>VZQC01004106.1:896167-976949 GCA_009823505.1 Rhizomys pruinosus
CCAATCTTTAACAGTTGTTCTTTTGCCCACTCTTTAATTAACATGCCATTTTCTATTCTTTCAAAGCATGAATTTGCATTTCATGGAAATGATATTCCCCCCCCTCAAATGTTTCTTTAATATCAGAGTAAGTTTTGAAATTATAAATGCTAAATCTAACTGGGATTATAAGTTTAGGAACAAACACAGTTTTAATTGGCTTGAGTGTTAGGGGTGCCAGGTCACCTGTTTATATACAGAGTGGAGCATCAGTTAACTTAATGAGTTGATTACGTGGCTATGTAAACATATTAACTCCATCACCGCTCATGGACACGGGTGTCCACAGAAGCAGGTGTGAAGTTACCTTTGGGTTTCTCAGAGCTGCATCACATAAATACGTTGGTTACAACTATTGAAGAGCAAACAAAGCAGGCTGTCTTGAATGGATGTTTCTTCAAGGTCACAGCCTAAGACTATCTCTTGTTCTGGGGTATGTGTGTGTCTTAGCCAGTTCAGGCAGCTGAAACAGAATCTCAAACCAAAGAAGGGGCTTAAAAACAAATGTGCTTCACCACATTTTGAACTAGCTGGCTTATCCGCTCTGTCCCCTTTAGTAAGAAGTGCAGCGAGCGGGGCGTCCAGCACAGCCACTATTTTGTGGACCCTCAGTGTACAGGTTAGAATGAATTTCATCACCTTAGAGAAACCTGGTGTGTAACTCTGAGATTTTATCAACTTCACTTTGCAGCAGATATGGCTTGGCTTAAGTTACACAGAGCCACAGAGCACTGACTATATGCAGTTGGCTCCTAGTAAACTGGTTCCTTGGATACATAGTCAAAAGACAGTGGAAATGGGTCATATGAGGGAAAAAAGAGGCTAAGAGGTTGCTTATGTGATAAATTTTTTTTTTTAGAACAATTTAGTGTCTAGAAGAAAATCCTGATTAGTTTTGAGCTGGTTTTAGTTCATAGGAGGCCATCTGTGTCCATCACGAGAATGGAGAGGTCTACTGATTCACAGAAAGGATGAGAGCCTCTATTGTGGTGAAATCTGGATATTTAATGGAAAATTCAGAGAAGCAAAGGGAAGAGTGCTTCAGGGACCTCAGAAGATATAATTGGTGTTGGATGCTCTTGGTTTAAGAACAAACTTAGAGATTAAGTCTGTGTGTTCTGAAGAGATACATAGGGATACATTTTGACATCACTTTGAATAATTATTCCTGTGTCAGGGTAGGTGTGTTAAGTATCTTCAAATTTATATGATTTATGACATGTTCTAGGCAAATACCCCCCCCCATGTGCTGCTGGGGACTGAACTCAGGCACTCCACCACCATTGGGCTACATCCATATCTAGCCTCAATGGACAGAAACTTTTGATTACATTTTCTGTGAGGGAACTATTTTTAAAAAAAATTTTAATTTATTACTTTATGTGTATGAGTGTACTGTCTGCATGTAGGTTGGTGCACCCGTGTCGTGCAATGCCACGGAGGTCAGAAGAGGGATTCCCCTGGGACTGGAGTTAAAGATGGTTCTTAGCCACCATGTGGGTGCTGGGAATCGAACCCGGGTCCTCTGCAAGAGCAGTCGGCGCTCTTGGTTAAGAGCTGAGCCATCTCTCCAGCCCCTGGGAATTATTTTTTATAATGTTAGGTCACATTATAATTATGAGAATGGCTGGACTTGGCTTGGATCTTTATTACTTGATGTAGAGCGGAGCTGGAAGGAAGCAAATGGCTGAAGGACCAAATAAAAGACTAAAAGCGACAGAGATGCTACCTGGGCTGTGAGTGGTGGAGCCTGCCTTTAATCCCAGAACTCAGGAGGCACAGGCCAGTGGATCGCTGTGAGTTTGAGGATAGCCTGGTCTACATAGTGAGATCCAGGCCAGCCAGGGCTACATAATAAGCCTGTCAACAACAACAACAATGGCAGCAGTAGCAACAACAAACTTTGAACTGTTTCATCCCACTGCCTGAAAATCTGTCCATCCTGGAAATGCTAGGGTGTATTTAGAGAGGCTCTAGCTAAAGAATGAAGGTGGAAAAGGATGCTTGACTATACACAATGGGACGGGAGCTCATGAAAGACAAAAAGCTATGCAAGTTTCTCAAAGAAAGGATGCACTAAACAAAACTATTTTTTTAAACAGATAAGTCCTATAGATGACACAACTACTAATTCTTTTTTTTTTTAAGTGTCCAGACTATATTGTTGTAGTTTTACCGTTCACCCCAATCGCAGCCCCTACAATCTACCACTCCCCCTCTTCCACAGATTGTTCCTTAGGCTTAGAGATGGGGCACAGGTGGACAAGAAGCACAACAGTCTATTTTGTCTGGAGATGTTGTTTTGGACTCTGATCAGTTCTGGCTGTTTCCTTTCGTGGGCTGACCGATTGATTGCCCAGGGATAAGCTTTCAATCCTACTAATGAAGCACAAGCGATTAGATATATAGGTATTTAAACATTGCTAGTTACTATGGTAGGTTACTTTGGTATAGACACAGATGTTTGGATGGTGTGTTAATCCCTGGATTACTTTTTTTTTCCTGAGAAAGATGACAAGGTCTTACTGTGGCGTATAACATCTCCTAATCACTAGAGGGTATAAGCTTGTGGCAACATCCATGAGTTATTCCTCCAAGGAGAGAGCTAATAGCCAAATAGATTTGGGATATATAGACATATGGCTGCCACTGCTGCACAGTATCTCCAAGCAGGTGAGGTGTAGCTGATGTTGGTGGAGGAGTCTTGCTTGACTCAAGGAGACCAACATTTGCTTTATTGGTTCAGTGGCCTTTGGTAACACTCTCTGGTATTCCAGAGACCAACTGTATACTTGTAAGTGCGATCTCGATACAATCCTCTCATGGTTACATCAGGTCATCGACAGCAGGGCGGGCCTTAGCACCTCTTTTCTTGCAGATATTCCAGTTTACAGGCAATAAGCCTTTACCTTTTTTTGGGGGGGACAACTACTAATTCTTTTAGATGAATTATTTAAATATAAAAATAACAATAGAGATAGTTTATTGAAGCAAATTTGAAGTCTATTTTTTTTTGTATCTCTAAAAGCTCTTTCTTCCTTCTACACACTTTTTGGTTAAATAACAAAATGGAAAGATAACTGTTGTCCAAGGTTAACATATAAGGAAAAAATTATTGAAAAAAAATTTTTCAGGGCATTACCAAGGTTCTGAGTTAAATGCATTTTACTATTATCAAAAACTACTGTTACTTTAGATGACTTCCCAGCAGTTTAAACAAGAACTTATTACAGTACCAAAATTACATATTTATTGCTTTCTTCTTTAAAATATTTTATTTTTATTTTTTATGTGTATGAGCGTATTTCCTGCATGTATGTAAGTGCACCTATGTCATACAATGCCCATGAAAGTTAGAAGAGGGTGTCAGATCCTCTGGAGCTGGACTTATGGATGATTGTTAGTCACCATGTGGGTGCTGGGAATCAAACCTGGGTCTTCTGGAAGAGCAGCCAGTGCTCTTAACTGCTGAGCCACCTCTCAAGGCTCTATTGCTTTCTTCTTAATGAGATACAGATGGAAATATAGCCAGAGCAACATTTGGCAATCAATAAGTTCTTAGTAAATACCACTTATTAATAAATACAAAAGTAGAAAATATTGCAGAAAACACAAGTCATTATTATGATATAATTGCAAGAGATGATTTCAGGCTGAGGAGATGACTACTATTAGTTGGTAAAATGCTTACTATGTAAGCATGAGGACTTGAGTTCAAATCTATAGGACCCATGGGAAGTCAAGCCCAATGGAACACATTTATGATCCTATGGTGAGATGGGGGTGGGGCAGAGACAGAAGAATCCCCTACAGTGGGCCAGCTAGCCTAGCAAACAACTAAGAGACACTTCCTCAGACAAGGCCAACATCTAAGTTGCCCTCTGATTTTACGCGTGCCCACACTCCTGCATACATCATACACACACACACACACACACACACTCACACTCACTCACACACTCACACTCACTCACACGCACCCATGCACAGATAATCACATTCTTTTGTGTAAATTCTGTCACTTATAGGGGCCTTCTATTTGTGATTTTTTTTTTTGTATATTTGAGACTGGGTCCCCCCTTTAGTCCCAGCTGTCCTGGAGCTTGCTCTGTAGACCAGGCTGGCCTTGAACTCACAGAGATCTGCCTGCCTCTGCCTCCTGAGTGCTGGGATTAAAGGGCCTTCTATTTGAACTTCCACATGAACGAGGACCTTGACATGTACATTTTGAAACCAGTTTGTTAGGTAATATTTGCTTGTTCGGATAATGCCTAGAAATTGAATACTGCTGTGAGTTTGGGGTGGGTACAGGGTCTCAGATAAGCTAAGTATATACTCTGTCACTGAGTTCCGCTACACCCCTAACTCATTTGTTATGAATTTTTATGAATGAAATTTTAGGGTATTTCCCAAATTTTTTGTCAGATATCCTCTTTCACACTTCAGAGCAGCCAATGCTAAGGTTTTAAAAGTGACATTGATTTATCTTTATAGTGTGTGTGTGTGTCTGTGTGTGTGTGTGAGAATGTACATGTGTGTACCACAGAGGATATGTGGTAGTCAGAGGACAAATTTTGGGAGTTGGATCTCTTCTACCACATGGTTCCCAGAGACTGAATTCAGGTTGTTAGGCTTAGAACAAGCATCCTTACCCGCTAAGACATATTGCTAGCCCCCAAGTTTTTTTTTGAGAGACATGGTCTCCCTGTATCTCCAGCTGGGCTGGAACTCACTATGTCTAAGACTAGGCTGGCCTCAATTTCACAGAGGTTTGGCTGCCTTTGCTTCCTGAATACTGGGATTAAAGCATGATTACCATGCCTGGCATTCCTTCCTTCCTTCCTTCCTTCCTTCCTTCCTTCCTTCCTTCCTTCCTTCCTTCCTTCCTTCCTTCCTTCCTCTCCCCCTCTCTCTCTCTTTCCCTCTCCTCTCCTCTTCTTTCTTTGAGTCATGGTTTCACTATGTAACCTTGGTTGGAATGGAACTCGTTATGTAGAACAGGGTGGCTTTGAACTCTCAGAGATTTGCCAGTCTCTGCCTCTGCTTCCTGAGTGTTGAGATTAAAGACATGTGCCACCACAGCTGGCCCTTAGCCCTAAAATTCTTTATCAAAGAAATATATTTTATTTACATAGCTAAGCATTTCTCCCTCCTACAAAGAGAAAAATATTCACTGGCAAAATTACAGTCAGTTGTCTATTCAATATCATTTACGGCACTGTCATTGTTTGACAAGAATGTCAACATTCTTGTCAAAACAAGAATGTTTCTTGCAGTTTATTGGCAAGGATTTTCCTCAAGCTTTTATTGAAATTTGCTCTTAATTTCTTTCTTTTTGGTAATATATTGATTTCTTTCCATGCTGAAAATTGAACTTAGAGCCTCGCACATGTTAGGCAAGCACTGCACCCCCAGTTCAATATACTGATTTTTCAAAGATGCTTGTTGATAGGGGGAACGACTGTCCTAGAAATGCCCAACTCAACTATTTCTCCCTAAATGACTTTTTAGGAAAGTCCCTTGAGCTGTCTGAATCTTAGCTGAGTCATTTGTAAAACAGAGACAATAACGCCTATTTCACAGTATCCACTAAGAGAGAGTGTTTTATACACTCTGCCCAGCTTCAAAGTTTCAAAGTAGACCTACAAGTGGTACACACACACACACACACACACACACACACACACACACACAATCAGACAGTTAAGTATTTCACATGCTGAACAAGTGAGGAAAGGGGCTGGGTATGGTAGTGTACACCTGTAATCCCAGCTCTCAGGAAGCAGGAGGATCACTCCAAGTTTGAGGCCAGCCTCGTCTACATAGTACATGCCAGGCCAGAAAGGGCTACATGGTTAGACCTTATTTCGAAAACTAAAACACAAGCAGTGTGTGGTGGTGCACACCTAATCCCAGCACTTGGGAGGCAGAGACAGATGGATTTCTGTGAGTTCAAGGCCAGCCTGATCTACATAGGGAGTTCCAGATCAGCTGGGGCTACAGAGAGACCCTGTCTCAAAAAGATAAAAGAAGAACAAAAACAAAACTAAAACACAAATAAGAAAGGAAAAGTTCAGGTGTTACCACACTGTGAACCTCCACATCACGTTTAAGCCCAGGAGTCCTTTCTCTGGGGTAATATAAATTCACTACACATGAATGCTAAAGTTTCCAAAAAGCGTTAATTAAATCTGACCTGGCAGAATCATTTCTTTCCTGCAAGTAATTTTTTTTTTTAAAGCCCTCAATCACCAACATTAAGCCCTTGTTATCAGTGAGGCAAATTTTCCTGGGTCAAATTACAAAGGGGCCAAGTTTCAGATTACATGTCTTTTTAAACAAACAACTAAAAAGAACATTAGATATCATTCATAATCTCAATGAACAGTGGAAAACGACATTTAGAAGTGGGGTGTGTTTCCTAGTACATGAGAAGTGTATACGGACACGTCTGTTACAGAAAGGAAATGATTCATGCACAATAGAAGATGAAAGATTTAATTTATAACTACCTTCTTTGCACTAAGAAGACAAGGAAGGTAGAGGTCACCATATCGAACACCTTTGTAACCTCCATTTGACCTGTGGGTACTCTTCAACAGTTAGGTTTCTTGATTGCCAGAATTTTCCATGTCTATCAAGTGACCTTTTAAAAAATACTACCTTACTATTTTACAGTCTATGTTCCTTTCTCTAGTTGATATCTCTTAAAAAGTTAGCTTATCACCTTAAAATTACCAGCTATTCAAATAGCCAGATTAAGCAGAAAAATCAATTAATTGATTTACTTAGTAAACACAACTGCATGATCACTCACTGAGCACATAAAGCTATAACTGGCAAACAGACATAAAAACGTTACTATAAAATGTGCACTATATTCAAAATTATTTAACATCATATGGCCTTTAGTCAAAATACATTTAAAATCCATATGTAATAGTTATTTATATAATATACTTATATTCTTCAATGAATTTATTAAATTAGAAATGCATAAGTATTTAGGAACATGCATATTATCCTTAAGCATTCTTGCTCCCGTAGGAAAGAAGGTACGCAAATACAGCATTATTACACAGAAATGTCCGTCATCGTTTTACTGATGAACCACTCACACTCAGTGCAATCATTTAATGTTTTCTAGAATGTTTGGAAATGGTCTGATTAGCCTTCTCTTATAGATGAAAATTAACTTAACCCGAGGAAACAGCTGAGTAAGTGGGAAGGCTGTTCTGTTTGACTTCCATGAACAGTAAAACGAAGCAGCGTTTAGAAAGGTTAATTTGGCCAGGGTTTACTAAGTTAGTCAGAGGGGATGAACACTAAGCCAAAGAGGCCAACTGGGAGGTCAGGGCCCCAGAGAGATGACGAGAGCCTAAATGGCTGGGATGAAGCAAAGAGAAGAGATGAAGAGACAAAGGAAGGGGATCCGAAGAAAGACTGAACCTGACCTGGAGAAGAGGCAAAGATGAAGTTTGTAGTTTTTTCTAAAGCCAGGAAGAATGAGACAGAGGTGTGTGTGTGTGATAAAAATTCTAACAGAATTAATTTAAACATATCTTTCATAATTAGAAATGCACCAAACAGTTCATTAAAATTTAAGAATGAGCACTGTGCAAAACAAGAAGTGAACATGTCTACAGAAAGATTTGTATGTGATCGCACATTGCACCATCATTCCTAGTAGAAAAAGCAACAATAACCTAAATGTCCATAACCTGATGAGAAGATAAAACAGAATATGGTAGTGTGATGGAATATCATTTAGCCATAAGAAGGATGAAGTACTCATATAAGATAGGTAACCCTTGAAACCATTATGCTGAGTAAAAAGCAGCCTATCACAAAACAAAACACATTGTATGGGTCTGTTTCTACAAACAAAACAGATCTGTAGAATCCTAGGTAGATTTGTGGTTGCTTAGCACTGGGGGTTTTGTAGGGGAATGACTGTACAATGCGTACACTATATGGGTCCCTGAAAAGTTAACACTCTGAATCGTAACCAAGGTGATAGTTAGGAGGTGAGGCCTCTGGTAGCAGGTTAGGTCACGAGTGGAGCTACCAGTAGAAGATGTCCTGGAGGGCCCCTCACCATGATGCCATGAGAAGATACACCGAGAATGTTGTCTAGGAGGAAGTGGCCCTCACCAGATGTGGAGTCTTCTGGCTCCTTCTCTTGGCTCCCAGATATCCTAACTATGAGAAATAAATTCTATTGTTTATAAGCCACCAAGTTCATGGCATTTTGTTATAGCAACTACAGCTGTGACAGACTGTTAATGGGTATGAATTTATTTTAAAATATTAAAATATATTATTTTTATTTTATATGTATGAGTTCACTGCATGCATGTAGATGTAAGTGCACCCATGTTGTAAACTGCCCAAGGAGATCAGAAGAGGGTGTCGGATCCCCTGTAACTGGAGTTATGGATGGTTGGTAGCTACCATGTGGGAACTGGGAATTGAACCTGGGTCCTCTGCAGGAGCACCCAGTGCTCTTCACTGCTGAGCCATCTCTCCAGCCTCTGGTATGGAGTTAGTTTCTCTCTCTCTCTCTCTCTCTCTTTGAGAAAGTGTCTCCCTATATTCCCAGCTGGCCTGGAACTCACTCTGTAGACCAGGCTGGCCTTGAACTTACAGAGATCGCCTGCAAAAGGCATGTGCCACCATGCCTGGCTTGGTATGGAGTTTCTTAAATTCAATGTGGTAAAAGTGGAATACTTCTGTGGACTCATTAAACATTATTGAAATGGTACAATTTATATTGGTGAATTGTAGAATATATAACATTGATCAGTTAAAGAAAGCATTTAGGAAATTATATTTCTTAAAAAATTTTTTTAATGTGTATGAGTGTCTTGCCTGAAGGTCTGTATGTGCACTGTGTGCATGTCTGGTATCCAAGGAGGCCAGAGAGGGGATTGGATCCCTTGGAATTGGAATCGTAGGTAGCTGTAAGCTGCCATGTGGGTGCTTGGAACTGAACCAGGGTCTACTGCTAAAGCACCAAGTTCTCTTAACTGCTGAGCCATCTCTCCAAGTACAAGAAATTCTGTTTCTAAGCAAACATTACAGATTCAGGACAGAAAACTGCTTCCACCCTAAATAAATAAAAAGCTTCAATGTGGTAGTGAAACATAATGACAAAAACGTATTTTACCAAATAATCAAGCACTCACTTGACAACCTGTGCTCCATAAGTTCTGAGAAAGCTAGTAATATGGTCTGAACCTCTTCTAATATCTGATTTATTCAATTATGAATAAATACTACTGCCTATGCTAAAAAAGGGCACTCTTCTGAAACTATCTTATGTCTTAGTGTGGAACATGAGGGTCAGTGATTTTATATAATATATATATAAATATATATATATATATCAGCATCTTGATTACTAATTAGATTTATAATCGGAAGAATAAAAAACACCGCTATTTGCCAAATACTGCATTTCCTACTCCTGTACTAATCTAGTTCTATTACTTGTTGACTTTCAGTGTCTACACCACTGGCAAGCTGTCTGAGGCAAGGCTGGCCTTTACCAGCATCTGTATCCACAGCACCTGAGGTTCAGTAGATCCATAACTGCACTCAGTGAACACATAATGAATGGTTACTGCTCCCCCCTGTAAGAAGACTTTCCTCTTCTCTTCCATCAACTTTAGTTCCTCATTTCCAACTCTGCTGCTTTGGTTTCTTAAAGCTCACACATTCAAGTATGAACATGTGTTGCACAACTATGTACATGGATGGCTATGTACTAAGAACCCAAACTGGATATGACTTACCTAACTATGCTTTAGTTCACCAGCATGAGGCACTAGACGATCTGCCTGGAAGTAATGGGTATTTAAAAACCGAGGCTCATTCACTATTACTATCCTAAATCCGAACTCTTGCCAAAACCATCAGAGAAGCAACAAGAGGCATGTGGGATGGAACTGTGCCTTGGGTGTGACCTCACCCAGGCATGCAGGCAGGGATGGGCTGCTAGAAAGACAAAGAGAAACCTGGAGAAAAGGTGTAGCAAAGGACTGGAGAACACGCACGTGAGGGAACTATCCAGAAAGGGAGAGTATCTCCTAATAAAAAGAGAGGAGGCAGAAAGAAGAACCCAACAGGGCCTCTCCCTGAGACAGAAGGAGAAAATGCTCTTGTAGGTGGCACTCCCAGGAAGCAGCATGCTAGCATCCATCTTTATGAGCACTGTGAGTTTGGTAACTGCTTTAAAAATAAGTCACTGAATGAATTTCTTCTTGATACCAGATGTGAACAATTTATTGCTCCTCAAAGGGCTCGCTCACCCCATTTACTAGAGTATGAGTAATGAGAGAGGCAGGGAGAGAGAGAAAGAGAAAGAGAGAGAGGATGAATGAGAGCGAACAAGGACAAGGAAGGAGAGGAGTGGGAAGATAAAATCCACTACTTTAAATTCAAAAAGGAGAATAAAAATGAAACCAAAAGCACCAAACCACCTGAGATCTCTGAGCCGGTGCAAAACAACAACAACATTAATATATTTACAAGTCAATTACACAATTACGGCTAAAGACTAAGTAGCAGCTAAGATTAAAAAGCCATTTCTGGGTCGGACATGGTGGCACATGCCTTTAATCCCAGCACTTGGGAGGCAGAGGCAGGTGGATCTCTGTGAATTCCAGGCCAGCCTGGTCTACAGAGTGAGCTCCAGGCCAGCTAGGGCTACAGGAAGACCCTGTCTCAAAAAGACGAAAAAAAGAGTAGTTTCTAATCACTTTTTAACAAATACTGAATGTGTGGTTCCTATTCGTCTAAATAATTAAATTTCTTAAACACTTACAGCTTTGTATTTCTGTTCTCTCAGTGCTGTCTCTCTGACTTAGTCTGCCCAGGTTGCTATAAAATACCAGAGACAAGGTGGCTCAAACAACATAAATTTATTTTCTTACAGTTCTGGAGGCTAAGTAAGAGGTCAATGTGCCAACATGTTAACAACCTGGAACTGTGTGAAAATGAACCATTTAGAGTTCTGGTAAGGTCTCCTCTTCTTGGTTACCAGAGAGCCAATGTCTTGCTCTGTGCTCAGATGACTGGACAGAGAGGGAGTAAGCTCTCTGGCTACTAATCCCATTATGAGATTCTCATTTTTATGTTCTTGTTTAAGTCTAACTATTGCCCAAGGGCCTCATCTGCCACCTACTTAGGAAGTAGAACATGATCTTAGCAATGGAGGAAGGGGGAACACTCAACTCCTCACAGTACCTACTACAGTATACCTGCTGTAACTTTTAATTTAGAGAGTGGGGATGGCATTTTCTTATCCAATACAGCATTTACTATGATTTAATTCTGTTGAGTATCCATTTTATTTACTTTCTGGCCATTTTTCTTGCTAAATTATATGTGTGTTATTACCTGCTCTCTAATAACAGTGTTCAGGGGAGTTTCCAAGACTGGGAAGGAGTAATCATGACATTGATATTATAATGGGGATGGTAGTTAATGTATAAATTGCTTTGGGCAGTACCGGCATTTTAACAATATTGTTTTCTAATCACAAACATGGGAGCTTTTTCCACTTTTTGTGTCTTGTTCTGTTTCTTTCACCTTTACGGTACTTAAGGAATGGAATCGACCTAGATGCCCATCAATGGATGAAAAGAAAAAAAAAATGTGGGACAGATACACAATGGGATATTACTGATTGCTAAGAAAAAAAAATCAATACTAAGATTTACTGAAAAAATGGATGGAGTAATAAAATGGAAATGTCAACTACTGATTTGATAATTATATATTGCATGTATGTGCCAAATTATTATACTATATCCATAAATCATTACAAGTAGGGTCTGTTTTATTTTGTTTTTATTTTATGTACATGAATGTTTTGCCTGCACCTGTGTGTGCAATGCCCATGGAGGCCATAAACCACTGAGTAAATTAGGGAGATTTTCTCTCTGACCTGTTGACCATGGAGTAAAACACAAGGATGAAAGGCAAGAAAACGCAAAAGGAAACCCACCTAACAGAGATGCCAAACCTAATAGGGCACTACACAGGAGCCTACTTCGTGGAGACACCAAACCGGAGCCCACATAACGGACACACTCATTAGCAAATACTTATGGTGAAAACGTGATTTTTCCAAACCACTTCTTTTTTTTTAATTTTTTAAAAAATTTTATTTATTTCTGTATGTGTATGAATGTACTGTCTGCATGCAAGTTTGTGCACCTGTGTCGTGTAATGCCGCGGAGGTCAGAAGAGGGTGTCGGATTCCCCTGGAACTGGAGTTCTCCTGGAATTGGAGTTTCAGATGGTTCTCGGCTGCCATGTGGGTGCTGGGGATCGAACCCGTGTCCTCTGTAAGAGTGGTCGGCGCTCTTAACGGCTAGGACATCTCTCCAGCCCTGCAAACCACTTCTTATTCTTAATCTCTGAATCCAGTGGTTCTCTCTCTCTCTCTCTCTCTCTCTTTCTCTCTCTCTCTCTCTCTCTTTCTCTCTCTCTCTCTCACACACACACACACACACACACACACCCCCGAGCTCCTAGACACCTTTTGAGTGTGTGCTTGTGTGTGTGTGTGTGTGATCACTTCTATATTCACTCATAAGACATCCTTTTGCAAAAACTAATATAATACAAAACAGTATATTTTTTCCAAGGCAGAAGGGTTAAACATTTATTTGAGGGGAAAATAATGACTAGAAATTTCTGAAATGAAAGTGTCTATTAACTGAAGTGGCTTACTACGTTTTTAAAAATATGCACTGGGGAGGGGGCTGGCGAGATGGCTCAGTGGGTAAGGGCACTGGCTCTGAGAAACCGAGTTGGATCCCGAGACCCACACAGTGGAAGGAAAGAACTGCAAATTGTCCTGTTAATCTACACACATTCACACTCATGCACACACACTCACCTACCCATCCACCATCACCAAAGAACTAAATGTAAAAATAAAAGCAATTTTAAAAAGAAGCTCTGCTCAAAGGGTACCAAAAGTCTGTTAGTCACAGACTATTACAGATGTTCTAAAAGCATCTCAAACAGGACCCAGTCATTGGTTATAAATACTCTACAAAGTATAAGACTGATTTTCTCATTTTTTCCTTAAAGTTAGAATGCGCATAGCATACAATGCGGACTATGGCCCCTGAGAGTCAGCGATGCTGTCTCTGTGTCTCTGAGAACTGAGAGATTAGTACCGCGTTCAATCAACAAAATATACCTTGTTTCCTACCAGAATGAAATTTTACTGACACAAACTTAAATTTTCAAAAGACTTCACTAGATTTATATTCTTAACGATGGGTGGATACTTTGGAAGATCTCTTCTTCTTCAAACAGCACCAGACCCTGAGCAGGATCTGAATTTTGGAGATGTAGTCCTTGGTTTGAAAACTACAGAGACGAGACAGTGGTTAGTCGTCATCACTGAGTGGTGACTGAAGGCCACCCAAGCCTTTATGAGAAAAGAAATGAAAGAAACATTAAAAAATTATTTGCATGTGCATTTTCTGCTATTTGTTAGAATAGCAGAAAATGCACATGGGTTTGCATTTTCTGACAAGAAGCATATTTTACTTTATAAATTATAAGCACAACTGGTCTCCTGTATGAATAAAATATTCCTTCCACCTAGCACATTTTGGGTGGAGTCCAATAATGTGTGATAACTCAACAATTCAACACAGGAAATGTAGCCCACAACATTCCTCAGAAATTTCACAGACTATCTGGATGGAATAGGCCTATCTGAATGGGAATTTCTTTTCAGTAATGTTTAAAGAATGTAGTTTTTCATGGTGGACACACTGGGTTTGTGACAGATGCAAATTCAGATATGAACAAAACACAATTACATGATTCAGACTCTAGTGCTGTGCTTCCACAGATTTTATTTCAGCATGGGTCAAACAAAGGAAAGTTGGTGTTTGACAACTGTGTGACTCATCAGAGGAAGTTCTTACCATACGGATATGCTTGTTGAATAAAGCCAGCCTTTTCTCTCCCTGTGGGCCAATGAGGTTTTCATTTTAGGAAATGGAAGTGTCAGTGTGGACAAACTGTCCTGTGGTATTTATAGCATAGTGTACTTTCCTTAAACTGCCTCTGAACCAAAGAATATGTGAATGGGAAAGAAGATCTGAATTTCTTCCAGTCTTTTGTGTCACTGGAACAGTATTGTGCTTATAAAACTCAGTTAAACTTGTTAAACTTTATCCTTCTCCCTTATTTTTTGAGACAGGGTTTCTCATTGAACTAGAGCTTACCCACAAGCCTCAGGGATTCTTCTGTCTTCACAGTCCCAGCACTGCAGTTATAGGCTTGCACTGCCACGTCCATCTTTTATGTGGGTGCTTGGGGTCCAAACTTGGGTCACTTGTGCTTGGATCTCAAGTGCTTCACTAACCGAGCCATCTCCCAGGCCCTAAAGTCTTAAACAAATGCTATTTTTATATCTGTGCAGGAAACATGTGCCTATGCACACAAGGAAGCCAGAAGCGGGAATCAGGTCTGTGGTTGCTGGAGTTGCAGGTGTCTGCTTATATATGAGTGTTGGGATCCTAAACTCTCGTCCTCATGATTGAGCAACAAAAGTACTTAACCACTAAGCCAGGTTGTGACTTTTAATGTTCTAAAAGTCCATTTCTACTCTAGGTTCAGATATTTACTATAACATTTCTTCTCTTATGGTTTCATTTTGCCACCTGACTCTTGAAGCCATCTGGCCTTTGTTCTGAAAGGAATAGTGAGAATCTAGTCAAATTACTATTTTTCCTCTAAGAAGCTGATGGTTGCCCTATCTCATTTATCCTCACATATTTGTGATAATTACATTTTGCCCTAATCTGGGTCTTCATTCTGAGCTCTGTAGTCTGTTCCACTGTTTGTTGCTTCTTTGCTTGGGACCAGATAATTTTTTATTATTAGAGCTGCATAACACATTTTTGTGCTTGGTGGCAGAAATTTCCCCTCATAGGCTGCTCCTCTCCACACAAAAAAGGGCTTGGCTATATTCACTAATTTCACTCTTCTAAATTTCTATGCTTTAGCAAATCCTACTGAGATTCTGAGTTGGTACAGTACTCAATCCTCTCATTTGGAAAAGCAGAGTATTTTTCTTATATTTAGATATCCTCTATGTGTATTTAAATCTCTCACTCCAGATTTCTGTTTTCTTGATACAGATCTACACAGTCACTTGCACTCATCTCCACCCTTTGCTTCTATGCTAGGAATGAGATGCAGCGGTTGTTCCTCTGAGTTCACAATCCTGACGGCTAGCTGAGGCAGGGATTATTCTAGATTTGAAAAGTGGAAGCAAAAGGAAAAGGGACCTGTGGGATGAGGTGGAGTCTGTTTCATATTCAAAGTGAGAAGACTCTGAACCTCCCAGGAGGGCTCTAAAGGTTAAAAAACACATACCCAAAGCACCGAAGGTAGTAAAAAGAGAAATAATGTACTAATGAGTGCTCAAAGTGATGACTCATTGCACTGGATCATCCTTGGGAAATCACCTACTAAGCAGAATTTATCACCTACAGTGTTATTTTTGGTGCATGATTTATTGCTAACCCTCCCCCCCCGCCCCACTCCCAATAGATATTAACCCTAGCTTTCTAAAACACACAGAATTGGTAATCTTGGCAGTCCAGCTTGTCAGGTAACAATGCTATTTCTAGAACAGGGCAGGATATTGTCCACTGCTGAGACGTATTCAGAACAAGAAGCACTCAGTCACGTGTAATGGAAAGCAGCACAAGCCACCAAAGACCTAGCTCTTAACACTGGCTCTGTAACTCATTAACCAATCACCAAATCCAGGCGGGGCACTTAACCTCTGCTCATCTGTAAAAATCAAGTGTCTCAGCTTCTGGTCATGCTGTAACACAGGCCGGAATAATATAAAATTAACACACCACATGAACAAAGCTGTCAGATCTGCTGAGGGGCCAAATGAGTCTGCTTGGTAAAGGTGACACTACCAAGCAGGTAGCATGTGCGGAGTGGGGCATCAAGACAGTTACTTTTCTGCCTTATACTTCGTCACCCTCTCTGCTCCTCTTCATTTCTTGTCCTGGTTTCATGACTACGCAAGGAAGATTCAATAACTTGTGTTTTGTTCCTCGTTCTGGACCCATTCTCTTTAGGTTTATTTCCCCACGGCACTCTGTTGTGTCCTTTACAAAGATCAGTTCTCAGCCTTTTGGCTAAGATCAAGTGTAGTATCTGTTCTTATCAGTTTAATTTCTGATACGGCCTCTATCCGAGGACAACATATTAAATGGATTTTTTGGAAGTAGGAGTTGGAATAGGAGCTTGCTCCGTCCATTCCACACATCGACCTGGTATTGCAGTACTTCCAGGAACGGTGCATTCACTCCTTGAGCCGGGCGTGGTGGCGCACGACTTTAATCCTAGGACTTGGGAGGCAGAGGCAGGCGGATCTTTGTGAGTTCAAGGCCAGATTGGTCTACAGAGTGAGTTCCAGGACAGCTGGGGCTATAGGGAGACCCTGTCTTGAAAAGACAAAACAAAACAAAAAACAAAACTCTAAAGCTGATTCAGTCAAGAAAATGACAAACGCAAGAGCAAACATGTTTCTCTATTTCGTGCCTAGTACAGTGAGGTTCATCAGCTGCAGGTTCCCTTCCTCAGCTTCAACTCCACACAAACCTGGTCTTTACTTAGACTGACGGAGACACTCGAGGCTTCACATTGTGTTCACACATTCATCTCTTCAGAATACGTACTGAATGATGGATAGTGTTTTGGGTGCTGGCAATGTAGATGTAAATAGGATATACTTGTCTCTGAATGTATTAATAAATTTTTGTTAGTAGTAGAGGTGAATATTTTTATTAACATTTATTTATGTGTGGTGGTATTTCTGTGAATTTCTACTTCTCAGTTTCCAACACTGTGCCCAGATAATTTGGCTAAGAGAAATGGAATGAAACATAAGTAATACGTATATTTCAAATTCTTATAAATAATCCAGAAATATTGTCATTGCTATCCTCAGGTGAGAATGAAGGGTTCAGAAGAGTTGGTACTTAGATACAGCACAGTAAGTACAGGATCTGGAATCAACAACTATACTGCAATTTATGAAAATGAATTTATAAAAAAGATCCTGGGGCATATGATTCTGTTATCTGTCTGCATTTTGAGGCCTTTAGAGGTATGACTGCTGTGGTATTTTTCATTTTACAATTACAAGGGAAAGATCTAAGTGGCTGCAGTTTTATGTCATTCCTGTAATGGAACAACGGATGGTTAAAAACATGCCTGTCAGCCGGGCGTGGTGGCGCACGCCTTTAATCCTAGCACTGGGGAGGCAGAGGCAGGCGGATCTTTGTGAGTTCAAGGCCAGACTGGTCTACAAAGTGAGCTCCAGGACAGCCTGAGGCTCCAGGGAGACCTTGTCTCAAAAGACAAAAAAAAAAAAAGCCTGTCAAAAAACAAAACAAAACAACCCCCCCCCAAAAAAAAAAAAAATGCCTGTCACGCCAGGGCTGGGGAGGTGGACATGAGACGATCCCTAGGGCTTGCTGGCATAAAAACACATTTCAAGGGACCAGAAAGGGCAGAGCCAAAATGTTAAGCTGCTCTCTGATCTATGGACTATAGGTAATTAGCACCTTCCTCTTTTGCTTCTCTCTATTTTCTTATCTCAAATTTTCTAAAATGATGGTAAGACGTTACTTTTCTTTTTCCTTCCTTCCTTCCTTTTTTTTTTTTGTTCTTTTGAGACAGGGTCTCTGCTCTTGCAGAGGACCCGGGTTCGATCCCCAGCACCCACATGGCGGCCGAGAACCATCTGAAACGCCAATTCCAGAGAACTCCAGTTCCAGGGGAATCTGAGACCCTCTTCTGACCTCCGCGGCATTGCACGACACAGGTGCACAAACTTGCATGCAGACAGTACATTCATACACATACGTAAATAAATAAAATTAATAAAAAAAAATTTTTTAAAAATGTGTGCCGGCTGGAGAGATAGTGCAGCTGTTAAAGGCTGAGGCTAAGAACTAAAAAAAAGTGTATCAACATGCCCGGCAAGACACATTACTTTTCAGTATGAAAAACAATAAAAAGTTATAAAAATAAAAATACAGTCATTGTACATACAAGGACCACTAGCCAGGCATGGTGGCACATGCCTTTAATCCTAGCACTTGGGAGGTAGAGGCAGGCAGATCTCTGTGAGTTCAAGGCCAGGCTGGTCTACAGAGTAAGTTCCAGGCCAGCTGTGGCTATAGGGAGACCCTGTCTCAAAAAACAAAAAACAAAAACAAACAAACAACAACAACCACCAAAGGACCACTAAATGGACTCAGTGCATTATACAGATGTATACTTCTGAATGTATTATCTGTATATGTAACAATTGAAGAGGACAAGAAATTGAGAGAGTGGAGGGGGCATGGGAGGAGCTGGGGGGACTGAGAGGGGGTGGAAATGATGCAAATACAATGCTCATGTATGAAATTCTCAAAAAATTATTTAAAAAATGCAGTCGTGTATTTCTGTCTTGAGACTTATAGTCTTAGAAACAGTTGAATGTGCAGATATTTGATTTTAAGAAGCTTTGAGAACAAGTATTTGGCCACAGGGGGCTATAAGGTTCCATGAGGTTTCATAGATCTCTGACAAACTGAAGATTCATGGTAATTGATTATTTTGCTCAAAAACTGCTACTGAAAATAAATGGGTCAGACTTTATACATAAAGTTAATAAATGTTTGCTTCCAACATAGAGTGAATTTGGTTAGTTTGACCCAGTCATCTTTGGTCATCTTAGAATCGTAACTGACAGACATATTTTATTTGAAAATCAAAGTTAGATTCTTTTAATTTATGAAAGAACTTTTGTTCTCTTTTGGCTAGATTAAAATCCCAAAAGGACTATAAAGATGTATATTAACAGTTTTAAACCTTAAGGTCATTATTCTTTGAGAAATTATGCTAACAATAAGCAATGTAACCTAAAAAATATATACATAACATTAATGGTTAACAGCAATACAGAGTGCCAGCATTTACTACAGAAGGGGCTGTCTTCTTCTGTTTCACATAATATTATCTCAATTCTATAACACACTCTGTAAGTAAATATGATCTTCACTTTAAAGTCAGGAATTGATGCTCAGAGCGGTAAAGTGAAAATTAAGTATCAGACTATAAAACTCTACATCATCAACAGCCAAGAGCACATTCAATGATATACATATAGGCTGATTATCTATTTTGAGAAAGAACATAAAAAGTGAGCCTCCAGACAAATTTTTTTTTTTTTTGAGATAAGAGTTTTGGGTAGCCCAGGCTGGCCTCAAGCTTGCTATGTAGCTGAGGATGATCGTGATTCTCCTAACTCTACCTCCCAAGTGCTGGGATTATAGGTGAGTGCTATGATGCCCAGCTTGCTTGAAGACAAACTTGAAGATTTAGAAGTTTTTTTTTTTAATTTTTAATTTATTTTTGTATGTGTATGAGTGTACTGTCTGCATGCAAGTTTGTGCACCTGTGTCGTGCAATGCCGCGGAGGTCAGAAGAGGGTGTCGGATTCCCCTGGAACTGGAGTTCTCCTGGAATTGGAGTTACAGTCAGTTCTCAGCCGCCATGTGGGTGCTGGGGATCGAACCTGGGTCCTCTGTAAGAGCGGTCGGTGCTCTTAACCGCTAGGCCATCTCTCCAGCCCCAAAACTTACAAAGCTTTATAGGTAAAAATGTTTTCTATGTTATAAATAACATTTTTTTTGTCTTTTCGAGACAGGGTCTCCTTGTAGTCCTAGCTGTCCTGGAACTCACTCTGTAGACCAGGCTGGCCTTGAACTCACAAAGATCCGCCTGCCTCTGCCTCCCAAGTGCTAGGATTAAAGGCATGCACCACCACCCGGCACAAATAACAATTTTTATATTTTGACAATAAATGCTGTATAGATTGCACATAACTACTATGCACTTCCTTTACTTTGGTTTTACATGCTGAAAAGTCTAAAAGACATTTTAATTTTCTACATATGGCAACTGGATACTCTTCTTTATTAATTTACTAAATTACAGCAAAACCCAACTTTTAGTAGCTTTGGCCACAGGGCATCAATACTATTTAAAAAATAAACACTTTACTGTAAAAGAGGATTCTGGAACCCAAAAGCAACATAGCCTGTCTACAGGGGGTAGGCGCAAGCTAACACTGAGCACTGTCACTGACAAAGTTTTACTGTCTCCTGTCTCGCTGACACCCTTATTTGAGGTGAACCTTCCTGGTATCTTTGCCTACTCACTTGGGAGTTCTGCCAATGTCCAGATAGAAGAATGCTTCATAGAAGATGTGGTGCTGGTCTCACTGAGTCCCGCTCTGTGCCTTCTCTGACTGGGATCAGGACAACGTCCCCTGTGTGGACCCTCCAGGAAGGACAGGAACCCCTGTCCTGCTCCTCAAATGACAGGCTGTGACCTTCAAGGGCAACATTAACTTAACCTCAAGTTTCTTTAGTCTATTCAAGGGCTGAGGTTCTGTAACTGCCTGAAAGTAACATCACTTAGACCCTAAATTATAATAAATTGTGCACAAATTAAATGTGTTTTCTTTCCTAGGACTTGAAATGCCTTTTGATGCTGAGTTAACCAGCCACTGCTGCCAATGTTATGAAGAAAATGGTGAACTTTTGGTTTCCAAGTAGGTCCACCATATTTCTTTGAATTTAAGATGCCGCGGATTGATTGCAATTCAAGTCTTGATTTCAGAAACAATCAAATGTGGAAAAACAAGTATCTCAGAAATGCTGACGTGGGATGAGAACAGCTACACTCCTGCTGGGAGTTGATGCTTCAAGCATACTGCTCAGACCACCCTCAGTAGTACTCTTCCAAACTTATTTCCTGTTCCTTTATACATCGAGCTAATTTTTCAGCTTTCTGAATACAGATTTACTTAGAAGACTTTCTCCTTAAAGACCTAAAACACACTTCATAGTTTTGGGAAACACCCACGGAGAAGTGTTGGTCTCAATTCTCTAAATAAAGAAAAGCTTGACATAGTTTGCTAAGCACTTCTTGGTCACAACATGCATTTCTTTATAATTGCTAAATAGGAGCAATATTATTCAATATTTTTTCTGGAAGACTCAGCAGAGCCCTTCCACACAACTTGATGACTGGACCCCCAGACTCTTCTGTGTTTTAGTGGTCTGAGGAGCAATGTTAGGGAACTGACAAAAATAGTCTCAAAGGCCAGTCATTGGCTTCCCTCAAGAACAACTTTCTTGCCCAGCAGCATTACTGGACAACGTTTGGTGCTTAAAGGCTTCCTGTTCTCGCCGGAACAGGAGTGCCTGAGGCCCCACTGCCATGGAGCCTCATGCTGCCTGAGCACATCACACTGTCTGGGCTCAGACCCGTTGTACAATTTCCTTTTTCTTCCCCTCCTTTTCTGTAATTTTTTTGTCTTGCTCTTATGGGTAGTGACAGTTTCTGGTTTCTTTCTTCTATCAACGGTTTCCTTTACCACAGCCTCTATTCCTCCTGCTGGAAGCCTGGCATGATTGGAAGCTGGAGAAAAACCACAACTGAATAGCCTGGCACTTACTTTAACAGTCATTTCCAACCACAGATTAATACTGTTACTGGATTTGACTAACGGCTCTCAATCAGCCCAACTGTCATCACTTGAGAACATGCAAGTCAGTTTAAGACAAAAGGAAAAACATAAGCAAATCTGAAGCATGACATAGTTTTACCAACTGCTCATCTTCTCAATCAAAAGGTGCCTCTCCAAATAGCCAATTCCTGGCCTTCCTTAATAATCCGTATAATGAATGGGTCAGGAGTTAATACACCGCCTGCTCCAACTGGCTGTCAGCTTAACACAGCTGGTCAAGGTTGCTATGGGCACCTGCTGGAATTAATAGGGGACAGTGCTCTACTGTCCAAAGACTGTGTGTGTCCTGTACTTTGTCTTGCCCACCTTGTAGTGTTCAGAAGCCAGAATTAAAGTGCAAAAGGAAGAAACTCCGCCCCCCCTCCGGTTGCAACAGAGGTGCCCAATATTAGACTATAGCAAACAGAGCCAGGTTTTTATCCCCACCATATACTCTGACATTGTAAACTACAGGCCTTGGGCAGCCAACAGGACTTTTCAACAGATACAAAGAGGACACTATAGATTGGCTCAAATAAACTCGAATTCTATGGGATTGGAGCTTTCTGCATTAACAAAATATAACACCCTGCTACAGCGAGATTGAAGAATCAAGACTTTGGGAAATTGCCAGTAATCGCCATTGCTGGGTCCTGATAGAACCTAACCCACACACAGTGAGAAGAACTGAATGGCTATTCTCTTTCTTTCTTTCTTTCTTTCTTTCTTTCTTTCTTTCTTTCTTTCTTTCTTTCTTTCTTTCTTTCTTTCTTTCTTTCTTTCTTTCTTTCTTTCCTTCCTTCCTTCCTTCCTTCCTTCCTTCTTTCCTTCCTTCCTTCCTTCTTTCCTTCTTTCCTTCCTTCCTTCCTTTTCTTTTCTTTCTCTTTTTTATTTTTTTGAGATAAAGGTTTGCCATGTTGTTTGCCCAGGCTGGTCTGGAACTCCTGGACTCAAGACAATTCTCAGTGCTACTGAGATTTATAAGTGCCTCATCAATCACCATGCTTTAGCTATTATTTTCTCATTGGTGACTGCTGGGTTAATGTGTGTGAAACACAGGTATGTCTCTTTTTCCTTAAAAATGTATTGGATGGCATATATTTAGTATGTCCCTGGAGGGAAAATAGAATGAAAAATCTTTCTGAGGAAAACAGGTCTCTGGTATCAAACATCCTAAGGCTTCTGGAGCTGGGGAGATGGCAATAAAGTACCTGCTGCACAGCATGAAGACCTGAACTGGGATCCCCAGTACCAATGTAAAAAGCTGGGTGTGGTGGTCCAGGCCCCAAATCCTAGCGCTGGGAAGATGGAGAGGGAAGGATCTCCGGAGATCGCTGGCCAGCTAGTCCTGCCAAATCAGATCTCCAGGTTCACTGAGAGACTTTCCCCCAAAACAAAGTGAAAGGCAACTGAGAAAGACATCCAGCATTGACCTTTGGTAGCATGTCTTCCTCCCATGTAAGTACATTTGCATACACCACAACACACACACACACACACACACACACACACACATACACACACACACCCGGGGGGGGGTGGTCTTAAGATTTTTAACCGGGCATGGTAGCACACGCCTTTAATCCTAGCACTTGGGAGGCAGAGGCGGGCGGATCTCTGTTCTCTGTGAGTTCAAGGCCAGCCTGGTCTACAGAGTGAGTTCCAGGACAGCTGGGGCTACAGGGAGACCCTGTCTCAAAAAAAAAATTTTTTTCAAATGTTCTTTACCTCACAAATCCACTTCTAGGAATGAGTTCCAAGGGAATACTTGTGAAAGGGCAGAAAACCTCAGTAGTTATAAAATGTGCCTTACAGCCTTGCTTAAAGAACTTTTGTAAATTTCATTAACTTGGCAAATATTTTAGGACATACCTACAAAATGCTAAGAAATATTGAAGTACAAATAAAATAACATTTTTTTTAAGATAAATTTTTTTTTTGGTATTTTTGAGACGGGGTCTCCCTGTAGCCCCAGCTGTCCTGGATGGAACTCACTCTGTAGACCAGGCTGGCCTTGAACTCACAGAGATCCACCTGCCTCTGCCCCCGAGTGCTGGGATTAAAGGTGTGTGCCACCACACCCGGCCTAAAATATTTATTTATTTATTTTTTTTGGTCTTTTTGAGACAGGGTCTCCCTGTAGCCCCAGCTGTCCTGGAACTCACTCTGTAGACCAGGCTGGCCTTGAACTCACAAAGATCCGCCTGCCTCTGCCTCCCGAGTGCTAGGATTAAAGGCATGGACCACCACGCCCGGCAATAACTTATTTTTATAAAAGAAAAGCAAACTACAATGTTTTATAAGAGGAAAAATGTTATAATGCATGGGGGAAACAGTTGAAAAATTTCTATTTAAACCATGAACAATGATCATATATTCTGACCAGTGGCTTAAAATGTTTCTATTTTTTTTAAGTTCCTATCTTGCACAGAGCTCCTTTGAAATGATGTGCATTTCCTAATCTATCATATTTCCACTTACTATCTTAAATTTTTTTCTAATTCTATAATTTCTTCTTTATTTACTGTTCCTTTATGTTCCTTTATTCTAAGGAAGGGCTTCCTCTTTTTAATCCCCTAGTTCTTTACATCAGTATGAACTCATGCTTTTTTTTTAACTGTACATGTGTACTGCCCTGCATCCATGTCATGTAGTCATCGTGGAGGACAGAAGGGGGCATCTGATGCCCTGGAACTGGAGTTATGGATGGTTGTTAGTAGCCATGTGGGTGCTGAGAATTAAACCCTGGTTCTATGCAAGAGTAGCTAGTGCTCTTGAGCCATCTCACCCGTCCCTGAGCTCATGCATTTTTGTCTTATTGAGTAAGTTATAATTCTTTAATATGATTATATATTTTTGATGTTTAAAATAGCTCATATTGGTCTACTTACACCTTCAGGGTAAATCCTGTGGCATTTTAATGTTTTTTCTGGTAGAAATATGAGGCTGCAGGCTTGTCTTGTACTCTTTGCCTATCCTTAAAAAAATGTTTTATAAGCCAGGTGTGGTGGTGTACGCCTTTAATCTCAGCACTCGGGAGGCAGAGGCAGGTGGCTCTCTGTGAGTTCAAGGCCAGCCTGGTCTGCATAGTGAGCTCCAGGCCAGCTGGGACTAAAGGGAGACCCTGTCTCAAAAAGACACACACATTGGGCTGGAGAGATGGCCTAGCGGTTAAGAGCGCCAACTGCTCTTGCAGAGGACCCAGGATCGATCCCCAGCACCCACATGGCGGCTGAGAACCGAATGTAACTCCAATTCCAGGAGAACTCCAGTTCCAGGGGAATCCGACACCCTCTTCTGACCTCCGCCAATTCCAGAACTCCAGTTCCAGGGGAATCCGACACCCTCTTCTGACCTCCGCGGCATTGCACGACATGGTTGCACAGATCTGCATGCAGACAGTACATTCATACACACATAAAAAAAAAAAAAAGACACACACACACAAAAGTTCTATAATAACCATGCATTATTTTTGTCAAATGAGAGAATAAAATGCATACAATTAAAACCAACCTTATGCAAAAGCAACAATATATTTAATATATGTATTTTAGAAGGTTATTTAAATGCTTTTCTATTTTCTTTTGAGTCAAGGTCTTATGTAGTCCAGGCTGGCCTCACTTTTAGACCATAAATGACAGCTGGGTGATCCTGACGTTCTGATCCTCTGGCCCTTTTTTTTTTTTTTTTTTTAATTTTTTAAATTAATTTTATTTATTTCTGTATGTGTATGAATGTACTGTCTGCATGCAGTTTGTCACCCGTGTCTGCAATGCCGCGGAGGTCAGAAGAGTGTCTCGGATTCCCCTGGAAACTGGAGTTTCTCCTGGAATTGGAGTTTCAGACGGTTCTCGCCGCCATGTGGGTGCTGGGATCGAACCCGGGTCCTCTGTAAGAGCGGTCGGCGCTCTTAAACCGCTAGGCCATCTCTCCAGCCCCCTCCTCTGGCCTTTTAGAACCTGAGTGCTGAGATACAGGCCACCCAGTTACAAAATTATTTTCTAAAACCTCCACCTTGCTGACCCCACATGCTTCAGAACTGGTAAGACAAAAGGCACTCCTTGGAACACCATGAAAAGGCCAAACCTCTGCATATAGTATTGATAGAGGAAGGAGAAGAATTTCAGGATAATGGGATTGACCAGATCTTCAACAGAATTATAGAAGAAAATATCCCCAAATTGAAAAAAAGACACACCCAGACAAATACAGAGACAGAATACTGAAAGCTATAAGAGAAAAACAACAAGTTAAATATAAAGAGAAACCCATCAGACTTACAGATGACTTTTCAATGCAAATGATGAAAGCCAGATGAGCTTGGGACAAAGTATTCCCAGTTCTAAATGACTATAGATGCCAACCCAGGTTACAACACACACCTGAATAATTATCATGTAAAGGAAGAAATGAAGAAACAAAAGTATTCTTGGAACTAAATGAAAAACACAACACCCCAAAACCTATGAGATAATTTAAAAGCAGTCCTAAGAGGGAAATTTATAGCCCTAACTGCTTACATTATAAAAAAAAGCACAAATAAATGATCTAACAGCTAAAAACTCTTCAGAGATAACAACAAATCAATCCTAATCCCAAAATATAAGAGGAAATGAAAATTAGAGCAGATATCAATGAAATAAAAACAAAGAAAACAATACAAAGAATCAATGGATCCAAAAGCTGGTTCTTTGAAAGGATCAAAAAGCTAGATAGGCCTCTAGCCCAGTTAACCAGAAGAAAGAAAGAGCAATTCCAAATCAATAGAATTCAAGATGCAAAAGGAAACATCATGACAGAGAATGAAAAGATTCAGACAAACATACAAGAATATTTTAAGAACTTATACTATACTAAATTTGAAAACCTAAGAGAAATGGATGAATATCTGCAATTGTGTAATTCATCAAAGCTTAATACAGAAGATATGGACAGCTTAATCAGACCCATGACATATGAGGAAATTCAAATGGTCTTTCAAAAACGCCCAACTAAAAGAATCCCAGGCCCAGATGGATTTATGGCAGAGTTCTATGAAACATTTAAAAAGCACATACAACCATTGATACTCAAACTGACAAGCAGAGGGAAATCTCCCAAATTTGTTCCATGAAGCCAGCATCACTCTAACATTGAAACCAGGTAAAGACACAACCAAAAAAGAAAACTAAAGTGGTGGGGCCATTCCTGAAACGTTCACTGCTTGACAAAGATCCAGTGACCTGACTCGTCTGGTTGAAGTCTGCTCTCCAACTGACCTTGGTTTTTAATAATTCTTCTCATCATATTAATTCTCATTTTTCTGGCCTGCTTGACTTTTGGCTTTCTAGCAATTAGGGTACCTGAATCTCCCTCAAGGAGTGGAACTGACTCTTTTGCCTTTTCTAGAAATGAGTACTCTGTGAGAAATAATGGCACTGTATACACAACTTAAAAGTATGATACAGTAGCAATTAAAAATTCTACAAAAACTGTTCATCCCGTAAAGAAAGAATTTTATTTCATGGTCAGGTTTAAAAAAAAAGAGGATTGTAGGGCAAATGAACCTAAGTCCAGTGAGGCCATGGTAATTAAACTAGTCACTGGACTAGTAATCTGACTCAAAGCTTAGTAGCCCTTAGAAAATCACCTTGCAAAAAGTGTTAAAAAACAGGAAACTGAGGGAAAACAGAAACTGAGAAAAAACAATGACCAGAATAAAAGCAAAGATATGAATCAAAGCTATATACAGGTCGAGTGAACAGATGAACAAGGAACTAGTGAGAAAAAATAAAGTTTCTACTACTTTTAAAGGTTTAAAGCTCATTCTTTACATTGACTAGCACCTATGTAAGTAAACACCAGTCATAAAGAATGGAATCCTAGAGCTAAAAGATTAATATTAACTTGTCTTTGCTGCAAAACTGTAAATTGCTTGAGCTGAATGGCTGTCTCTTATTGTTTTACTTTCTTGACTCTCAACTAAGTGATTGTACCATTATTGATTGTTTTACTGTTTTTGATTTTAAGAATGTTTTCAGGTGCGAATTTTCTGAAAAATATTTACGTGGAAGTTGGATTTTTTTTTTCATCATTAGCTTATGCTTACATAACCTTTATTAGTCTTAGTGTATATAAAACTAAACATCAGAGCCGGGCGTGGTGGTGCACGCCTTTAATCCTAGCACTTGGGAGGCAGAGGCAGGCGGATCTTTGTGAGTTCAAGGCCAGCCTGGTCTACAGAGCGAGTTCCAGGACAGCTGGGGCTACAGGGAGACCCTGTCTTGAAAAGACAAAAAAATAAAAATAAAAATAAACATCAGGACCTGAGGGGCAGAGAAGAGAAGTAAAGAAATAGGCAGAGTGGCAAACCCAAAAGGCCCTCTGCACAGGATCAGGGAAGGCAAATGGATGCTCTCTGTAATCCTTAGGTGAAGAAATCTGCAGAGTGATGAACCTGAGATATTCTCTGCACAGGAGCAGGGAAGAAAGATACTCCTCAGGTCATGAAAAAGAAAGAGATTTATTATTATTATTATTATTTGGTATTTTGAGAAAGCGTGTCCCTTTAGTCCCAGATGGCCTGGAGCTAACTCTGTAGACCAGGCTGACCTTGAACTTACAGAGATCCGCCTGCCTCTGCTTCCCAAGTGCAGTGTGCCACCACACCTGGCTTAAAGATAGTTCTTAGCCACCATGTGATGCAGGGATGGTTTCAACATATGCAAATCAATATAAATGTCATAAAACAACCTCAATGGTCTGAAGACAAAAACACATGGTTATCTCAATCAACAGAGAAAAAGCATTCAGTTCAACAAAATCCTTCATGTTTAATGTCTTAGAGGGAATTAGACTCGAGGGAACATTCCTCAAATATAACAAAACCATGTACAAAAGCCCCACAGCAAACATCATCCTTAAACAGGGAAAAATTAGACCAATTCGCCTTAAAATCAGGAACTCAGCAAAGCTCCCCCTATCTCTACTCCCCTTCAATATAGTGCTTGAAACACTTGCTAGAGCAATACGAGAAGAAAAGTAAATTAAAATTGTACTGATTGGAAATGAGGAAGTCAAACTATCCCTTTTTGCAGATAATGCTAAATTTACCTAAGGGACACAAAAACTCCACCAAGAAATTCTTAGAAATCATCAAGAGTTTCAGTAATTGGTGGGTTACAAAATTAACTAGAAAAATCATTAGCATTTCTTTACACCAATAAAATAATGGAGAAGGAATACAAAGTGACTCTCCATTCACAGTAGCCTCAAAAAATATAAAATACCTTAGAACAAACCTAACCAAAGAACACAAAGATCTCTACAATCAAAATTTTAAATCCCTGAAGAAGGACAGAGAAGAAGATAAAAAATGGAAAGAATTCCCATGTTCATAGATTAGAAAAATTAATATACTAAAAATGTCCATACTAACCCAAACTAATATATAGATTCAATGCAATCCCGATCAAACTCCCCTTGGGTTTCTTCTCAGACTTAGAAAAACAATCCTTAAATTCATATGGAAAAACAAAAGGCCATAGATAGCAGAAGCAACCCTATGCAAAAAGAGTAACACGGAGGTGGGGGGGTATTCCAGACTTCAAATTATATTATAGGGCTATAGTAATAAAAACAACCTGGTACAAGCACAAAACCAGACCCTTAGGTCCATGAAGAAAACTGAAGATCCTAACCTCAGAACATGCAATAATAGCCACCTCATATTTGACAAGAGGGCCAAGAAAACTCAGTGGAGGAAAGACAGCATCTTCAGCAAATGGTGTTGGCAAAACTGGATCACCACTTTTAGACAGATGAAGCTGAACCCCTACTTTTCATCACATACAAAAATGAACTTCAAATGAATCAAAGACCTCAACGTGAAATCAGAAACTCTGAAAATGATAGAAGAAAACATTGGCAGTGACCTATAAAATATGGCATAGCAAAAGACAGCAGTTGTGTTGGAAAAAACGTCAATAATAGACAAGGGGGCCTCATTAAACTCAAAAGCTTCTGGACAGCAAAGAGACAAAGAATGAAGAGAAAACCCACAGAGTGGGAGGAAACCTTCACCAATGATACATCTGACAGAGGCTTAACATCCAGAACATACAAATTATTCAATATCAAAAGAGCAAGAAAACAAATGACTGGATCAAAAGATGGAGTAAAGAGCTGAACAGAGAATTCACAGATGAAGAAGTGAAGAAGGCTGAGAAATATCTTAGAAAGTGTTCAACCTTGCTAATAATTAAGGAGATGCAAATTAAAACAAGTTTAAGATTTCATCTTACTCCAGTAAGACTGGCTAAGATTAGGAAAACAAATGACACCAAATGTTGGAGAGGTTGTGGGGAAAGAGGAACACTCATTCACTGCTGGTGGGAATGTAAATTCTCATGCAGCCCCTAAGGAAAGTGGTATGGAGAATGCTTAAAAGACGCAAATTAAACCTACCCCTGACCCAGTCATACCACTCCTAGGTATATACCCACAAGACTCAACCTGTCTCAGAGAAACATGGAAAACCATGTTTATTGCAGCTCTCTTTAAAATAGTGAAGAGCTGGAAGCAAACCCCAAGTGTACCTCAACTGATGAGTGCATAAAGAAAATGTGGTACATCTTCACAATGGAGTTCTATGCAGTAGTAAAGAAAGAAGACATCATGAACTTTTCTTTTATTTTATTTTTTAATTTATTGACTTATACATTTTTTATCAAATCTAGACCTGTGTATCCCCATCCCTCCACCCCACCAGAGCTTATGCATTCTGACAAACATGCTTTTCATCTCTTTCTCGGATTTTTTCAATGTTCTCCATGTGCAAATTAACTGTTTTGAGCAGAATTCACTGTTTCAGTGAGTTATTTGATGCAGTCCTTTCTGTTGTTGTTGTTGTTGTTGTTGTTGTTGTTTCCAATGTGCATCACTCCCAACTGCTTTGGACAAAAGCTCAAGGGGCCATGCACAGAAAATACTTACAACTAGGTAATTGGCACTAGCATCCACAGATCAGGGATACCATTCATTGTTTTTCTGGGACTGTATTACTTCATTCAGCATGATGTCCTCTAGCTCTGAACATTTTCCTGCAAAGCTCATGATGTTGTCCTTCTTTACTGCTGCATAGAACTCCACTGTGTAGATATACCACATTATCTCTATCCACTCATCAGTTGAGGGGCATTTGGGTTGGTTCCAGCTCTTTGATATTGTGAAGAGAGCTGAAATAAACAGGGCAGTGCATGTTTCTCTACGGTGGGGTGAATCTTGAGGGTACATGCCTAGGAGCGGTATGGTTGGGTTGGGTGGCAAGTTCATTTCAAGTCTGCCAAGGGTTTTCCCTTGATTTCCATAGTGGCTGTATGAGTTTACATTCCCACCAGTAGTGGATGAGTCTTCCCCTTTCCCCACAACCTCTCCAGCACTTGGTATCATTTGTTTTCTTGATATTAGCCAGTCTTTATGTGAAAGATTATATCTTAAAGTGGTTTTGATTTGCATTTCCTTAATGACTAGTGATGCTGAACACTTCTTAAGGGTGTTCTCAGCCATCACTAATTCCTCACTTGTGAAGTCTCTGTTCAGCTCTTTGCTCCATCTATTGAGTGGGTCATTTGTTTTATTTCTTCTTTTTTTTTTGGTAGTTTATATATTCTGGAAATCATTGCTTTGTCAGATGTTTCTGGGGTGAAGGTTTCCTCCCACTCTGTGGGATTTATCCTCACTTCTTTGATGTACAGAAGATTTTGAGTTTAATGAGTTTCCATTTGTCAATTGTCGACCTTAATTCTTGCACAGCTGCTCTCTGATTTAGGAAGTCTTTTTCTATACCTATGTCTAGGAGTCTGCTGTCAACTATTCTCTTCTATAGCCCTCAGAGTTTGGGATTTCATGTTGAGGCCTTTGATTCATTTGGAGTTGACTTTTGTACAGGGTGAGAGGTAGGGGTTTAATTTCATTCTTCTACAAGTGTTGATACAGTTTTGCCAACACCACTTGCTGAAGATGCTGTCTTTTCTCCATTGTGTCTTCTTGGCCCCCTTGTCAAATATGAGATGGCTGAAATTGTATGTGCTCAGGTTGGGATCTTTGGTTTTGTTCCATTGTTCAGCAGGTCTGTTTTTGTGCCAGTACCAGGCTGTTTTTATGACTATAGCCCTGTAGTATAGTTTAAAGTCTCGTATAGAGTTCCCCCCCTGTGTAGCTCTTTTTGCTCAGGGTTGTTTTGGCTATTTGGGGGGTCCTCTGTTTTTCCAAATGAATTTAAGGACTTTTTTCCAAGCCTGTGAAGAAACTGTTGGGGATTTTGATTGGGGAATGCATTATATCTATACAAGAGTTTCAGTAGAATATACATTTTTACAATGTTAATTTTCCCAATCCATGAGCATGGGAAGTTTTTCCACTTCTCTCATGTCTTCTTTCAATTTCTTTCTTTAAAGGTTTAAAATTTTTGTTGTTAAAAGATGTGTCTTTGGTTGGGTTTGTTCCTAGGTATTTATTTATGGGGTTACTGTGTGGGAAGTCTCTTTGATTCTTTCTCCGTTGCTTGTTTGGTGTAAAGAAAGGCCATGATTTTAGAATGGGATCCTGCCACGCGAAGCGTTAACAGTCTGGTGAGTAGCATCCCAAGGAAACAACAATCATCAGCAAAAGCTAGCACCTCCCAAGACCTAACACTGCCATTACCAGCATAAGCACATAGAAGAGGATGGTGACAGGGGCAACATTGCGACCACCTAAAGGAGTCTCACCCATTAAGATGATATGCGGAGTTACTGTAAGACTTATTACACTGAGGAAGACCCTAACCAATTCCCCAGGATAAAGCATGAAGGAGCTGCATTTTGTCAAAGCCAGCATTCAAAGAGATGATGGTGTTTGTCTCATCCATATGTGGATGAGTTGAGTTGAACCCATGCCTGCATCTCGCGGTATGAACCAACTTGGCATGATGGATGATACTTCTTGAGTGGCGTATTGATGCCCAGATCTGTAGATTGGCATCTGTGTCATTAGTGTAAGCACTAAACCAGGACGCTGGGATAGACTATCTGGCCCATAGAAGGAATTGGGAAACCTCTGAACATAATAGTTCAGTATATGTTGTAGGCCTTGAAAGTTTATAAAATCCTGCCAATGAACCGTTTCTGGCGGGCAGGAGTCATACACCAATACTTCGAAAGCTGGACCGGAGCGGGATTCCCAGGAACAGAATATCCATTCCTACAAACTAAGGGAGTTCCCATAGACCCTATCTTCTTCTGTTGTTTGATATCCCATTCTTCAAGAGTATGATCGGGTGCCACTTTGCGCGAGTCTGATCTGTTCAAAGAACACTGATTCACTGATTGTAGTGCATATTGAGCTCTGATTGACCCGTCTGTTTGCACAGGCAATGTGGCCCTCAAGTGCAGGTGGACTAGGAGATCATTCACGTGCCTTTGTTTCTAATGTAGGCACCCAAGCGTATAAACTTCCCTATTAAGACGCCAGTGGACCCATAGGTTTGTTGTGTGTATGCGGGCATCAGTTACCAGAGCTTTATTCATTACTCCCCTGACACAACAGTGGTGTTACTCCAATGCGAGCAGTAGGCAGCCTGTGTTGAGTTGAGCTTTGTATGCACGTGGTCGATAGAAGCATGAAATTCAATCTTCAGTAAGGTTCTTCTTGTTCCCAGTATGTGGTCGATTTTGGGAATGTTCCATGGGTGCTGAAAAGAAAGTTACTCTGGTATAGGGGGAAACTCAGAAGTCGAATAGGCCATTGGTACATGTTCGTTAGCTCAGAGTCCTGTTTATCTTGTCCTGTGACCACAAAGGCTCAGTGAGGTAGAAAACCCCATATTGTGTACGTGTTTATTGACTGTGGCTGGAGAAGCAAAAATGTTGGTGCACCAGAGGTGCATTTACTTAATGGAAAACTCTCTGGAAGTCCGAAAGTGCCCGTAGATTCACTTGAAGCACCCTGAATTAAAAAGCAACACTCTGTCAGCGACCATCCTTCACTAAGGTGACCGTCCGAAGAAGAGCGAGACAGCAATAGAGGCTGTTTATAGGTATGAAGTCTGCGCATGCAGGTTTGTGCATCCAATCTCCCAGTCTATTCGGGAATTTACCTAACAAATAGACGAAGGGGCCCCTTGCCTTATTACCAGCAGGTAGTTCACTTTTGCTGCAATTAGGCTTTATTGATTTCTCTTCAGCTTGGATGGGCAATTCTGTCCTTGAATTGCATCAAGTATTCTCGAAGGGTTGGTTTCCAGACATATTCTTCAACTTTTATGTCATGGAAGATTCTCTCTCCTTCAAAACGACATTTGCGGAAGAACCGGGTGCACATACCTACACGAAGCTGCTGTAGTTCCCTCAAGGATTGAAGCATGAGAAGACCCTTATAGGAACTGCTCTGGCATTAAGGATTTGCTTTCTTTGTGTGTCTAGCATTAAGAGGTGCGAAAATTTCTTCTTATGTCTGGAGTCCTATGTGCTTCTTGTATTTATAGTTTGTCATTATTTAGGGAAGTTCTCTATTCGTTGAAAGATAATCACCATTCTCTGGGATTCTTCTCCCCTCTATTCCTTATGAGTGGGAGTTTGATCTTCATAGTGTCCCACAGCCTTGGTTGTCCATTTTTGTGTATTTTTTAAATTTTCAAATCTTACCAGGTTAGGTCGGATTCTTCCAAGGCTGAAGCTCCTTCATTGCTCGAGCCACCCCCCATTGATGAGCATTGATTTCATTTTTCATTTCCTTCCTGATTTGTTTAGTATTTCTACTTTTGGAGCTTCTCAATCTTTCTCGAGCCTCCTTCGCTGTTGGTACCTTATCGTTTTCAGCAAGGACTTCAGTGTTTCACTCCCTCCGGAGTTGTCATTCCTCTCTTTATGTCCTTCTTGAGTTCTTCAATCTCTTTCTAGTTCTTTGATTTGCTCTTATAATCTTGTAGTTCAAATATGTCCAATTGGTTTTGATATCTGCCTGGGCACCCCTGGGGGATGCAACTAAGAATCTTCCATAGGGAGAGCTGCCATTACCCCCTCCCGGTTGCTCTTCCGTGCCTGGCATAGAATCTCTTGCCTGTATATCATGTGAGTCCAATGCCTCTTCACTGTGGAAGGCTGCTTGCTTGCCCCTTCAGATGCCATAATCCCATGGAGGGGGATACCTGCGCTTCGTGGGCTCAGGAGTTCTCCATCATGAACTTTTCGAGTAAATAGATGGAAGTAGAAGCCATTATGCTGAGTGAAGGAACACAGTCCCAGAAAAAAAAATGAGGAATGGCATCCCTCATTTGTGTATCCTAGCACCAAATCCCTAGTCATAAGGCAAACTGAACAACGTTAATGTTATATTTCTTTTTATCTGAAAGCAACTGTACAGTTAATAGGTGAATCCAATAATAGGCTCTAAAATTAACCTACCACTTATTTTCAGACATTGTAACTTTGGTATATGGGTGGAAGGTATGTATTCAAATTTAAGAGTAATATAAAATTAAAGGGAAAATGTGAATTCCTAAACATATTTTGGCATTAACTTATAGTTTATTTTCAGATATCATAATTTATATATATACATATATATGATACATATCTAATATATGTATATATTAGATATATTATCTAATATATCTAATATATCTAATATATCATATATATATATATATAATATATATATTAGAGCAGTACCGATTGGAGGGAACAACAACAAAAGGACTGGTCAAAGAACTGAGAGAAACAGTAAACATTAGCCTCAAACAGTAAACTTCTGCAAAGAAAAACTTTAAAAAGACTGAGAAAAAGTTGCAAGACATGTAATGCAGAATGCATGAGCTCACATGGGCTGAGGGGTATGGAAGGGGAATGCATCTAATTTGCATTGAGAAATGTTCTATGAAATGCACAAAAGTTCAATAATTATAATAAAATTAAAAAGAGACCTACATCACATGCATATCTTAATTGTGACATCAAAAAGAAATGAGTGGCTTTACAAGTCCTCAAGGACTCAGAATGTCAAACAATCTTGTTTAAAACAAGCAAACAAGCTGCGCCCAATATTCTTTTGAAGTGAGTCAACCAGGGCAGCTTGCTGTTCCCCTGCATGTATAGTTTCTCTTCTACTTTTGTTCTTTTTCACCAACAGAGGAGAAGCATCTTAAAGGTCCTCCTGAAGGTTCTGTTGCACAGATCAAAGCAGATGGAGTTGATGGAGCTGTTGACACAGGACAACCAGTAAACCATGTGCCCCAGAGCAATGAAGACACACTTGTCACGGGGGTGCAAACCAGGACCATGATGCTAGAAGGGGTGCACGTGATGATGAAGCCAGGAGAATGGCACTCAATGTGATATGTTTCTCTCTTTGATGAAGACCATTCACTTTTATTTGGTCTTTGGATGACTAGGATTGGGATCCAGGTCTTTTGTTGAAGGGTTTTTAGACACTGTAAAGGAGCGTGGGATGACTTCCACCTTGTAACAGCCATTGCTGCTTTTCTGAGTCCCATCAGCATTTATCACCAATCAGAACTTATAGGCAATACATTTCTGATTCTTGGAGACAGGAAGTATTTGGGGGTGTCATGGTCATTTTTTTTTATTCTGAGCATTCGCAGACATTTCCTTGGTATCTTCAGTAATGAATTCCTTCCTTGTGCTTTGCTTGGCCTGACTCTTGTAGAATACTTGGAAGACAGGTTCAATGATGAGCAGCTGCTGCCATATGAGGCGATTCTTCTCCAGTACCAAGGCTGCCTGATGCCACGAGAGCTGGCTAGTGAAGCAGAGAGACAGACTCAGGGCATATACTCTAAGTACACTTGGGTCACCTTGAACAATGATTTTGGGAACAGATATTCTGTGGAGGACAGCAAGGACCAGATGGAAAATTTCCCTCTGGAATCAAGTCATAGAATTTTCTGCATCATGTATGTGTTTCTGACATTGTCGTGTGCCTCTGAGAACCAGGATAATGTAAGCCATATCACCAATGAAGAAGAGTGAAATTTCACTGGCTTTTTAAAAATTTATTTTCGTATATGTATGAATGTACTGTCTGTATGCAGGTTTGTGCATCCGTGTCGTGCAATGCCACTAAGGTCAGAACAGGGTGCCAGATTCCCCTGGAACTGGAGTTACAGACGGTTCTCAGCCACCATGTGGGTGCTGGGGATAGAACCTGGGTCCTCTGCAAGAGCAGTCTGCACTCTCATCCACCAGGCCATCTCTCCAGCCCCCTCCAGTGGCTTTTAAGATCACCATTCTTCATAATTTATTTGATCATCATTTGTGTGACATAACTGATACAATTTCTTATCCTTAGACTGAATGATGCTATTCCATTTCATAACCATGATAATTTCTGCCCTCAATGAAATACTGTTCAAATCCAAAGATCATTATTACTCTCAGAATCCTGAATCAAGAAGGATCCTGAGATGAGACATACCTAGTCCCATAAAGGCTTCTAAAAATGATTAAATTTTCACTCACAGTTGCTTTCATCTCTTATCCTTGGGAGTATTTTAATTTTGTCTAAACAAATATTGTGTATCATATTCAGTATTTACTTAGAGTCATTTTTTAAGTGTGCTCTGTTCCTGGGAGGAAAAAAGGAAATGGTAGGAGGAATAAAATTGTAGAATTTTTGTATATTCAAACTGAAGCTTTCAACAACATAAATTAGACTGTTAAGAAGCTAAAAGATGTTAAATGTAAGCCTGGTGGTGACTGCAACACCTAAATACAACAAAAAGACAAAGGAATCCACATATAGGGCCTCAAGGAAAAAAAACCTGACAACTCACAGAAGAAGACAACAAAAGAGAAAGACAGGAACAACGGAGATGTAAAACAGCCCAAAACAGAATTGCAACATTGAATGTAATTTGATCAAATACTTCAATGATGTAGAAAGGGACAATGTATAAAAATAAGACTATATTCTGCCTACAAGGGACTCCAATAGTTATATGAACCCTCACAGAGTAAAGGGAGAGAAATAGATACATACATTTCTCTGGGGAAATGGCTCAGCAGGCAAGATGCTTGCTTCAGAAGCACAAGGACTCAGGTTCAAATATCCAGAACCCTTGTAAGAAAATTCTTATTGGAATACAAGAAAAAAATAGACAAAAAACAATTTTGAAAAATGGGAAAGTAAACAAATTCAATTTTGAAACTAGTAAATAGAAAGATATATGGAAAGATAGTCCTTTATCTGGTTTGTAATATAGCCATGTTGCCATGAAAAATGAAAATGACATGAAAGAGTAGGCAGAGAGAATATAAGAGCAGAGAGATGAGGAGGAGAGCGGTGAGGTGCACATTTATGAACCCAAGATGTTTGTTGCACACATCAACTGCAATTACCTGTGGTTATTTGTGTAAGACCTGTACAAGATCAAGCCAGTCAAAATTCTAGCATGGAATTGAAAAGAGCCTTTGAACTCTCCCTTTCATGGGGGTATGATTAACAGTAGATGGTTGGTGAGGGGGGAAGTATCATTCACTCTCTTTTGGAGACCTGGTAACTGATAGGTTGGCCATGCCTGGATGGATGACCCAAACCCATGTACATATGTGCACCATTAATGGGACTCAGGGGTTCATTAATAACAAAAAGAGGATATGAAATTGGAAGTGTGAAGATGTGGGGGCACTATGAGGAACTGGAGGGAGGGAAATATAGATAAGATCAATATGCATTGTAGNTCTTTGAGTTCCACTGAGCATGGGAGAGGGGGGGGGGGAGGACAAGACACTGTCTAATAACCTCAGGGTGGCATGAACAGCCGGGTTGGTTTGGTTATGTCAGTGAGATGGTACTTATACAACCACTGCTCTTTTCTTGACTATAAATGTATGAAACATTCAAAGAATAAATAAAAAACTATGTGCAAGTAAAAAAAAAAAGACAAACCGATACAAACCTGCTTTACAACAAAAGGTATGTATGCGTTGAAACACAGCCTGTGACCTCATCTGCTTGGGGATTTGGGTAGGACATTGCTGTTTGCTGTAATTTCCAAGTTGATCAGCCTAGATCCAATGTTCGAGACAGAGTCTTATCTCAATGTGCGTAATAAGAGAGAGGAACCGCCTTAATGTCCCCCTCTGCGTCCTCTTGGGTGTCAGATGCACAACAGCAATGCTGAAGCTACGCTCCCACATACACACACTCTTTCACATACACAGCATGTAAATTAAGAAGGGATAAACACATTCAAGCAGAAAATCAGAAAAAAAAGGCCAGATCTGGCCTAGACTTTTACCACAGAGACTTTGAGCCTAAGTAACCACAAGGAACCATTTCATTTTTTAATGATCTTAAAGGGGCAAATTTACCTGACAAGTTCTAAAAAGCGGCCAGGGTTAGTGGTGCGCGTTATGGGATTTGTTAATCCAAGCTTACTCAGCTTGAGGCCAAGGCGTAGGATTGCAGGTTTGAGAATAGCCTAGGCCGCTAAGTTATAGTGCAGACCCTATTTATAAAGCCATTACCAAGAGAATTATCAAAATCAGCGGCAAATTCCATGGTGCGACTGTCAGTGTACGGGCACTTTTAAATATATGCGACAATTGATTACTAGAGCTGAAGATATAAACAATTCAGGGATCACAGCATCCTTTGCTACCAGACTTCAAGCAGTGACAGATTACCCACAAGCAATCACTAAGAACACTGGGAATCGAGCTGCTCTTTAGACCAGATGGACCTAGGATCACTAGGAAATTCCACCCAGGAGAGGAAACATTGCTCTAAATCTAAGCTCATGACACACTCTCTTAGCTCGATATTCATTAGACAACAAAATAAGCATTAGTACATTTAAGATTTAAATCATAACAAGAATACTTTCTGACCGTGATTATCTAAAGCTAGAAATAGAGGAATACAGAAAAGCTCACAATATATGAAAATTAAATACTACTCCCCCAAAAATCATCAAAAAAAATGCTCCGGAAAAGGAGAAAAAACACACTGAGCAGCTGTGAAAATTGGACGTTTGCAGAGGTGTGCTGGGCGGAGATGGCCCTCACGAGAGCAAGACGCTTTATTTCCTGCAAACACAAGGACCTGAATTCACATCCCTCGCACCCACTAAAGCCCTGGGCATAGCTACACATGGCTGTAACTCCACCATCTCCCAGCACCAAACAGTGAGCTTCCAGTTCAGGGAGAGAGCCTGTCTCAAGGCAATATGAAGATGAGCAATACGGGAAGACACTCAATATCCTGTCTGACTCCTCATATATGACCATCCATACACTTAACTACATGCACCACATACAGTCTCTCTCTCTTTCTCTCTCTCTATCTCTCTCCTCTATCTTTCTCAAAATTTAAAATTAAGTTTCTTTCTTTTTTTTTTTTTTCAATTTTTCAAAAATTTAATTTAAGAAATAAAAATTAATTTGTTACTAAATTTTTTTGAGGCTATTATGAATGAAGAGGTCTCCCTGTATTCCTCCTCCAATTGCTCACTATTGACATATAGGAAGGGTACTGATTTTTGCTTTTGATAGATTTAATTTTGTAAACCTGGCCACTTTACGTCGAAACTGCTCATCAATTTACTATGATGTTTCTGGGTGGGAATTTTGTCATTCGCTTTAGATGAATAGCATGTCATTTTGCAAAAAAGGGGTATAGTTTGACCTCCTCTTTTTCCAAGTCAGTTACTCCTGTTTAATCCTTCTCTTATCTTATTGCTCTAGCAAGAGTTTCAAGCACTGTATTGAAAAAGGAGCTAGAATGAGTGGGAGATCCTTATTGGAGTCTGACAAGGAGCAACATTTGTCTAATGTTTCTTCTGCTTTAGGATGATGTTTGGCCAGGATTGGTGGTTGCATGCCTTTTTATGCCTAAGCACTAAGGGAAGCAGCAGGCAGGTGGATTATCTGTGAGTTCAAGGGCACCTGCGGTCTGCGTATATACATAGTGAGTCCATGCTCAGGAAGCTGTACAAGGGGAGACCCCTTCTCAAAAATACAAAAGAAAAAGATGTAGTACAATGATCGTTGCTTGTGGTGTTTTGGTTTGTTATAGCTTTAATTATGCTGAGGAATGTTCCCTCCAGTCTCATTTCCTCTGGAACTTTAAACATAAATAGTATATTGCTATTGTATCAGAAGGCCTTTTCTGCATCAATTTGGATGATGACCATGGCTTTTATCTGTTGATCTATTCATATTAGATTCTATGACAATTATTTGATTTAGCAGTATATTGAATCATCCCTGGCCTGTCTGGAATGAAATCCAACTTGTAAACCTGTTGTCGATGGTGTACCTGGTATTTGCTGATTTTGCAAGAATTTTCTTCATGAAATTTCTGTGCATCTATCTATTCGGTAAGGGATATGGGGTCTAAGAGTTCCCGTTTTGTTGTTCGTATTCCTTTTCCTGGTTTTGGCGTTTAAAGGTGCTGGTGCTTCAGTAGAATGAATTTGGTGGACGGTTGTTTCCTCTGTTTCTATTTTTTTGAATAACTTAAGTAATATTTGGTGGAGGCCCTCTTTAAATGTCTGATGGAATTCTGCTATAAATTCATCTGGGCATAGAATTATTTTTTTAGTTTGGAAGTTTTTTATTACTGTTTCAATTTCCTCATATATTATTGTTCTGTTTAAACTGTTGATATCTTTTTTTTTAATTTTTTTATTAATTTTATTTATTTCCGTATGTGTATGAATGTACTGTCTGCATGCAAGTCTGTGCACCCGTGTCGTGCAATGCCGCGGAGGTCAGAAGAGGGTCTCGGATTCCCCTGGAACTGGAGTTCTCCTGGAATTGGAGTTTCAGACGGTTCTCGGCCGCCATGTGGGTGCTGGGGATCGAACCCGGGTCCTCTGTAAGAGCGGTCGGCGCTCTTAACCGCTAGGCCATCTCTCCAGCCCCCTCCTCTGGCCTTTTAGAACCTGAGTGCTGAGATTACAGGCCACCCAGTTTACAAAATTATTTTCTAAAACCTCCACCTTGCTGACCCCACATGCTTCAGAACTGGTAAGACAAAAGGCACTCCTCTTTGAGTTCCACCTGAGATGGGAGAGGGGGAGACATGTCTAATAACTCAGGGTGAAAGCCGGTTATGTCAGTGAGATGGTACTTATACAACCACTGCTCTTTTCTTGACTGAAACCAGCCAGCTAGTCACATAGCCCGAGATATCAAAGGCTAAAAGAGTTACAGAACACTCTGTGCATTCGTGTCTCATAGCTAAGTGTTTCCTTGCCCCCCTCTCAGAACACTGCACAGAAGAATGGTGAGATACAGTCATTTTCATCATGATTTGAGTTTCTCCCTGCTGACTGTTTGGAGTTTCCCTATGAGCTGGTGTGAGGCACTTCTTCCTGTGGCTCAGATCAAGAGTCTATGAGGGCCTTGGAGACTTACTCTAGAGTCTGCAAAGTACCATGGAAACAAAGTGGCTACAAAGGGAGGAGGAACCCCCAACAAACAGTTCAGCAGCCAGGAGACCCCTGGCCCCAGATGGTCCTTCACAGTTTCTTTAGTCTTATTAGATGGGTTTTCTGAAGCTCTCTTGTTTATGTATTGTGCCAGATCTCAGGACTGGCTCTAGCCTTTGCATGGTTGTAGTGGGGTAGGGGGAGGGACATAAAGAGCCCCATGGTGACTAGTCATCACTTCACTGTTGAGTCACTTGGCCGTGTTGTTCAGTATACCATGACTCACATTAAGTTTTATACTTAGGCTTGAGGCTCTGCCTACAATTCCAGCAATGCAGAGGCTGAGACTTTTTTTTTTTTTTTTTTGGTCTTTTCGAGACAGGGTCTCCCTNCAGATGGAGTCCAACTAATTGGCAAAGACCAGCTCATCCAATCTTCGTTCACTGGGAATTTTAAGCCTTTAAACCTTTTATGAAGCAATTTGTGATTTTCCCTTCGCCAGCACCATTTGATTGAGATGCTGAAGTTCTAGAGGGCTAACATTGTCTTTTTTATTTTTTTTTTTAGTTGTTAGTGGTTATTTCTGTATGTGTATGAATGTACTGACTGCTTGCAATCTGTAGCAACCCGTTGGCTGCATGCCGCAGAGGTCAGAAGAGGGGCTGCGAATTCCCCTGGAACGGAGTTTTTGCCTGGATTGGAGATTTCAAGACGGTTTCTGTCCTCGGCGGGAATGTGTGGTGCTGGGGATCGAACCCAACCGGGTCCTCTGAAGAGCGGGTCGGTGCGTTGCGCTTACCTGGCCATCTCTCCAGGCCCAGGCGTAACATTTCTTATAAAGAAATACCCTTGCGCGGGCTGGAGAGGATGGCTCAGCATTAGATCACTGCACGATCTTTTTGCAGTGGAGACATGGGTTTGGTTCCCAGCACCCAACAGGATGACTTAAAACTGGTGCTGTAACACTCCAGTGTCCAGAGGATCCAATGCCTCTCGGTCCCCTCACAGCATTGCTATGCACTGTACACACCTGTAATAGACATGAGCCATATACGCTTTAGTCACAACTAACTATTTAAAACTATTCTTAATTTTTAAAAAGGAGATTCCGTCTTGATCAAGTGTATTTTCAAAGCTTCCCAAATGCTAGTGGTGTAGCCCCATGGTTAAAGAGTCTTACTGGGTTTTATAGGTTAACAGCCTTTTCCCCACCGTCTGTACTTCTCTCTGTCTTTCTAAACTAAAACATAGCCAGCTTTGTGCATTATGTTAATTGACTAATGTTAAGAACTGGGGGATATGAGATTTTCTCTAACAGGCTAACAAACTGGGCTACCACAGCGTCCGGATGTGGCAGAAGGTACACAATTCCTAGAGTAGTGAGTAGAGACAAGGACAGTCAATTGCAGCAGTAGCAGTAGCCAGATGATCAGCATTTGCTCCAGCTCCCAGTTCCAAAGGAGGGATGATCCAGGAGCCAGGCCTCTTTAACTCCTGCATGTATAACCAATGGTTGTATAGAAAAGAAATCCCCGCCAGCCATAAGTGGCACAATGCGTTTTAATAATCCCAACACTCGAGGAGGCAGAGGCAGGCAAAAGGTCTGTGAGTTCAAAGACAATCTGGTCTACACAGTGAGTTGTCCAAGGACAATTGTTGGGAAGGCGCAAATAATTGTTTGTTGTGTTTTAATGAGACAGGGTCTCCCTGTGCCCCAGCTGCTGGAACTCCGACTGTGACATTATGCTGGGGTCCTTGAGAAGAATCTCACCTGCCTCTAACCATCTCTGTGACCTGGATTAAAGTGGATGCACCACCACACCCTGCTCAAATCATTTATAAACAAGCAGTAAGTTGTGCCTGACATCGTTCTAGCAGGAGGTATTATTACGTTTAAAGAGTAAAAACCACTGTGTTCTAGAGACCCTCTATGTGCCTTCCAAGGCTGTTCACCTGGGTCAAAGACACTGACTGCCTCTGACTAGCAAGATATGTAAAAGGACAAGAGACATGCAGAATTGTCGGCCACCAGGTCTCCCCTCAGCCCCCTATATCAGTACTCCTAACTCTGAAACACTTCAAGCTGCAGTATTAAACCTGCTGGGGACAGCTGCATTTGTTTTATTTACATGGAATATGCCAAGAGCAACACGACGATAGTTCTCAAAAAAAAAAAAGGTTTGGCCCAGGAATGCATGCATTTCCTATCTTCTTATGGAATTCCTGAATCATTGGCTTTATCGTGTATAAGCAGCAGTAAGCACTGAACACCTATGGTGGCTCCAGGAGTCATCTGGCTGGAAACTGTCCTCACCCATGCCCAGGTCACTGACTAGCTGCTTCCTCTCATCCTTCACATTCAGTCCTAAATATTACCTCCTCAAAGACACCTCCCGTGCCCAGAATAAAATTGGTACCCTCTGGCATTCACTCTTAGTACCTTGGCTTTTTCCGTCTTTACTCTCACCGGAATTTGCAGCTATATTATTTTAGCTAAGTGTTTTCTGATTTAAAGCCTGTTTGTCCCAGGACTCATGAATCAGAACATATTTATTTGCTCATAACTCTCTAGCTAGTATCTAAAGAGAGCATCACATGAAGTGGATACCAAGTAAGGAATGAATGAGTGAACATCTCGTAGTCTGTGGCTTGGAGCCTGCCATGCAAGGGTTAACTCTACTACCTATAGGCTAAATACATTATTTTTGGTTTTTTGCCTTTTCAAAACAATTTTACCACATTTTCCCCCCAGTCACACAATCCAGTGTAATTTAATCATTTTAAGTTTATAGTCCCAGAAAGCATTTTAATTTTGAGGGTTCTTATATCATTTTACCAATTTAAATGGTGAATTAAAGCAATATTGGTCCTAGAATTATAACTGCCCTCATAAGGAAATGAAACTAAAACCAAGGCCACTGGGATTCTTTCATTAATGAATGAGCACGATTTTCAATTCTTTGAAAAAGCGACCAGAAGCTTTAAGCTTATTTTGGACTGTGAGGAAATTAGTGAAGAGCTGAGAAACAAAGCCTCAAGGAATTGTAGTCTACGTGAGCAAGTAAAGGCAGGTATTGTATAATCATTAGTGGGCAATTTCGGACCATGTAGTGTAAGTGCTAAGCTTTATGGTTTGGAATTTTTAAAGCCGTAGGGTTTAGAAAATGTTAACTATTACCCTCCAAAACTGCACTAGAAGTAAAGGGGCTTCATGAAGTTGTCTTTGGGGAGATTTTTGGAGATGTTTAGGTGACTAATTAGCAAGAAGCCTCATAAGGAAAGCCACAGAAATAGTGTATTCTTAGGAAAGCAGGACCTAGCTAAAACGTAAGTTGGGAAACAGTGGCTGTGTGTGCAGTCACTGTAGGGCTCTGAGAACCACGGGTCCGTCTTTATGAGTCCATTTCCATTCAGATAAACAGAATGCAGAAAGGAAGCCACACCTCCAGGCAAACACGGCTGGGTGGGGGAAGCCAAAGATGGAGCCTGGTATGGAGTCTCCATGAAGTAAATAAACTGAAGGAAAGACTTGGGAGGTCACCCAATGTACTCATAAATTCCTGCTATTACCAAGATGAAAGGGAAGTTGGAGGCATGAGGAACAATAGGAAGGAGTGTTCCCCACAGTAGGGGAGGAGCAGCGGGGCTGCCCAGATGGCAGAGCCAACACTAGAACGGAGCTCCCTTGCCCTAAGACCTCTTTAGGAAATCCTGTTTGTGACGGTGGCTTCACTGTGAAGCCGAAGCCGTCGGGAGCGCTCCCAGCGTTGTGGAAGCACACTTCTGGACAGAACTCCAGTTTCTGATGCCGAGTTTGAAATCTTATTATCATGTGCACTCAGCAAGATAGAAACTGCGTATCGGGTGAAGCTTGGGTCAAACCTTATTTTGCAAGAATTGACTTATCTTTCTGTTGCCATTGAAATGCTGGTAACATAATAGCTTAAAAACAAGATAAGCCTCATCTTTTTTTCCTGTATGGGTACGTTAGGGAGTGATGGTTTCGATGGCCTTTAGAAAGCAGGAAAGGGCAAAGCCCTGTGATGCCAGTTCTTTGGCATTGCGTTCCTTCTTAAGTCATCTTAGCCTGGGAACTGTTCACGTAACCGTCCTCCCCAGTCCTATTTCCTGTGCCCTTTCGCTGTGCTTTGCCTTCTCCACTGGTTGTTGTGTTGGCCCCCCTTGTTTCCACGCCAGACCTCATGAGTGAGATTTGTCTTCCTTGCATTAGACAGTTGGCCAGACTATTACACAGAAAGGGATCTGGCTGCTGCTTGGGCTCTTTGGATGCAGCAGCATGGCAGCACAGCTCAGGCCCCCGCTCTGACCTGTGGCCTTACAATCTGGAGGCCCAGGCTTGGCAGCCTGGGTGGGAACAGCTTTGGTTGGTTGGTGTGGAGCTCTACTGGCAGTTAATATGGAAAGCCAGGCTTACCAGTGTTAGTCCTCTGGTAGGAGAGACTTCTAAGGTTGAAGACTGAAAAACAATAAGATACTGCTACTCTAATAGAGTGCAATTCTCCTTTCCCTTTTCAGGGCGGCTCAGGCCTTGTGACAGGACTTCTGCTCTCTCCAGACTATACACATTACTTAATGTGTCCTGCACTTATATGAATCAGGAGCAGATTTTGCAATCTTTTTTTTCCTCTGAAACTAGATTAGTCACTAAGGTTAATTATTCAGTTGTTAGAGGAAATATTATTATAGAAAAAATTGATTTCCGAAAAGCTAGGAGAAGTCCCAGTATCAGTTTTCATGCAAAGAATGTAAAACCATTCTATTACAGTCGTTGAAAATGGGGAAAGAATTTCTACATATCTTAGCTATAAATGGCCACTGGTCCCAACCCCACATATCCATAGAGGGCGTCTGATCTCCAGGAGAAAATGAGTCATAGTATAGCAGCAGAAGGACCCCAGTTCTTCCACCTGCTGGTTCCCATCTATCTGTGAGGTCGTGAATTTGCTATTTTAGGAAATCTGAAGAAGTTAGGTCAGGACTGACCAGTGCTGACTGAAAACTCCTTTTGATTTTAGGTTGAGTCTCCGTCCAACTTTTGCAGTGACAGCATTAATAGGAAAACTTTGGACCTGTTCCTTGTTCCTGTTTTTCTGCTTCTGGGCTCATGTGAATAGCAAGCTTGGCTCTGTTACTGTAGGACCCTCTGGGCCCATTTCTTATTTTTCGTCATCTTTCCTAAGGTTGATATGACAATTCTACAGGGAAAAAAACCAGTAGTCCACTTGGATGAACTCTCCAGCAAACACAGTGCCCTTCCCTCTTATCACTGGTTCCGAGTCTTTCTTCTATATTTAAAAACAAAGAAGGGAAGGCCCTAGACCAATAAGTAAAAACCTCATTTATATCATATTTGTGATTTTTATACAGAGTAAAAGAAAGCATTCCTTATCAAGTATGTGGATTGTAAAATAGCAGCTGAACTGAGCAACAGAACTCAAGTTGCACTCTTAGTACTCCTAGGAAGAAAGGGAAGTGAGGGGACCTCATTAGTGGATTTCCTGCCTCCTGTTTGATCCTGCAGGTTAAATGTCATATCTCAAAGACACCCTCCTGACCACCATATTCCCCAACAGAGTTTCTCTCATAACACTTATCACTTATTCAATGGTTGTCTTTATTTCTCCCTAAACTCTGAGCCCTGCAGGGCAATGTCATTTGTATCATTTCTGGTTCCCTGAACAGTAAAGCACAATGAAGAGCACATCCCAGACTCTAGGGTACTGACTGAGTAAGTGAAAGATCTACTGAAGTGCTATATGGCCAACATGCTCTGAGTTCTTTGTGGACCTAAAGATGCAGGCTCCATTGTTGCAAGTTCCCAGAGACCTGAAAGCCTATTTCCTTATGTTCAGAACTAAAACCTCTGGCTCTTACATCTTTCCGCCCTCTCTTCTACAACGGTCCCAGGCCCCAGTCTTAGCCGAGAAAACTTGGGGCATTGATCTTCTTTAGGAAGTGAGTAACATCTAGATAGACTGACTGGACTCCAGTGTGTGAACTTCCACTAAGGCACATGTGGGTACACTTGACTGGATAGGCCATAACATATGACAAGAAGGCAATGAAATCCAGTGGGAGATCTATGAAGAGGTGTGGATGTGGTAAGGGGGTCTCAATTATGATTAAGATCTACTTATAATAAAAGTGTACAACTCATTAGAACTAATAGCAAACGAGCCAGTAGACAGTTATTCCAGAAAATAGCCAAAAAGAAAGCAGATGCAGAGGCAAGTCACGGCTCGGGATGACTTACTCTCATCCACCTGCCCTTGTCAAGCTTAAAACTGGGTGAATGAGCGATGGGAAGAACACAATAAGAGTCTGGCATATTAGACTATTGCAAACGGTCACCTGGATGTGGCTGAGTGGCACACAGCCGCAAGGTTGGCTGAGATGCGTCATGGATTATCAAGCTTAATAAAAAAAACGAAAAGTCAGAAGTCATGAATGCATATCTTTGGAGGTGGGAGGGGAAATACCTGACTGAATGGAAAAATGTATGTCACGCCATAAAGTATAGAAAAAAAAAAAAAATCTTAAAAGCACTCCTCGTATCACACACACGAAGGTCTGTGGATGGTGTTAGATTTATTCCTGGAAACCTGTTGTACTGAGAGTCCGGCTGAATAATGTTCCCACTTTAGTCTCATGGGTTTGAACATTTGTCCCCAGTTGGACAGCTTTTTTGGGGAGGTTTTGAATTTGGGGACTCGTGCCTGGCTGCAATATTGAAGGTCACGGAGAGGCAAGCATTCACCTCCCTGAGCTCTTTGCTTCCTCATCCACTAAAGTAGGAGAAAAGGCAGTGCATGCTCCACCCCAGACCAAAGTGTTCCCTGAAACAGATGTGCCAAAACAAATCTCTCCTTTCCAACTTACTTCTGTCACATGTTTTGGTGATGAGAAAGGTAACTAATCAGCCTCTCGCCTACTGCAGTTACATAGGTCCGTGTCTGATGGATGCGATATAGTGAAGTAGTGGTGAAAACCAGCTTTGGGAGCCCTTAGTTTCCATCTCTGCCGCCTATTTCTTAGCTAGGTGATAAGGACCCACTTTGTTAACCACCCTTTCAAACTTGTTTCAAGTATAAAATAGGATAGAGATAGAGATAGAATAGATATGCACACAACAAGTGGTGCTCCGAGGTTAAATAAACAATACATGTAGTACTTAGCCTTGTAGTTCTGGCATTGTATAATTACCTCAATAGCTAATGATTATTGTTGCTCATGTTGTTAAAGTTCCTTTCTAGAACAGGATAACCACCTTGGCAAAAAGTCTCAGCCTCTGCCGGAGCATGGTGGCGCACGCCTTTAATCCGAGCCATTGGGCAAAGGACAGGCATAATCTTTGTGAGTGTCAAGGCCAGCCTGGTCTACAGAACGATTCCAGGAACAGCCTGGGGTACAGGAGACCCTGTCTCGAAAGCCAAAAAATGTGTCCTGGCTTCCTCCTAAGGATGAGTTGCTGAGATTCATGCCTTCAAGATTTGTCTCAGTTCTCTTTATTCTTTTTCAGGCAGTTCTATACAATGACAGATCTGTTCTGGAGAACCACCATGCTGCCTCAGCTTGGAATCTGTACCTCTCTCGCCCAGAATACAACTTTCTTCTGAACCTCGATCACGTGCAATTCAAACGCTTTCGTTTTTTAGTCATAGAAGCAATACTTGCCACAGATCTTAAAAAACATTTTGATTTTCTTGCAGAATTCAATGCCAAGGTTGGTTATGTGAAGCAGTGCCTGATTTCAAAAAGGGAAATGGTGTTGTTAGTGTTCGATGAAAAATGTTTTTATGTTTATAATATTTATAATTTAATTTTTATTTATAATTGTATAATTTATTTATGTATATAATTATTATTGTTTTTTGGTCTTTTCGAGACAGGGTCTCCCTGTAGCCCCAGCTGTCCTGGAACTCGTTCTGTAGACCAGGCTGGCCTTGAACTCACAAAGATCTGCCTGCCTTTGCCTCCCAAGGGCTAGGATTAAAGGCGTGCGCCACCATGCCCGGCAGAGGCTGAGACTTTTTGCCAAGGTGGTTATCCTGTTCTAGAAAGGAACTTTAACAACATGAGCAACAATAATCATTGCTATTGAGTATATACAATGCAGAAAAGAAGGCTAAGTACTTTACATGTATTGTTTTATTTAACCTCGAGCACCACTATGTTGTGTGCATATCTATGTCTATCTCTATCTCTATCCTTATTTTATACTTGAAACCAAGGTTGAAGGGTGGTTAACAATGGGTCATTATCACCTAGCTAAGAAATGGCAGAGATGGAACTAAGGGCTCCAAAGCTGGTTTTCACCACTACTTCACTATATCGCATCCTCTAGACACGACTATGTAACTGTCAGTAGGCGAGAGGCTGTATTAGTTACCTTTCTCATCACCAAAACATGTGACAGAAGTAAGTTGGAAAGGAGAGATTTGTTTTGGCACATCTGTTTCAGGGAACACTTTGGTCTGGGGTGGAGCATGCACTGCCTTTTCTCCTACTTTAGTGGATGAGGAAGCAAAGAGCTCAGGGAGGTGAATGCTGCCTTCTCCGTGACTTACATATGCCAGCCAGGCCACAGTCCCCAAATTTCCACAACCTCCCCAAACAGCTGTCAAATGGGGACCAAATGTTCAAACACATGAGACTAAAGGGGACATTTCACATTCAAGCCAGAGACTCACTCAGACTGAACAAAAATTCCAGGTTTTTCTCAAGGAAAAATCAATGAGTCTAAACACCGATACCAAGCAGCACCCTTTTTGGCTGGTTGTAATAAGTGAAGGAGGTGATACCGAGGAGCCTGCTTCTTTTTTTTAATGTATGTTTTTACTGAGTTTGTACATTTTATATAATAGATCTTAATCAAATTTAGACCCCCTTACCACATCCACACCTCTTCATAGATCCCTCCCCACTGGATTTCATGCCTTGTCATATGTTATGGCCTATCCAGTCAAGTGTACCCACATGTGCCTTAGTGGAAGTTCACACACTGGAGTCCAGTCAGTCTATCTAGAGTTACTCACTTCCTAAAGAAGATCAGATGCCAATAGTTTCTCGGCTAAGACTGGGGCCTGGACCGTTGTAGAAGAGAGGGCGGAAAGATTGTAAGAGCCAAGGTTTAGTTCATGAACATAAGGAAATAGAGGCTTTCAGGTCTCTGGGAACTTGCAACAATGGAGCCTGCATCTTTAGGTCCACAAAGAACTCAGAGCATGTTGGCCATATAGCACTTCAGTAGATCTTTCACTTACTCAGTCAGTACCCTAGAGTCTGGGATGTGCTCTTCATTGTGCTTTACTGTTCAGGGAACCAGAAATGATACAAATGACATTGCCCTGCAGGGCTCAGAGTTTAGGGAGAAATAAAGACAACCATTGAATAAGTGATAAGTGTTATGAGAGAAACTCTGTTGGGGAATATGGTGGTCAGGAGGGTGTCTTTGAGATATGACATTTAACCTGCAGGATCAAACAGGAGGCAGGAAATCCACTAATGAGGTCCCCTCACTTCCCTTTCTTCCTAGGAGTACTAAGAGTGCAACTTGAGTTCTGTTGCTCAGTTCAGCTGCTATTTTACAATCCACATACTTGATAAGGAATGCTTTCTTTTACTCTGTATAAAAATCACAAATATGATATAAATGAGGTTTTTACTATTTGGTCTAGGGCCTTCCCATTCTTTGTTTTTAAATATAGAAGAAAGACTCGGAACCAGTGATAAGAGGGAAGGGCACTGTGTTTGCTGGAGAGTTCATCCAAGTGGACTACTGGTTTTTTTCCCTGTAGAATTGTCATATCAACCTTAGGAAAGATGACGAAAAATAAGAAATGGGCCCAGAGGGTCCTACAGTAACAGAGCCAAGCTTGCTATTCACATGAGCCCAGAAGCAGAAAAACAGGAACAAGGAACAGGTCCAAAGTTTTCCTATTAATGCTGTCACTGCAAAAGTTGGACGGAGACTCAACCTAAAATCAAAAGGAGTTTTCAGTCAGCACTGGTCAGTCCTGACCTAACTTCTTCAGATTTCCTAAAATAGCAAATTCACGACCTCACAGATAGATGGGAACCAGCAGTGTGGAAGAACTGGGGTCCTTCTGCTGCTATACTATGACTCATTTTCTCCTGGAGATCAGACGCCCTCTATGGATATGTGGGGTTGGGACCAGTGGCCATTTATAGCTAAGATATGTAGAAATTCTTTCCCCATTTTCAACGACTGTAATAGAATGGTTTTACATTCTTTGCATGAAAACTGATACTGGGACTTCTCCTAGCTTTTCGGAAATCAATTTTTTCTATAATAATATTTCCTCTAACAACTGAATAATTAACCTTAGTGACTAATCTAGTTTCAGAGGAAAAAAAAGATTGCAAAATCTGCTCCTGATTCATATAAGTGCAGGACACATTAAGTAATGTGTATAGTCTGGAGAGAGCAGAAGTCCTGTCACAAGGCCTGAGCCGCCCTGAAAAGGGAAAGGAGAATTGCACTCTATTAGAGTAGCAGTATCTTATTGTTTTTCAGTCTTCAACCTTAGAAGTCTCTCCTACCAGAGGACTAACACTGGTAAGCCTGGCTTTCCATATTAACTGCCAGTAGAGCTCCACACCAACCAACCAAAGCTGTTCCCACCCAGGCTGCCAAGCCTGGGCCTCCAGATTGTAAGGCCACAGGTCAGAGCGGGGGCCTGAGCTGTGCTGCCATGCTGCTGCATCCAAAGAGCCCAGCAGCCAGCCAGATCCCTTTCTGTGTAATAGTCTGGCCACCTGTCCGTAATGCAAGGGAAGACAAATCTCACTTCATGAGGTCTGGCGTGGAAACAAGTGGTTCCACCCCCACACATCCAGTGCTAGAAGGCAAAGCATACAGCTGAAATGTGCACATGAAAATGGATCTCTTTGGGGATGGACCTTCTGGTTATCTTGTATTTACAGTTCCCAGGCTCTTAAGATGATTCTTTTAATGAAGTAACGCAATGCCAAAGAACTGGCATCACAGGGCTTTGCCCTTTCCTGCTTTCTAAAGGCCATCGAAACCATCACTCCCTAACGTACCCATACAGGAAAAAAAGATGAGGCTTATCTTGTTTTTAAGCTATTATGTTACCAGCATTTCAATGGCAACAGAAAGATAAGTCAATTCTTGCAAAATAAGGTTTGACCCAAGCTTCACCCGATACGCAGTTTCTATCTTGCTGAGTGCACATGATAATAAGATTTCAAACTCGGCATCAGAAACTGGAGTTCTGTCCAGAAGTGTGCTTCCACAACGCTGGGAGCGCTCCCGACGGCTTCGGCTTCACAGTGAAGCCACCGTCACAAACAGGATTTCCTAAAGAGGTCTTAGGGCAAGGGAGCTCCGTTCTAGTGTTGGCTCTGCCATCTGGGCAGCCCCGCTGCTCCTCCCCTACTGTGGGGAACACTCCTTCCTATTGTTCCTCATGCCTCCAACTTCCCTTTCATCTTGGTAATAGCAGGAATTTATGAGTACATTGGGTGACCTCCCAAGTCTTTCCTTCAGTTTATTTACTTCATGGAGACTCCATACCAGGCTCCATCTTTGGCTTCCCCCACCCAGCCGTGTTTGCCTGGAGGTGTGGCTTCCTTTCTGCATTCTGTTTATCTGAATGGAAATGGACTCATAAAGACGGACCCGTGGTTCTCAGAGCCCTACAGTGACTGCACACACTAGCCACTGTTTCCCAACTTACGTTTTAGCTAGGTCCTGCTTTCCTAAGAATACACTATTTCTGTGGCTTTCCTTATGAGGTTCTTGCTAATTAGTCACTAAACATCTCCAAAATCTCCCCAAAGACAACTTCATGAAGCCCCTGTTATTCTAGTGCAGTTTGGAGGGTAATAGTTAACATTTTCTAAACCCTTACGGCTTTAAAAATCCAAACCATAAAGCTTAGCACTTACATACATGGTCCGAAATTGCCCACTAATGATTATACAATACCTGCCTTTACTTGCTCACGTAGACTACAATTCCTTGAGGCTTTGTTTCTCAGCTCTTCACTAATTTCCTCACAGTCCAAAATAAGCTTAAAGCTTCTGGTCGCTTTTTCAAAGAATTGAAAATCGTGCTCATTCATTAATAAAGAATCCCAGTGGCCTTGGTTTTAGTTTCATTTCCTTATGAGGGCAGTTATAATTCTAGGACCAATATTGCTTTAATTCACCATTTAAATTGGTAAAATGATATAAGAACCCTCAAAATTAAAATGCTTTCTGGGACTATAAACTTAAAAATGATTAAATTACACTGAGATTGTGTGACTGGGGGGAAAATGTGGTAAAATTGTTTTGAGAAAGGCAAAAAACCAAAATAATGTATTTAGCCTATATGGTAGTAGAGTTAACCCTTGCATGGCAGGCTCCAAGCCACAGACTACGAGATGTTCACTCATTCATTCCTTACTTGGTATCCACTTCATGTGATGCTCTCTTTAGATACTAGCTAGAGAGTTATGAGCAAATAAATATGTTCTGATTCATGAGTCCTGGGACAAACAGGCTTTAAATCAGAAAACACTTAGCTAAAATAATATAGCTGCAAATTCCGGTGAGAGTAAAGACGGAAAAAGCCAAGGTACTAAGAGTGAATGCCAGAGGGTACCAATTTTATTCTGGGCACGGGAGGTGTCTTTGAGGAGGTAATATTTAGGACTGAATGTGAAGGATGAGAGGAAGCAGCTAGTCAGTGACCTGGGCATGGGTGAGGACAGTTTCCAGCCAGATGACTCCTGGAGCCACCATAGGTGTTCAGTGCTTACTGCTGCTTATACACGATAAAGCCAATGATTCAGGAATTCCATAAGAAGATAGGAAATGCATGCATTCCCTGGGCAAACCTTTTTTTTTTTTGAAATCTGTCTGTGTGCTCTTGGAATATCCATGTAAATAAAACAAAGGCAGCTGCCCCAGCAGGTTTAATACTGCAGCTTGAAGTGTTTCAGAGTTAGGAGTACTGATATAGGGGGCTGAGGGGAGACCTGGTGGCCGACAATTCTGCATGTCTCTTGTCCTTTTACATATCTTGCTAGTCAGAGGCAGTCAGTGTCTTTGACCCAGGTGAACAGCCTTGGAAGGCACATAGAGGGTCTCTAGAACACAGTGGGTTTTTACTCTTTAACGTAATAATACCTCCTGCTAGAACGATTGTCAGGCCAACTTACTGCTTGTTATAAATGATTTGAGCAGGGTGTGGTGGTGCATTACTTTAACCCCAGTGCTCAAGAGGGTAGAGGCAGGGAGATCTCTGCGAGGCCAGACTAATTTACATAGTGAGTTCCAAGTCAGTGGGGCTACAAGGAGACCCTGTCTCATAAAACAACAAACAAATTATTTGCGCTTCCCAAATTGTCCTGGAACTCACTGTGTAGACCAGATTTGTCTTGAACTCACAGACATCTGCCTGCCTCTGCCTCCTGAGTGTTGGGATTAAAAGCTTGTGCCACTATGGCTGGCGGGGATTTCTTTTCTATACAACCATTGGTTATACATGCAGGAGTTAAAGAGGCCTGGCTCCTGGATCATCCCTCCTTTGGAACTGGGAGCTGGAGCAAATGCTGATCATCTGGCTACTGCTACTGCTGCAATTGACTGTCCTTGTCTCTACTCACTACTCTAGGAATTGTGTACCTTCTGCCACATCCGGACGCTGTGGTAGCCCAGTTTGTTAGCCTGTTAGAGAAAATCTCATATCCCCCAGTTCTTAACATTAGTCAATTAACATAATGCACAAAGCTGGCTATGTTTTAGTTTAGAAAGACAGAGATGAAGAAGGGTGGGGGAAGAAGGCTGTAACCTATAAAACCAGTAAGACTGAACATGGCTAATCCCTAGCATTTGGGAGCTGAAAATACACTTGATCAAGGAATCTCCTTTTTAAAATTAAAATAGTTTTAAAAAGTTTATTTTGTTATGTGTAAGAGTGTTTTGGCTGTATGTGTTTAAGTGTGACATGTGCATAGAATGCCTGTGAGGGTAGAGGGCATTGGATCCTCTGGAACTGGAGTTACAGACAGTTGTTAGCCATCCTGTGGGTGCTGGGAACCAAACCCATGTCCCACTGCAAAAGAGCCAGTGATTTTAACTGCTGAGCCATCTCTCCAGCCCCAGCAAGGTATTTCTTTATAAGAAATGTTAGCCCTGGGCTGGAGAGATGGCCTAGCGGTTAAGAGCACCGACCGCTCTTACAGAGGACCCGGGTTCGATCCCCAGCACCCACATGGCAGCCGAGAACCGTCTGAAACTCCAATTCCAGGAGAACTCCAGTTCCAGGGGAATCCGAGACCCTCTTCTGACCTCTGCGGCATTGCACGACACGGGTGCACAGACTTGCAAGCAGTCAGTACATTCATACACATACAGAAATAAATAAAATTAAAAAAAAAAAAAAAAAAAAAAAAATAAAAAAAAAAAAAAAAAGAAATGTTAGCCCTATAGAACTTAGCATCTCAATAAATGGTGCTGGCAGAAAATACAAATTGCTTCATAAAAGGTTTTAAAGGCTTAAAATTCCCAGTGAAAGAAGAATTGGATGAGATGGTCTTTGCCAATTAGTTGACTCCATCTGCTACAATATGATCTTATTATCTGTGTCATGGAAGGACTACTAAGAAAAGTCATGGATGTGATTTAAAAGGATCACTTTAACCTACAAACTAAGAAAAAGACAGCACTGCTTTATCTAATTTCAATTCTTACTATGGAGTCATATGTATCAATACATGCATCTCCTATGCCACAAGTTATGTTTCATAATAATCTTAATGCGCAAATGTTAAATAATCTTGTTGTAGCTGTTTCCCAAACTGGAAGTGCAGAAAATTTGAGGTCTATACTTTAAAAAAGGTTTCATGACCAAAGATGTTTAGGGAGCAATGTACTATATGTCTGTGGAAATCTGAAGTTTATATCAGTAAGGGCTCTGATAATTCCTGAATACAGAAGGCTTTGTTGGGCTAGGAAATAGCACAGTGGCAGAGAATATGTCCATGTTTTAGGAAAGGACACCAATCATTATTATAGTTAAGAATCATATCTTAGGGGCTGGAGAGATGGCCTAGCGGTTAAGAGCACCGACTGCTCTTGCAGAGGACCTGGGTTCGATCCCCAGCACCCACATGGCGGCTGAGAACCGTCTGTAACTCCAGTTCCAAGAGAACTCCAGCTCCAGGGGAATCCGAGACCCTCTTCTGACCTCCACAGCATGTACTCATTCAAATAAATAAATAAATAAATATTAAAAAAAAAAGAATCATATCTTGAGTGTTTATACGGAATTCTCACAATTATTTGAGGAAATTGTAGTTATATCCATTTTTACAAAAAACACAAACAAAACAAAACATGTCTACAAGGATAGTAAGGGGAAGGGCTGGGATTCAAACCTAGGCAGCTTGGTTTTACAGTCAATCTCTGTGCTCAACTACCTTTGGAATTATGGTTTACGTCAGCAAACTTTGGCCTTACGCATGAAGTTCACACCACAGTCTATTCACTACACCTTTATGCTGGGTGAAACCTCATGTGAGTAAGTAGCCTTTAGAGCTGGGGAAGCATGCAACAACACCCAGACCTTGTGCTAACACATCTTAAAAAGCTTGTCTAAGTTTTACAGTTGCACTCAGAGAAATCAAATATAAATGGAATGGCATGTACCCATTGTCTAAACAATCCCCTTTTGCATAATTTCTTCCTCTCACCAATTTGTTACTTTATACAAAACTGAGTTTAGGTAAACAAAGTGTCTTCCAACGCTACACCCTCTCTTTCATTACAGTGTTGTGCCAGGCTCCTCCTTAATGTGGTTCATCTCTCCAGCATTTTCCTTACATACTCCTGCTTCCCCCCAACACCCAATCTTTTCATAGAGAGTTTAGGGTGGCTACGAAGCATGGGCACCCAATGAGTATTCCTGGCTATTCCTATGTAGAGATTCTCAGCCAGACATTAAGGGACAGTCACTCTGCACTGCATGTTCATTCACTGTTTACTGTTTGTTTCACTGTATCCTGTTGGGTGTTTTGGTTGTTGCCATTATTTCCTATGTTGGTTCATTAACTTCCTGTAGCTAATTATCCTAAATTTAATGCCTAAAACAACACTGACGTGGTGGTGCACGCCTTTAATCCTAGCACTCGGGAGGCAGAGGCAGGTGGGTCTCTGTGAGTTCTAAGTCAGCTGGGGCTATAGGGAGACCCTGTCTCAAAAAGACCAAGAAAAAATTTCTAAGTGTCATCCATTTCTCAAAGACTTTAAGGCCCAGAGGACAGGGTGAAAAGACACACAGAAAGTTAGGACTAGTGAAAATTTTTGGTACCACAGAGATTACAACCAAGTACCCCAGACAATCAACGTTCAAATGGTCATGGGAAGAAAGCTAGAAGCTCAGGATGACTTCAAGTGGCCTAAGGAAAACACAGTAATCCTGGCCAACGTATATTCCTAGGAATATGTTTGGAGTATGATCATACTAGAGAGAAAAAGTAAACACGAAGAACCCTAATATCCCACCTTGAAGCTCTTTACTGGCTCCATCTTAGGGAGGCCCTGAGCTCCATATTGGAGAAGGGTGAGGGCCCCGGGGAACTGCAGTCCACTGGGCAGTGACTCTTCACCAGTGGGCATGGAAGTATGTCAATTATGTTAATACTTAAACAACAGGTAGCATAGGAGGGATGCAGTATTACTAACAATTATAGATCTACAATAAGAATACAAGAGCACTCTCACTTCTAGGAAGGAACAGCACAAATGCTTTGTTATTTCCACTCTCTTTTTAAAGTTACACTGCTGTATTATTATTAAGCAATTTCAAGAATGTTGAATATCGATTAACTCTATTTTTTGTATTAGTATAATCATTTTTAAAGAGAGAAGTTCAGAGTTACAGGAAAAATGAGATGTCAGAAATGACATAATCAGAGGGAACAAATCCCCCCTTAAAGTTGAGCCTCATGTGTTCTGTATCACTTCCTAAATTCTAAGTGTCAGTGTTGCCTTGGCTGCCTGCCTACTAATGAGTGTTGGCAATCCACTCTGTCCTTATAATGCTTTCTTGTCTCATTCACCTCTCTTTCATTTCATCTCTAGCTTTTCACTAGGACCTATCCTCTGTGTTTAAGAGGTCTTTAGAGAACACTGGTTTTTAGTCATAGGTGGGTCAAAATGAGGCATGACTACTTTAATTAGACCTTTAAATCTGATGGTATGCTCTTGCCTGAGGCTTTTCAGGGGGAATTTCTGAAGTCCAATTACAGGGCTTTTCTCATAATAAGGACCAATAATTCTTAATGAAATTATTTGCTTTTAAGCCTCATCCAGATGTTGTTTTGAAAAATATCCTCACCCAACCACATTCCTACAGGGTCATTAGTGCAGCCAGTACAAACAGGTGAGGTTTGCTGGAGCCAGGTTTCCTGAGGGGTCTGGTGAAGAGATAAGTGTTGGGACAGGGGACAATTCTACTGGGCATCCCATCATCCTTTTAGACCATATCATTCCATTCCTAAGGTCTAGTTTTGAAATTCCCCTGTTAGCTCAAATATGCCCAACTGATTATTTTTTTACATGGATTTATTTATTCTGTGCGTGAAGTGGCACCCACGTGGAGGTCAGAGGACAACTTGTGGAGGTTGGTCTCCTTTCACCATGTGGGTCCTGGCGATCAAACTGAGGTGTCAGGTTTGGAGGCAAGCACCTTTACCCAATGACCATCTCACAGACATGGAACCCCTGCATATGTGAAACCTTCTGTTGCCTTCATTGAGACAACTCAGCTGAGGACAGAACTGTTGAGTTACAGACTTTTCTTTTATGTTCATAGACAAAACATTTTCTGTATTCTCTTCTGGCTGTTGGTTAAACAAAAGAGAATTTTGAGGCTAACATGATTTTTTTTTTTTTTTTTGAGACAAGGTCTCCCGTTAGTCCCAGCTGGCCGGAGCTCGCCCTGTAGACCAGGCTGGCCTTGAATTTACAGAGATCCACCTGCCTCTGCCTCCCAAGTACTGGGATTAAAGGTGTGTGCTACCACGCCTGACAGCATGTTTTTCTTTTTTTTAAACTCTTATTGTAAAGCTTTAAATAATCTTCTTTGATCTTATAGGCATTTTTCTTGTTCCATGCAATTCAAACATTTTCCCAGGATGTGCTGTGTTAGCCTTAGAGAATTTCATGAGTTGGACCCTTATATTCATTTTCCCTCTTCATGAAATTGTAAGGGGACTTTATGTTCTTTAAACTTCAATGTTCTGGCTTAGCAAATTTCATATATCTGTTTTAGTCACTGGTTCAAGGACAAGTACCTGCCACAATCAGTCCTAAGGATGAACCTCCAGACTCCTGTTTGGACAGGATGAATTCTTCTCTAGGCATCCTGTGTGCAGACGCAAGCCTGGAACTACTGTGCTCACTTTGTTACGAATGAAAACAGCCTCTGAAGATGTGAAGGCAACAGACTTGGAGCTGCGGTTTTACGTTAAGCTAGGCCTGAAGCCTACCTCTATCGAGAATCATGACTTCTGAGAGCCAGTTTTCTAGCTGATCCAAAATGACTTTTCTGTGCCCACAGCCTTGGGCATCCCACATGACCAGTGCCTCCTTTCACGGATCTCCCCAAGTACAGCAAGACTTTTCTGCATATTCAAGCCTTTTCTCAGTTTAAGAACATATTTCTTATGGTTTTGATTACTGCATTCTTTTTTAATTTTTTAAAAAATTTATTATTTTTTGTGTATGAGTGTACTGTCTGTATGTAGGTTGGTGCACCCGTGTCGTGCAATGCCTCAGAGGTCAGAAGAGGGCGTCGGATTCCCCTGGAACTGGAGTTCTTCTGGAACTGGAGCTACAGACGGTTCTCAGCCACCATGTGGGTGCTGGGAATCAAACCCAGGTCCTCTGCAAGAGCAGGTGGCTCTCTTAACCACTGAGCCATCTCTCTAGCTCCTTGATTACTGCATTCCAAGACCATCAACTTTTCAGCCCAGATTTCCACTCTCTGTCCTTCATATTTGTCATTTTATCACCATTTGAAATCTTTGGGGGGTTTTGTTTACCTTTCTGTGACTCCATTTCCTACAGTATTAATTCTACTTATTTTAACTATTGTGTTTTAAAGACTTTAATTATTTTTCTACTTGGTTTCCTTACAATTCCACAGCTTATTCTCTTTTTGGCTCTGTCTGCTGTTTGTACAAATTTAGAATGTGCAATTCTTATGGCTTTGTTTCTGTTTTAGAGAATGTGTCTTCTAGCAGGTTTCATGTTTGTTTACTGACTTTCAGATATTTCCTTTTGGTTTTTCTAATCTTTTTTATGTAGTAGATCTATTTCTTGCTTTTGGATTTTTAAAAAAAATTAAAAAAAAATTGTACTGGGCATGGTGGCACATGCCTTTAATCCCAGCACTCGGGAGGCAGAAGCAGGTGGATCTCTGAGTTCAAGGCCACCCTGGTCTACATAGAGTTCTAGGACAGCTGGGCTACAGGGAGACCCTGTCTCAAAAAGACCAAAAAAATTTTTTTGTGATTTTTCATACAATATAATTTGATGTTCTTTAGATCTTCTCGCCTTATTGACTCCCAATTTAATGTACTCTCTTATATATATAATACAACCTATCGAGTCTAATTTGTGTTCCCAAATGTCCTTCAGCATGGGTCTGTCTACTGGAGCCTGGTTAACCTACCGAGAGTCCCATCCTTAAAAGACACTGTCTCTGTCCCTCCCAACAGCCATCACTTGCCCAAAGCTCCTTAGGTTGGCTTGGGGTTTCTTACCCACTTCCCCATAATTAATCATTTTCAGAATTCTGTTATCTTCTTTTGAATCTTTGAATAATTTACTTTGTCTTGTTCAGTACTTTCCCTAAAAGCTCCATTTTTTTCTCTCTTAGTTCCCCCTTATTCTCCCACTGCCACCCCTTATTCTTCTAAAAGAAGCAATTCACTTAAACAATTTGTAATCAAAACTTGAATATATTACACACACTCTACAGTCTCTTATTCTCTTCAGCTTAGCCACTTGTGGCCTTCTGTTTGCATCACAGTCCACTGTATAAGGAGGCTTCACTGCTGAGAGCTGAGGGATGCGCCAGTGTTCTCTCCATCCCCTGCCCTGTTCCACTCTGACTTTGAACTCAGACTCATGATTTACTACTCATGATTTATAGAAGTGTTTTCACTGTACCGGAATGTGTACAGTGCTTCGAAGGACAGAATGGGCGACAGAGCTGCCGCGTGAATGCTGGGGATAGAACTTGGGCCCCCTGGAAGAACAACCAGTACTCTTAACTCCTGAGCCGCTTCTCTAGTCCTGAACTCACATGTAATGCCTCTGAATAGCTTAGACACTCAAATCATTTTGCATATCACAGACTCTGTGGACAGTCTATTCTGCCTATTTTTGCAGGTGGCAGAGGTAAGTCCACAGACCTGCAGAGCTTTCAGTAGGAGCAATAGCTCAGTTTTTGAACTAAAAATCAACCTATGCACATAACAAGACTGTGTCACCATTTTTTTTTCTTTGTATGTATATAGTGCTGGGGACTGAATCCAAGCCTTGCCCATGCTAGGCAAATCTCTCTACCTCTTGAGCTATATGCCTAACTCCCCAAAGGGTTTAAAAGTCTAGTTCTGGGGGCTGGAGAGTTAGCCTAGCGGTTAAGAGCTCCAACTGCTCTTGCAGAAGACCCAGGTTCGATCCCCAGCACCCACATGGCAGCTGAGAACCGTCTGTAACTCCAATTCCAGGAGAACTCCAGTTTCAGGGGAATCCAACACCCTCTTCTGACCTATGCGGCATTGCACGACACGGGTGCACAAACCTACATGCAGACAGTACATTCATACACATAGAAAATAAATAAAATTAATAAAAAATATAAAACAATTAAATTAAAATTATTTAAAATTTAATTAAAAATTTAAAAAAAAGTCTAGTTCTGGCTAAATGAGAATCCTTGCAAATAATTTTGACAATTATTTCACTCCCAGTCCTAGTTTTTAACGTTGGAGCTTTCTGTCTTTTTATGAGAGAGTGAGTGGTGGGTAGTAGGGATCATTTTAAACTAAAAGTTCCAAATAATTTTAGCAAATTTTGACTGAGGGCTCACAGAGTTATTGAAACAAGAAGTTGTGACCCTAAGTGCATGCGCGTGTACACACACACACACACACACACACACACACACACACACACAAAAGTGCCATTTAGAATAGAAAAAGAGAAATGTATAAGTACTAAGTTAAGTGCTAGATTTCATCAGGGCTGTATACAATTTAATGGAGTGCCTTTGAACTTAACTTTATTGCATGTGGATGGCTACGGACTTCAATATGACCCCGAGAAGCAACAATGAATAGCAACTGGCTTACATATTTTAAGTAAACGGGTGGGCAACATACACAGTGCGAACACAGTTGGAAAGCTGCCTGACTTCCAAGGGTTTGCATGTTCTTCTAAGACTTGGACAGACTGTCCAGCAAACTCAGACTGTGCTGGTGATAAAGGCTGGCCACATCCAAATGGGTTCACAGTAAAAACTAACTCCACTTGAAATCAGTCATCTTGAATTTCTCCGTGAACTATTTCAGTTTGTAAGGAAATATTGTCACTGTCTCTGGTATACTTTTTGTTTTCACATTACAAAAGCTCATGCATGCAAATACACACATATACACACAAACTATTAAATAGCAACAATTTTTAATAATTCCTAACAGTAGGGGCTGGAGAGATGGCCTAGTGGTTAAGAGCGCTGACCGCTCTTACAGAGGACCCGGGTTCGATCCCCAGCACCCACATGGCGCCCGAGAGCCGTCTGAAACTCCAATTTCAGGAGAACTCCAGTTCCAGGGGAATCCGAGACCCTCTTCTGACCTCCGCGGCATTGCATGACACGGGTGCACAAACTTGCATGCAGACAGTACATTGATACACATACAGAAATAAATAAATGCCGGGCGTGGTGGTGCACGCCTTTAATCCTAGCACTTGGGAGGCAGAGGCACGTGGATCTCTGTGAATTCGAGGCCAGCCTGCTCTACAGAGTGAGTTCCAGGACAGCCAGAGCTACAGGGAGACCCTGTCTCAAAAAAAAAGACCAAAAAAAAAAAAAATAGTAATTTCTAACAGTAAATTCTAATACTTGTATATTTAATTTAGTAGCACACTGGTGCAAGAAATTAAAAATATACTATGGAAATTAAAAATATACTATTCCAAATTAAAAATATGGAAAATGGACGATCATGTTGAATGTTCTGTGTTTTCTATGGTTAAAATGGGATGGGAAGAACAGAAAGAGCTGAGGGGGTCAGTGGAAAGGAAAGAGGGAAAGGGGGACAGAAGAGGAGAGGAAGAGGAGGGATGAATGAGGAGGGGAAAAGGAAGGGAGACAAAAAAGGAATTTCTTATTCTATCAGAAAAATGCCCAATGACTGTGGGTGGAAGCAAGCAGCTGATCTTCTCAGATGCTGGCTCTTCAATGGGAAGGCCGGAGCGGAGGCAGATTCTTGGTGCAAATAGTGGGGACTGGATGCCAGATAAGCATAGCAATAGGCCAAATGGTGTGTCCTGCAGACTGTCATTGTAACCTACCACTTTGGTGAGAGATCTTGTGCCACACCTTAACATGTGTTGTAATTCAGCGCCTTAGCATTACTTGCAAGGAAATTATGTAGGCTTATGGTGAAAGTGCATGAATGATCTTAACATTCATCTAAAATAATTATTACTTATATTTATTATTCTGTCTTGTAAAGTTCCATAAATGTTATGACATAACAATGTATGTCTCGCTTTGAAGGTGTTTCCATGGCCAAACTCAACTGATTGGAGGTTCATGGCCCAGATAGCATAACTTTGGGAAGTACCTCCTGTTAACACGTAAAAACAGATGTTGAGAAACTCCCAGTCTACTAAAGATTAGACTACTAAGAACTGGTTTTCATGTACCATTGTCTCCTTTCTCTATGAGTATTTTATAATAAAAAAAATTAGTGGCTTCTTATTTCAAATTAAGTATTTTTATTCAACTCAGTGGCTTGAAGGCATGACCAAGTAAACCTGAGCCTTTGTGTCCAGGTACACTTGAAAGTATGAGTCTGATCTGTTTCCTGGTTAGAAGCAGCTGATGGAAAGGCTTCTGGAGTTACTCAACCATATAGATCTACAAGGCAAAAATCTCAGATAATGGTGACTAACAGAAAGGATGAGGTGGAGAGGGCCCAGGACTCAGATTATCCTTGGAAGAATGATCAAACCTCAGTGCACACAGCTCTCTACGCATAGGCATGTGAAGTCTACAGAACCACTGTGGACTGCCTGTGCACTGGAATGAAGAGTCTGAAAAACTACTTGGACTTTTATCTAAGATCTTCCTTTTTAACTGACAAAAAGGGTGATTCCTTCCCTATCACTACCCAAGTGATAAAAAGGAAACCCACAGTGAATTTTACAGTTGAAAGAGGTCTCTTATGCACCACCAAGCTTAACGACAGCTTTATAAAGTCACCATATTTATTTATGTTTTCTAGTTGGGGTTCTTTTAATTTTATTTATTTATTTATGTGTATGAATGTACTGCCTGCATGTAGATTTGTGCGCCCGTGTCGTGCAATGCCGCGGAGGTCAGAAGAGGGTCTCGGATTCCCCTGGAACTGGAGTTCTCCTGGAACTGGAGTTATGGACGGTTCTCAGCCACCATGTGGGTGCTGGGGATTGAACCCCGGTCCTCTGCAAGAGCAGTCGGTGCTCTTAACCTCTAGGCCATCTCTCCAGCTGTTGGGGTTCTTTTTAGGCAGAAGAAGTAACCAAGGCATCTAAAGATTTGTCTTCCCTCTTTCCCTCTCCCCTCCCGTTCTCTTCCCTCTTTCCCTCCCTTGCCCTCCTTGTCCCTTTCTCCCTACCTCTCCATTTCCTTCTCCCTCTTTCATTGTGCTTGGGATTGAACTTAGGGCCTCAGGTGTGTCACATATGCTAGGGAAATGCTATACCACTGAACTACAACCTCAGCTGCCAGACAACCTTTGTTAATCTTTAAGAATCTCAGTTCAGAGCCGGGTGTGGTGGCGCATGCCTTTAATCCTAGCACTTGGGAGGCAGAGGCAGGCGGATCTTTGTGAGTTCAAGGCCAGCCTGGTCTACAGAGTGAGTTCCAGGACAGCTGGGGCTACAGGGAGACCCTGTCTCAAAAAAAAAAAAAAAAAAAAAAAAAGAATATCAGTTCAGATAGAGACCTTTGGAGGGTAATTTGATTTAGCTAGCAAAGTTTTAAAAACATGCATATCATCTGACCCTGTAATTTTCCTTCTGGAATTCACCGTACACAAATACTTGAACAAATGTTTCACAAAATAAGCAGGAGAATTTTTAGTGCAACATTGTTCATAATTAGGATCAAAACCAAAGGAACAAACTCTAAATGTCTGTCAAAGATAAATTAAGTTATTAAATTATGAAAGAAATGAACAGACAACTTTTGACTAGCTTAGTGTAAGCCTATTTCTGTATTTTCAGAAGAACACGTGTATACATACTCATAAACCACAGGCATACAACTCTTGAATTTATAATAAATTAGATCTAGAAATATGTTTGAGGGTTATCATTGGGATTTTTGTATATGGTTACAGGAAAGAAAATATTCATATTTTATGCTTCAGTACCATTTGGCATTTTTACATTCAGACTATGATTTAAGAGATACAGCAAACTGCCATCTAGATCTCATAACGAGAGAAATCTTACTTCTCAAAGTGGTTTGTGGACTGACATTCCAGATGAGGCTCTCCACGTACAGGTAATTTTAAAATCAGGCATATCTGTTTTAGATCCTTTTAAATTTTAGAAACCCAACAGTCAAAATGAGGAAAGGCAAGGACTGAAACCCCACCAGACTGTACAAAGGGGGATCTGAGGACTCCAGGAGGCACAGGGAACTCTGTAGAAAGACACTGGGCTCTGGAGGCTGATCACAAAGCTGGAAGGCAGACTGGGATGTCTGGTCCCGTCGAAGAACCCTGTGCTCTGACTGTAACCATTGTGGATGACTTGTAGCACAGGAGGAACACAGCAAAGTGCAGTGAGACAGATCTAGACTGACAGATGTGAAGTGCAGTGAGACAGATCTAGTCTGACAGATGTGAAGCTAGCAAGAGGGCACAGCAGATCTCTCCCCAAAGAAGGGCATGTGTTTAGCTTCCACTGTGGTAAAGTAGAGAAGGTGAGCAGTAGGGACAGGAAAGGCAGGCAGGGGTTCCTTAGGAGGAAAACCTTGAGACATGCTGTAGGGCCAAATACTGACATCTTGTTAAGGCTGGAATGAAGTAGGGGCTTCTTTAAAGGTCTTAAGGGTCCAAAGCCAGCCTGGTCTACAGAGTGAGTTCCAGAGCAGCTGGGCTACAGGGAGACCCTGTTTCGAAAAAGACAAAAAAAAAAAAGGTCTTAAGGGTCAACAACTCTTCATTAGTTTTAACTTTTTGTAAAAAGGTGATTATAGGGATATGAATTTTTTGTAACTACAGAAGTTGGTGAGAAACATGGGCAGAAAGGTGACTGCTCCAGGCTCAGTGGCTATTAAAGAAGGCCTACATTAGGTCACAGAAGTCAGCAGTGGAAGGGGCACGATCAGAGAGGTCCTGTGCAGACAGAATCCAGGAGGCCTTAGATGAAGAAAGATGAAGGTGACCGAGAGCTCTGTTGGCCAGCTACAGGGATGTGGACTTCATGAGAACAAGGGAAGGCGGGAGAAGGAGCAGGTCTGAGGCACTGGTGAAGTCAAAGTACCTTTGAGATGGTAGCAGAATGGGTCCATCAGGGACCATGCAGTGCTGGAGTCCACCTGAGGGTCATCTGCATCTTGTCTAGACAGAACTCTTAGAAACATGTAGCCTTAGGAAACGGGAGACAAAGAGGACAGAGGCAGAGGTATCCAGGCAGGCAAGTCTCAGGGAATGAGAGGGCACCATTCACAGGCTGCAGACGCCAACTGAGAGGTGTTTGTCATCCACCTCTAATGCTGTGGCTTGAGTGCTGGGGAGGGTGGGGGGGGTGGGGAGGGTGTGGAGGAGGACCATGTGTTTGGATCTGGCTAGATTTAGATCTTTCTCTCTCACTGATATGCTGTAGTGCTTTGCACTACATAAGCTTTTCAGGCTTCAATTTTGTACCTATAAAATGGAGGTGGCAACGGAAACCACTAAAGTTCCCCTGAGATTTAAATGAAACTGCGTTTAAAAAAAATTTTTTTAATTAATTAATTAATTTATTTATTATTTTTTATGTGTATGAGTGTACTGGCTGCACGTAGGTTGGTGCACTCGTGTCGTGCAATGCCGCGGAGGTCAGAAGGTGTCAGATTCCCCCGGAACTGGAGTTAAAGATGGTTCTCAGCCGCCATGTGGGTGCTGGGGATCGAACCCAGGTCCTCTGCAAGAGCAGTCAGCGCTCTTTTTTTGTTTTGTTTTGTTTTTTTGTCTTTTTGAGACAGGGTCTCCCTGTAGCCCCAGCTGGCCTGGAACTCGCTCTGTAGACCAGGCTGGCCTTGAACTCACAAAGATCCGCCTGCCTCTGCCTCCCAAGTGCTAGGGTTAAAGGCGTGCGCCACCACGCCCGGCAGCAGTCAGCGCTCTTAACCACTGAGCCATCTCTCCAGACCTGAAACTGCGTTTTAAACTACTGGATATAGCAGTTAAGTAAGTACTTAAACTATTAATTATCATTTTTAACCCTGGAAGGGATGAGCAAGTGGGAAGAGGTGCTGGCTCCGTGTATGGGTATTCCTTAAAGAAGTCTGGCTATGAAGGGGAACGACCAAGGCTTAGCAAGGGGAAGAAAGATCATTTATGGGATGGAGAGATGAGAGCTAGTAGATGAGGACTCGGACAAGGCAAACCAGAAGAGGATCATGGATGGAACGAGAGCTTAGAATCAGGTCAGGTTGAGGGGATTTGCCTTGATAGAAAGGAAACGAGAGGCGGAAGAGAGAGAACAAAGGAGGTTTCTGAGTTGAGGTAGAACATTGGGCTGGGCATCCAGGAGTTAACTGGGTCTTAAGGTTAAACTAAAGGCTGGAATAGCAGGACATCCTACCATGGGACTGACTGAATTTGAGACAATGTGGGGTGGACCCAGAAGAGAATGGACATGCCCATCAAAAACCTGGTGGCAGGACCTAAACAATCATGTATACTATAATGGCACATAGTCCTGTGTATACACAGAGCTTTCTTCTAAATCATGGGCCACTTAGATGATGTTATTTTTCAAGCTGCAGTGTCTTTGAAAAATGTATGGAAAACCAGAGTTCATATTAAGAGACTCTGAATACTTCCTACTACTTTGGGGAGACAGTGAGTATAAGCGGAGGGATGCTGGGTTGAGTCTATCATGACCTTCACAGTGTTCTGTCTCCTGCTATGTGAACGTCTTTCTTCCCTTGACATTTCTCCTTACTATATACTGAGTGGCTCTTTGCTAAAATTCTCTAGCTGATAAACCTAAGACTTGGAGTTGGGAGAGTTAAGAAAATGGTTAAAAAGATGCCAAGAGACTGGCAGAGTCATGTCCCAGAGCAGCCGATGGGGAGGATCTCTATTTCCTTCTCAGAAGGGACAGGGTGTGTACAGGAAAAGTTATTTGAGGGGGACTGTGAAGAATTAGGGCAACTTCTCATGGAGCAAGGATTCTAGAAGTCAGGCTAGAAAGTCAGACTAGAAAGACTTAACAGAAGCAGAAAAAGCCAGAAGTGAGGTGCTGGCTGCTAAGAACAGGGATGGGCTATGCAAAATAAGAGGATGACACAATGACACTAGTTAGAGGATATTGAGAAGATAAAATCTCATTTGTGGGGAAATGAGAAACAGGCAGACCCAGAGCACCAGAATGGAAGGACACTGGGTCAGGAAGCTGGAGGGATGCAAATGTCTCTTTGCAGGGAAGCCTAATGGCTAGCACATTTTTCAAATTCATGTAAGGTAAGTTATGCATTAAAAAATTTGAAACTCAATACTGATTACACTATAAAAGTATTTGCTTGCTCTTAGGCAGAATTATCCTTAGTACCTTCGCTAAGACTGGTCCTGCTAAGACTGGTTCCCTCTCCTGGGCGCCATCTTGAGCATTTCCTTACCCAAGAAAATGTGCATTTAGAGTTTTTCCCATCTGAATGGTCTTTTTTTTTGGTCTTTTCGAGACAGGGTCTCCCTGTAGCCCCAGCTGTCCTGAAACTCACTCTGTAGACCAGGCTGGCCTTGAACTCACAAAGATCCACCTGCCTCTGCCTCCCAAGTGCTAGGACTAAAGGCGTGCGCCACCACGCCCGGTTTCCATCTGAATGGTCTTTTAAAGGAACCACCATGAAAAGGTCTAGGAAAATATCCAAGAAGAGAGAAAGAATCGGAAGGCCCAGTTCAGTGCCCTGAGCTCTGCATGTATGCTGTGACCTAACCTGAGGTGTCTTGAACAGCCAGCTAAGGATATCACTTCCTCGATGGCATTAGGAGAGTGCTTAGATTTAGAGACCCACCAACACAGCAAGCAATGGGAAAACTGTGCAGGCCCTCAGTGACATTTTAGAGATTTGCTTGCTGGCTATGGAGCCACAAAGGGCAGCTTCACTGTTAGTTTCTGCTACTGGGTATTTAATTCATAGAAATCAATGACAAGCCCAGAGAAGCCATCAGACAAGAGGCAATATAACCATGAAGTCTTGCTTGTTTCTCCTCTAACAGTGACTGTGTTTGTTACAGTCTTCCTGGTGGCATTTGGCATTTCTTAGCTAGGGATCAGCAGAGCTGGCAACTCAGAACTTCTAAGAATTACTATCTGTTTACCACAATCTCCATATTCAAAGAATTCATAGCATATTTTATTTTTCAACATGCATTTTCTTTTCATGACTTTGCTGTAACCTGGAAAACCCCATAACATTCAAACCGGAGACAACAGTTCTGTCCAGGATCACAAGAAAACCAACAGATACTTGAAGAATTGACATTGTAAATTTATTTCATTGCGTAGGTTAAATATCATTCTATCCCATCCATTTGTCTCTTCCTACCTCCCTCTATACCTCCTCATCCTTTAAACTATTTGGCTACTCACCAAAATCCTAACAATGTTTTGTTAGTATAAAATACTAACAAATGTGAAGTAAAGAGTCAGAGGAGGAAGATAAAAATTCTAGTTCTACTCCATTTTCTAGACTGCTTCTGTGGGTCAGTGTGGACAATTATTAAACCCAGATAATAGTGACAGATGGCATTTAACTCTCTAGCTCTTTGTCAGCCATCTGCCCTAAGACTCTTTACTGAGTTCATATTTCCTAGGTATTCAATTTTACAATAGAAGGCATGTGCCACATGATAAAGACAGAGAAGCCATCAGTCTTTTCAATGTTAAGGAGACTGGAAATCAAAGCCATTATATGTGTGATCTACTTCTTCCTATCTTTCTAAAATATCACTGCTGCTCTATTGTACTAATACATAAAACATTCTACAGAAAAGCATGGCCTTTGTATGTGTGGTAACATTAAGAGCAAAACATGGTAGAGTAGAAAAATCAAAGGCTACAGAGTCACACAGACGTGGATTCAAATCTGGTTCTGTTGTGTAACAGCTGTGTGCTTCTGAACAAGTTAGTTGTCCTACTTGTGGAAGATTCTGAATCTGCAGCCTCTTAACAGCCCTCCGCCCATGGTTCTGATGAGGTAATGCATATGAAGTCCTTGGTCCTGGGCTGGCCACATGACAGGTGCCTAACTTCCTTGGCTTCTTTTCTTCCCCCTTGGTTATGGAGGATGCAAAGTTCTGCTGCTGGAAAAATGAGTATTCCTCAAAGATTATATATAAATAACTAGGATGTAGCTCCTAGGAAAGACTAATTTTGATTTCAAGGCTTTCACTGAGAAATATCCTTTACTCCCACAAAATAGCCTTCTCCTTATGCTGACCGACAGTACACGTCCTTCAATAGTATTTAAGCCAGCTCTGGTTAAGTAACTCACCACACTTGCAGCAGCAAGTAGGGGTTAAGACAGTTATCCCCGTAGGAGCAGGCCTAACTACAGCAGCCATTCCATATGTAGTTATAATATGGAGCTTTTAACATCTGACACATGTTGCTGGTGATATGTGAGGTGATTTCAGAGGATAAACATGGACTGCTCTTAATAATGTTTATACATATTCTACTGTATATTAGAGAAATAAGTAACTGGATTACCAAATCTATGGTTTTATACATTTCTGTTTAGGATCAGGCTAAATAAAAAAAAAAGTGAGTTGATTAATATAAGTAAATGGTAGTAAAGCTGTCATAAGGATCTAACAAAAAGAATGACCGTATAGAGGTGGAAACAGGTGGGCATTACCTCCCCTGCAGGAGGCAGGAACCCCAAATGGACAGATGTCAAGATCCTCTGATTTAGAATTAGTCCATGGTAATCAAAGGATCTGTTTTCAGGAACTTGGACTTTTGCATTCTCAACTGAGTCAACACTGACTCAGGGGTCCAGCTAGATTCTGGTGAAGCTGGGATGCCGGACACAGCTTGCCCACCTAAGAAGTATTCCATGTTCAGATATTTGGGTGGTGTCATGAGCAATACCAACATGAACTGAGTAGAAACTATACCCATATTCAAAGTCACAGCCAAACCTGTAGGAACATCAAGGGGACAGTGCATCTTAGGACAGATGTGTGTTTGTCTACAGATTTATTTTGCTTTACTTTAGGCCCAGCTTCTGATATTGATTCCCTCTTCAATCAATTACTTCTCAGTTTACTACCTTTGTGTAAGACTCTAGGAGAAAAGGCACATTCCTATGTGCCTATCAGAAGAGCCATGGATGTCTACTCAGCATCTCCCCCCAAATGATCCAGAACACTGCCACTATTGCCAAAGGAGCTCTTTTTGACCTTCCTCCTTCTCAGTGCTAGTGCTAAGATGGGCAGAGGACTGCTCCTGTCGGGTTGGACTGGAATACAGAATATATGTTGACTTGCCCCATAGGAAGATGTTTTGATGAGTCTGTGACATGATGCTGCATATATGTTCCATGCTGTCCAAGAACCCCCAAGCTAGGTTGGGAACCTGATTATTAATTACACTATCGTTTTGATTGGAAACTATGCTTAAGGCTTGAAAAAACTCAGAGTTGTATAGGTAGGCACTGCTTAAACTTAACAATATAGCAAATTCCTTACTAGTGAGGACTCCACAAATATCTTAAGTTTTACCAATCTTTTAACAGCTTCAAAAACAGGTTTTAAAATACCATTAATTATGGCTAATATTCAAATTTGTATTCTTGGAAAAGAACTGAGTCCCTCCACCCAAAAAGAGGGATTTTACACTGAGGTTATTTCTAGAGATGCAAATGTAATTCCAAAATTCTAGACACATAAATATAATTCCAATAAGTATTTTTTCTAATCAACTCCTAGCAGGTTATTACTTGGGTGGTGTAAAACAACTATCCTAACACACCTTGCTCTTTTGACGGGTCTTAATCCCTTCTTTGACCAATGTCCTTTAACCTAATGTGTTCTGCTCCTGTTGGATGAAAGAATTACATAGGCACTTTATTTTCCAGTTACTTAAAAAAAAACTTAATAGAATTTTTGGATATCTCATATACAGCAGCTCAATCACCTTTCTATGTACCTCCCATCAGCACTCTTCGCTCCCCTGTGCCCCCACCCCCACTGGATTTCATGCGTTCTGTCACTTATGCTAATGCCTATCAAGTAAAGTTAGTATTCTCGGGTGTCCTTCAGTGCACATTCATCCACTGGGGTCTTGTCAGCCTATCTAGAGTCACTCCCTTAATAAAGATCAGCTCTTCCTCACCTAGCACTATCAGTTGGCTAAGACTGTGGCCTGCTGCCCGTTTCCACAGTTCTATGCTGGGTTTTTGAGGCACTATTAAAAACAAGAATTATGGATCCAACCCAGTAATGAATCAGAAGCTCAAGGGAGTGGCCTGGGAGCTGCACTTTAAAGGACTCTCCGTTCCTGGCAATAATATCATCCAGCCTAGTGGTTTTTACCCTGGAGGGGTATCAACATCAAGTGGAGGGTTTATGGAAACACAGGGAGCTGGACTCCAGCTCACGAGCATCTATCTGGGATGGGGCCTAAGATTCACATTTCTAAGAAGGCCCCAATGCTGAGGCTGCCATGCAGGGATCACACTTTTTTTTTTTTTGGTCTTTTCGAGACAGGGTCTCCCTGTAGCCCCAGCTGTCCTGGAACTCACTTTGTAGACCAGGCTGGCCTTGAACACACAAAGATCCGCCTGCCTCTACCTCCCAAGTGCTAGGATTAAAGGCATGTGCCACCCCCCCCCTCAGGTGGTAAAGTGTTTGCCTTGTAAGCATGAGGATCTAAGATCAATCCCTAGCACCCATGTGAAAATCTGGGCATGGTGATGTGTACTTGTAAACCTAGTGCTGAGAAGTGAGGCCAAGAAGGATCTCTGGGGCTTGTAGGCCAGCCAGTCTAGCCTAATCAGATCCTTGTCAAAGACCCTGTCTCACTGAGAGAGAAAGAGGGAGGGAGGGAAGGGAAGAGGAAGAGGGAGGGGGGAAGAGAGAGGGAGAGAGAGGGAGAAGAAGAGAGAAAGAGAGAAAGAGAGAGAGAGGGGGTGACCAACTCTTGACATTAACCTCTGGTTCTGACATGCCTGCACACACATAAAAGCATGTACCCCACCCCTCATGAAAAATCCTCCCAAACCCTACTTATTTTACCACTGTTGGTGGTCACTGAGTTTAGATGACTGCTAGATTTTTCTTCCTTCACTTATAAAAACCAAACAGTACTGGATTAGAACTTACAAGGCTTCTTTACTTAGCTGTCACTCCACCAGCTTCCACTTACAGTAAGAATTTAGAAAGGTAACATAATGGAAGAGCGTTGGCATTGTGCTTGCTACACAGTAGGCCATCAGGAAGCATAATTTTACTCCCATGTCTCAGCCACAATCCCATTTTATGAATTACAGATGAATCTACTGAAGTCTCGAAGTAGTTCACAAAATTCACCGCACAAACTTCATTTGGTTAAAACAAATAAGCAAGCAAGAATAGCTGACCTACTTCTTTCTTTACAAGAGAAATTACACAGAGCTACATTTCAAACCTAACATGCCCAATGGGAATATATTCAGTTTCCTAACTCACCTTTTCCCAGGGAAATAAAAATAGTAAAGGGATTAGATTATAATTAGTTCTCTGCTTAATTTTGACCAAGCTGAACTTAGTATGCAGGATTATTTTCTTGACAGACTTTTATTATATATTGTTTGCTTTTCTTGCATGACCTAAAAAACAAATAAACTATAAACTTTCATATGCAGCTCTGGATATGATGCAGTTCCCCCACCTGCCCTATGAGTGCCGCTAAAAACATCTCCAGTGTGTGATAGTACGTGTGATGGTACAGATTCTTCTTGACTTCCCAGTGGGAACACACAAACTTAGATCCCCTAAGCAAATCTCTTTTTTAAACATGTATTTTTACTTTGTGTGTCTGTGTGCATTTGGCAACACACATGTGGGGAGGAGAGGACAACATGTAGGAGTAGCTTTCTCTTTCCACCAAGTGGGTGCCAAGGATTGAACTCAGGTCCCTCAGGCTTGGCAGCAAGTGCCCTTACCTGCCGAGTCATCTTGTCAGCCTTCAGATCTTCTCATTATTCCTTTGATTTCTACATCCTAGGTTCCATTTCTGCCTGCTACAGAGCCTATGTGTGTCTGAGCTCTCCTCTGCCCATCAGGACTATGTCAGTACTCTGAAACAGCACTGATGTTCATTGCTTATTTATACCTTTTCAATCAAATTTTTTCCTACAATTTTCAGAATTTGTGGTCAAAATCCCCATGTACATCCGGGCTCTGGTCTTCCTCCTGTGAATAAAGTCCACTAAGAGGATCTTTCTTAACTAAAATGTACTATAACATGCTTTATGTTTGTCATGTAACTTTTTTAACAAGAGTGCTATAACCAGAAGCTATAGTCATTGTTAAGTACTGAGCACACGGTTCTAGGACAGGATCAAATGCAGGTGTGTCTGATGAAGACAGAAATGCCATGCTGCTACTTAAAAGACTGACAATTGAAAGATGAAATGGAGTTCTTACTTTCTGCGGAACATTTCTGCAAATATGCAGCCAACACTCCAGAGGTCCACGGGGGTGGCGTAGCTGGACTGGAGCAAGACTTCCGGAGCTCGGTACCACAGCGTGACGACCTGCAAAGGCAAAGGGACCTGAGCATCACCGGGGAAGCTGGCTGTTGGATTACACTCCATCCTGGCCACTTCAAGTACAATGCGCAGTTCAGAAAGAACTCCCACACATCATGGTAACACCATGACAAATGCAACAAAAGCACAGGGCACTCAGCACTCACAGGCCAGGAAATTGCATCATCCCACACCTGGCTCCTTCATCAGACTGTCTTAGCAAGATGGCAAAATAATACAAGCCTCGGAAAGCAAAGAGAAAAATAAAACAAAACAAAGACTCTCATCATAAACCTAAAAAAAAAAAGATATTTCAAAACAACACACAGAAAATAAATGATAGCAATAACTCCAGTTCAACTCTCAGCTCACATTAGAAAAGTCCAAGATTCCAGGGGCTGCTGCAGGATGACCCTGAAAGTGTACAGAGCACCCCAGGACAAGTCAAAACTGCTCTCGTCATGATACTATGGGAATCAAAATAATACCCCCCCCACCATTCCTTTCCCATTACTCCTTTCAGAAACAAAATGGGGGGGACAACTTGAGAGAATGTGTTCACATCATTTGTGAAGTCATCCACAGGAGAGCCCCGAAACGAAGAACCCATTTAATATAGAGTAATATAAAACAGACTAAACAGGCACAACTGTAAGTATTTCTTCCAGGTTGAAGGCTAAGGAGAATATGTCATGTCAAGGCTTCAGATTTATGTGGTATGGGGAATCAAGAGCTTCTTTTCTCTAGGGGACGTTCTACGGCTCTGAAATGAGAGTGTATTCTTTATGTCGGACATTCAATAAATACAGTTTTTACATAAGCAGCTTATGCTATTTTGTCTAACTGCATTACTATCTAAATTTTCTGAAATTTGACTTTCCATGTTTTAATTCTGTATTAGTTGGTTAGCATTACTGCTGGGGTAGCAAGTCTCCAAAAATGGCTGCCACCAATTTCCTTCTCTCTTTGTATGTACACACTGTCCTCATCAAAGGGTGGGCTTGCTCTTGAGGCACTTTCTTGTGGAAACCAGCTGGGATGCTGTGAGAAGTCCATGAAGATGCTATCTATGATTGACAGCTCCACCTGAATTCTCAGCTGAAAGCTATGTGGGTCAGGGATGTTAGACAACTAAGGCCAACTGATCGTTCAGATGGTCTAAGAAGTGCTGTAACGAGTCCAGTCAAGAGTGTGGCCAATAACAAAATGGTGGTGTTTTAACTTTGGGTCTATACAGCAGCACTGACAGGTCTGTCTTTTTCATCTCATTTAACATGTTTTGTTTTAAATTTATCCACTGGGCAGTTTTGTTTAGAGACATCTGTCTGAAACCTACAGGAGGGGATCACATCGGACGTGGTGGCGCACAGCTCCTTGGGGATGGTGAGGCAGGAGATCATGAGTTTTGAAGCCAGTCTAGGTTACATACTGAAACCTTGTCTCAAAACAACTGCAGCAACAAACTGAAGAAATTATGGTAATGTAATAGAAGAAAAAAGAAACAAACAGCCTCCAAATACACACTGATGATACCAAAATAAAGTTACTCCAGTTATCATTTGAAATATATATATATATATATATATCCCATAGTACCTCTACATCCTTGATACCCTAGTCACACTTTAGACTACATCAGTGGTTTTCAAACTTGCTGACAAATAGAACCATCCATAGAACTTTTAGAAAAATGTAAGGATCTGGACTATATCTTGCCCCTGCTAACTCAGATGTTTGTGTCTGGGCCCTTGTTTTTTTTCTTTTTCTTATGTTCTTTAGGTAAATGCCTAGCTTGGTTTATATTGTTCTCTGAGCCAGGGAAGTGTTTCTCTTTTCTGCATATGGAAATTCTACTATCCCACAAGGCTCAGCTTTCATGCCATCAGCTTCCTCAACCTACTGCCACTTGTAACAGTACCTATGGTTCATTCCTGAGGGCTTGGACCTGGTTTGCCCTATCATGTATCTGTAAATGCCTACCACAGTGCTGTCTCCATAACAATAAGTGACTTTTTTTAGGCAATTATTCCTAGAGAGATAATTGGGCTAGTTTTTATTTCTATGTCATTAATATTTGTAGCAAGAAGAACACATCTTTGCTTCTGTGATACAAGTGTGGGTGCAAACTCTCTACCAAGTTCCCCTTGAGTGGCTTATAGACACACAGACATTGTGAAGGCACTTATTTACTTTATTACCTCAATTTAAAATAAAGGATACCATCATACCAGCTGAAGTTTCAAACTGAACACTTTATATTCTAAGGAAACTATGATGTCTACTACTTCAGCAAGACTATTTTCATTCTCAGTACTTAAACCTGCAATACCTACTAGAAACATTAAAAGAATTTAAACAAGGCTGGGAGTGAGGGTTCATGCCTTTAATCCCAGCACTCAGGAGGCAGAGGCACACAGTTCTTTGTGAGGCTGAGGCCAGCCTGGGCTACAGGAGGACCCTGTTTCAAAAAACCAAAACCAACCAACCAGACTTTTTTTTTTTTTGGTCTTTTGGAGACAGGGTCTTCCCTGTGTCCCCAGCTGTCCTGGAACTCACTCTGTAGACCAGGCTGGCCTTGAACTCACAAAGATCCGCCTGCCTCTGCCTGCCAAGTGCTAGGATTAAAGGCATACACACCACACCCAGCTCAGACTTTTTTTTTTAAATCCCAGCTGGCCTGGAACTTGCTATGTAGACCAGGGTGGCTTGGATCTCATAGAGATCCTCCCGTCTTTGCTTCTCATGCTGGCATCAAAGACATGCACTTCCGTGCCTTGGTTAACAAACAAAATGTAAAATAATAAGGACATCCTGATATATTTAGGAAACCCTTCTACACATTCTAAAACTTAGTTGTCACTCAAAATGTCCATGTTTTTTTTTATCCACCCCCCCCTTTTTTGGTCTTTTCATGACAGTCTCCTTGTAGCCCCAACTGTCCTGCAACTCACTCTGTAGACCAGGGTGGCCTTGAACTCACAAAGGTCCACCTGCCTCTGCCTCCCAAGTGCTAGGATTAAAGGCGTGTGGCACCATGCCTGGCTTATCCAACACTTTTTTTTTTAATTTTATTTATTTTTGTATGTGTATGAATGTACTGTCTGCATGCAGGTCTGTGTACCCGTGTCGTGCAATGCCGCAGAGGTCAGAAGAGGGTCTCGGATTCCCCTGGGACTGGAGTTCTCCTGGAATTGGAGTTACAGACAGTTCTTAGCCGCCATGTGGGTGCTGGGGATTGAACCCGGGTCCTCTGCAAGAGTGTCGGTGCTCTTAACCGCTAGGCTATCTCTCCAGCCCTTATCCAACACTTTTAAAAACATCTATTAATAGTGACTTCTTAATTTTATTAATGATATACATTATACTAAATTTCCTAATTTGGCACCATTTTGACCTTTTTGGAATAAACCATTCTTAATGATTGTGTATTATCCTCTTAATATACATATGAACTCTGTTACTAACATTTACTTAGGACATTAACATATTCATAAATGAAGTTAGTGCAGAGTTTTCTTTTCTCTGAATTTTTCTTGTTTTGACATCAAGGATATACGACCATCCAGTCTCTTCTACATTTCTAACAAGGCTCATAAGGTAAGACTAATGAATCCTTTGAAGATTAAATTCACCCATAAGCTTGTCTGGGTCAACATCTTCATCAGCTGTGTGATTTACTTCTGAGTTCTTTCTTCTTGGTAATTAGTGTCTCCAGGCTTCACTCTCTTTATAAGTCCACTTTGCTTATGATAGAGGACTTTTCTATAAAAGTCCTTAATCTAGATTTAAAATATAAATGGTATTTATTTATTATTTTATTTCATTTGTTCCCTTGTTTATACTAACTTTTTCTTTATTTGTGTGTACTTTTATTTTCTCTTTACATCTTTCATATCTGTCAGGGGTTTAGTGATATTATTTATTTCCTCTTCACATCTTTCATATCTGTCAGGGGTTTAGTGATATTATTTATTTAAAAACCTTCTGTTGGGTTTTATTTCCATTTTGGGAAGAGTATATTTTTATTTTATAACTTGATGACTTCTATTTTTATCTTTTAACATTCCTACCTCATAGTACTTTGTTTTTCTTTATATTTTTAAGTGGAAAATTTTCTTATTTGCAAATTTAGTTAATAACAATACTTATTTATATTTTAAGTGAATTTTTCTTATTTTTGCTCATCTCAACTATGCATAATACATATTTTTACTTTTCCCCTTTAGTCAAAGAGCACAATATTTGAAAGACTAAATTACTGAGAAAAGTGTTTCAATATTTCCACATGATCAGTTTATTTATATATATATATATATATATATATATATTTTTTTTTTTTTTTTTTTTTTTTTTTTTTTTTTTTTTTTGTTATGTTTTT
>VZQC01004106.1:977130-1009940 GCA_009823505.1 Rhizomys pruinosus
TTTTTTTTTTGGTCTTTTCGAGACAGGGTCTCCCTGTAGCCCCAGCTGTCCTGGAACTCACTCTGTAGACCAGGCTGGCCTTGAACTCACAAAGATCCGCCTGCCTCTGCCTCCCAAGTGCTAGGATTAAAGGCGTGCGCCACCACGCCCGGCTTATAGTTTTCTTTTGTCCATTGTGGATGATTGAGCCGAGAGCCTTCCACATACCAGGGAAGCATTCAGGCACCCTGTCACACCCTCAGCTCATAGGTATCTTTTAATTGTTGGGTCACTCATTTTATCACATTACCACCAGGGAATGCAACCTGTGAAATTTCTACCTGGCAGACTTTATTTTTGTTTATGAAGAGGAAAATGCCTGCTTTTTGTTTTTGTTCTATGGGGTGTGAAAGAACACCCTCTTTTAAGCACAGCTTTTTATTATAAGGTTGTGTCATAGAAATCCTTGCATTCTTCTGTATTTGCCCAATTCTGAAGGAGGACTGAGCTTTGCTTCTCCCCCTGAATGTCTCCTCATACTACAGAGCGTTTCTGTTTCATATACACATTGAATTTATGGTTTTGGCATGTAATGTTTATGATAAAACAATATTATTAAAATAATGAGAATTTAAATGGTAGACATGGTTAGAGAATATACAAGCCCTAGTTAGTTAACTGTAAAACGCAATGAGAACAGAGTCCGTTCATACAATAACAAAAAATGTAAGAAACCAAAAAAATTGAAAAAAATCATTAATAGCTGTACAAAGAAAAGGAAGCATATTGCTGTGGAAGAATATACAGTAAAACCTAAATAGTAATGAGACAGATAATAACTAAAATGGGAAAAGGCTATTCCGTATAGATAATAGTAAACCCAAAACCCAACCCAGTGATTTGGGGGACAAGTATAACTTTGAAACTAAGCTAAAGGCATAAACTAAAAAGGTGACCAAAGATTTCTTAAAAAATAAGCATGCTGGGCATGGTGGCACATGCCTTTAATCCTAGCACTCGGGAGGCAGAGGCAGGCGGATCTTTGAGAGTTCAAGGCCAGCCTGGTCTTCAGAGTGAGCTCCAGGCCAGCCAGGACTAAAGGTAGACCCTGTCTCAAAAATGACAAAAAAACAAACAAACAAACAAACAAACAAACAAAAAAAAACATAAACTCTAGAAAAGAAAGACAGTGACATATTTTTATGGGGTTTAACAGTCTTTAAAAAAATTTTTTTTTTAAATTTTATTTATTTTCGTATGTGTATGAATGTACTGTCTGCATGTAGGTTTGTGCACCCATGTCGTGCAATGCCTGGGAGGTCAGAAGAGGGTGTCGGATTCCCCTGGAACTAGAGTTCTCCTGGAATTGGAGTCACAGACAGTTCTTAGCTGCCATGTGGGTGCTGGGGATCGAACCCAGGTCCTCTGCAAGAGCAGTCGGTGCTCTTAACCGCTAGGCTATCTCTCCAGCCCCAGGGTTTAACATTCTTATAGGTGGCTGAGCTAAGAATTAATATGTATTATTTAAAGAACTGTGTAATACAACTGAATGGAAAAACTACATGAAAAATGAATTCATAAAAGTAAAAACTATCAAATGCAATTGATTTCATGGGAGGAAGGAAAAGAGGAAACAGATCCTTACAACAAAATTGTGTGTGTGTGTGTATGTGTGTATATATATATATATATATAGTCTGATTTGAAGCAATCAGCAGATGACAGTATTCAGAATTGGCCAGGGCCTGGAAGACAGTTTAAAACTGCAAGTTGGCATCAGTCTTTTAGAGAGTAATCAGACATAAAACTGACAGTATACATGTTCCTGACCCAGAGTTCTACCTACAGAAATTTATCTTACAGAAATATTCATACTAGTAAACAAACAGATACTCCCAAGGATATGTGATGATTAACAGAGTTAGTTTAGTTTTAATAAAAGGATGAGATCATTCTCATCTTGTATTCCCCACTTATATAGAAAAGATGTTCAAGAAATAGTGTTGAATGAGCAACAAACTCTGGAACTATGCTGAAGTAGTTCTAATTTTTGTTAAGAGCTTAGGTATGGGTGTAAACATAATGATCATATGTGCCTAGAAAAATGTCTCCAGGGATACACAGACATCAAGCTTGTAATGGACGTTGGTCACGAAACCTGGCCACATAGGGGTGGGCAAGCAGAAAGGAAGGGGGGCCGGGTAATGAATCAGTCCTGTCAGTAAGCACATTTTATTTTATAGTTGAAAAGAGAGAATTGCAGACAGGTTGAGCAATCTGGTCAAAAGCATGCAGCTAGGAAGAGTGGGGATTCTGAGCAGGACTAAGTGATTTCTCCCCAACCCTCCCTGAACATCTCACAGATGTTCCAGGTACCCAATGCCCATGAATTGACTGGCAAAGGTGGGCTGAAATTAAGCAGAGAGGAAATGATTTTAAATTCATTTGAAGTATTTTACTGAGAGATTTTTAAGTGAGTTTACAAATTTCAGAAACTCAGATATCCTTTGGTGTTAAATGGTTTCCTTGAATAATGGTTTGAGAGAAAGGTTACTGCTGCTTTCTCTGAGCATCACAAGGGGGCTGTACAACCAATGCCCATGTAATGATGACCATGAAGGAAAGAGTTAAACATCTCATTTGTATCTGCAAAAGCTCCATGTAGTGTCTGTGCAAATTATTGTTTAAAAAAAATAAAACAAGCGGCCAGACGTGTGGTGCACACATTTAAACCAAACACTTGGGAAACAGAGACAGGGGGATCTTTGTGAGATCCAGGCCAGCCTGGTCTACATAGAAAGTTCCATGTCAGTTGGGGTTACAGGGAGACCCTGTCTCAAAAAGAGGAAGAAGAAAAAATACAAGAGTAAGTTATGTTATATTGTACTTGAACTAACACTATCTGCTTAAAGAAGCATCTTTTTGGTTTCATCATTCTGGAAAAGAAACTCAGTTGTGCAAGGCTTATGCTTCTATTTGATTATCAAGTAAAATAATCCTAACCGTATATAGGGCCTACATTAAAAAGTAGTAACCTTTTATAATATATATATATATATATATATATATATATATATATATATACATTTATATAAAAACAGCATTTTCTAAAAATCGTTCTTTGGTTTATGTATCATTATCCCGTATATCAAGAGAACTTTTACAGTATTAACCTCTTAATTTATATGGCTATTCTATGTTCTATAATCCACAATTCTTTGATTCTTTTTTTAAAAATTTATTCTTTATGTGTATGAGTGTATTGTCTGCATGCAGGTCTGTGCACCTGTGTCATGCAATGCCGCGGAGGTCAGATGAGGGCGTCAGATTCCCCTGGAACTGGAGACAGAGACGGTTCTCAGCCGCTATGTGGGTGCTGGGGATTGAACCTGGGTCCTCTTCAAGAGCAGTCAGCGCTCTTAACCACTAGGCCATCTCTCCAGCCCCAGTTCTTTGATTCTTATATAAAGTTGCTGTAATTTCAAAATTTAAAATTTTATGACCTAAAGTATTCAGTACAACCAAATCTAGATTATTATTATTATTATTTTTTGGTCTTTTCGAGACAGGGTCTCCCTGTAGCCCCAGCTGTCCTGGAACTCACTCTGTAGACCAGGCTGGCCTTGAACTCACAAAGATCCGCCTGCCTCTGCCTCCCAAGTGCTAGGATTAAAGCCACCATGCCCGGCTTCCAAATCTAGTTTTAAGTTCTTGAGAAGAAAGTGTAAACAATTTTCCTGGCAGCAGGAAATAAATTTTTTTTTTCAGGAATTTTTATTCCTCTGTGTCTTTAAAAACTTCTGATAGAAATTGCCTAACTCACAAGCAGTTTAAGTCATATGTAAGTTGCAGGGGTGGGGGGAGTATCAATTAGTAATTTGAGAGCTTCCTAAGTACTGATGAAAACATTTCAAGATTTCAGTACATGAAGTGAAGCCAGCTTTGAACAACACGACCAAATTTTTGACGAAGTTCTCTGCATTAAATAATCCTAAATATCCTTAAAAAAAGTCAAAAGTATACCTGTTAAGTCTGGGTTTGAGAACATTACTATGGGAAGCACTGGGTGTGATATGTGAGGATCAACACTAAGAATCTGTGACAAAGGTTGCTACTAATGGTAACAATGCAGTTGTCTAGTAAGCAAAGGTAACAATAGAAACTATGGACAGAGTTTGGGGGCTGGAGCCAGCTGGAACCAAAGCAAATACCACGTTTATTACAATCATCACGTGTATTAACAGCCTCTAGAGGTGCTGAGTGGATTTGGCAACAGGAGGGAGAGCAGAAGGGGGAGGAGTTCAAGGATGTTCACACAAGTGAATGTATCTGCTTAAATGGCTTTGATCTCTAGTCTCAATTTTTTTAAGTCAGTTCGATAACACTATAAGATAAAGTAGAGCCAAGGCCAACCCTGACTCCAAATACATGTCAGAGTCAATTGTTCTCACTAATATTCTGCTTCGTAGTCTTTTATATCCGTGTGCCCTTTCACCAGGGTCCTGAAGACACTGTGACTCTATCGGGTTCACCTTTATTAGATGGCCACAGCAGCAGAGAGGCCTCAGTGAACATCATACCAGAGATCTGTCTTCTTTGTGCCTGTCTGGATGGTACCTGCCCCTGCTCATCTATCTGCCGTATGCCTTCAGTTTCATATTGGCTTTGGCCACTGGGACGTTTTGGCAGGAGTTCAGAGAGACGGAAAAGGGAGGTCAGGTCCTTAACTCCTTGATTTCCTCCCAGTAAGTTGTCTAGAGCTGGCTGTGTGCCGTCACAACGCCAACATCTGCTTTAGGGAGCTAGCTCAACTGGATCCTCTTCCTTTAGAACCTAGGAGTGGTAACAGTCCAAATGCCCCAAGAGTCAAGGTATGGCACTGTCCTGGAACCCCCACATCTCTGTAAATCATGTCTCAGTAAACATCCTCTGGGAAATACCTTATCTTGAGTATGCCACCTGTTTTCTGTCAGGACCCTGATTCATGCATATAGTTTACAGATGAAGAAAGTACTATGAATAAATCTTCTCCAAGCCTGTTTCCTTGTCTGTCAGGAGGATATCTGGACTGGGTGACCTGTACTGTGTTCTGTTAACATTCTGAGAGGCTCCAGACAACAAGGTAAGGGTAATGATGACCTAAAAATGTATATACTGCACAAAGCATCCTTCATGTCCTTGCTGCCTTCACTGTGGTGATTCCTTCAGGCATGCACTTGTGGGGAGACTCCACCTCTCGGGTTCACTCTGACAAGCCTCAAATGCAAACACAGACAATAGTTTGAGGATAAGGGACATCATCTTTGACAGACCACAAACTATTTCCAAATTGTGTTTTCCATTTATTTGCTCCACGAAAACATAAAACTTTTACAATAGATATGCTCTTATTCTCCTATAGAAAATGGGTACATTTTCGTGAAATTAAAGTTAAAAACTAGTGATAATTTCACTGTCTCTTTTTGTTGTTTGTTTTGAGAGGGTCTCCCTATAGCCCCAGCTGGTCTAGAACTCACTCTGTGGAACAGGCTGGCCTTGAATTCACTGTCTTTTTATAAAGCACCTAAAAACTCCAGTTCTTGAGTGGGATGTGGTGGTGCATGCCTTTAATCCCAGCACTTGGGAGGCAGAGGCAGGCGGATCTCTGTGAGTTCAAGGCCTGCCTGGTCTACATAGTGAGCTCTAGGCCAGCTCAGACTAAAGGGAGACCCTGTCTCAAAAAAGACCAAACAAACAGTAAAAACAAACAAACAAACAAACAAACACCCCCACCCAATTCTTTAATACTGTACATTAAAATTGAGCATATTAGAAAGAATCAGAATTTGAATTCTTCTAAGTGGTCTTCTCATTATAATGCTCCATGGAAACTACTAACTAGTCAAATACTAATAAAAACACAAAGAATACTTTTAAGACAATGGAGCCATCTCCGATTCATTAATTTGTACTCAGGAGTAAGAATAGGGGTTTTTGGGCTGGAGAGATGGCCTAGCAGTTAAGAGCGCCAACTGCTCTTGCAGAGGACCTGGGTTCGATCCCCAGCACCCACATGGCAGCTGAGAACAGTCTTTAACTCCAGTTCCAGGGGAATCCAACACCCTCTTCTGACCTCCGAGGCATTGCACAACACGGGTGGGTGCACAAACCCACATGCAGACAGTACATTCATATACATAAAAAATAAAATAAAAAAAAGAATAGGGGGTTTTGAAATATGGCAAAAAATGGCAAAGATCCAAAGGAGAGATTGTCTGGGCATGGGGCACTGTGTAGCATGGACTCTTTCTCATCTGTTACAGAGCATCCACTACCACAGGGAAGGATGTCAGTCCTTCAGCTACCTATCTGCCTGGCTTGCAAGGTGCCTGTGACTCCCATCAGATATGATGAAGTCCTACCAACTGGCCTTTGCTTGTGTGGGACCCTCTTTCCCTGAAACTCTGTAGGCCCAAATTTTATAGTCTGGGGACCCCCTTTCTAAGCTTTCATTCTCATTTATGGCTAAGTAAGGGTTACCACAAAAAGTTTCATTCCATGTTCTAGTTTGCTTTCTACTGCTGTGATAAATACCAAGATCAAAAGGGAGAAAAAAGTTTATTTCAGTTTACAACTTGCAGGTCACAATGTAAAACTGAGGGAGGTCAGGGCGGGAACTCCAGGGAGGAACCCAGAGGTAGGGCCTGCAGCAGAGACCATGGAAGGACACGGCTTCCTCGGCTGCCTTTCTGATCCAGCCCAGCTCCGCTTGCCTAAGGATGGTGCCACCCACAGTGGAATGGGCCTTCCCATAGCAACCAGCAATTGAGCAAACGCCTCACTCAGCTAGCCATGGCAGTGCATGCCTTTAATCCTGGCAAGTGGGAGACAGAGATGGGTGGATCTCTGTAAGTTCAAGGCCAGCCTGGTTTATACAGTGAGTTCTAGGCCATTCAGGGTGACAGTAAGACCCTGTCTAAAAGAGAGAAAGAGGAAGAAAGGGAGGGAGAAAAGAATGAGGATGAGAGAGAGAAGAGAGAGAAGAGGAGTAGGAGGAGGAAGAAGAGAAGGAGGAGGAAGGGGAAGAGGAAGAAGAAGCTAAGAAAAGAAAGAGCCTCATGGGTATGCCCACAGGCTAATCTTGTCTCGTTAATTCTTCAGTTGAAGCTTCCTCTTCCCAGGTAACTCTAGTTTGTGTCAAGTTGACAAAAACTAACCAGTGCACACCAAAGAGCAAACCTTACATACAATATAGGTCAAACTGAGCTTCAATTAAGTTCATCACATGTTCATGCTATAAGAGGCATCATGTTACTACTGGCCAGTGTGGTCACAGATTACGAAAGCAGAAAGTCAAACAACTTGGTTGAAGGCCAACTGGGGCAGGTGTTACATAGTCATTTAAGTGCAGAATGCTAGGTTTTGTCATAGTTCTTCCTGCTTTCTCTTCTTAAAATAACTGCTCTCTCCAAGGCTGCCTCCTCAGGCAGTCATTTTAGTTGTATCATGCACAATCCCTAAACTCACAGGGTTGTCCCCAAAGTCATACAGTACCCAGAACACCACAGAGGACTGGACCCACAGCACCACAGAGGACTGGACCCACAGCACTGGCTGTCTACCAGAGATTGCTGTATAGGACTGCCTGAAGAGCTTCGAATTCAAAACGCATGAGCCACCTTCTCTCTGAACCCTGCATCTTCTCTTCTATCTCCTTTATCCTAAGCAAAATTACCATTTACTCAGGTCCCCTGCTTAACTCCATGGTCAGTTCAGAGGCTTTGAGACTTTTTTGGGGGGGGTCTTTTTGAGACAGGGTCTCCCTGTAGCTCTGGCTGTCCTCGAACTCACTATGTAGAGCAGGCTGGCCTTGAACTCACAGAGATCCTCCCGCCTCTGCCTCCCAAGTGCTAGGATTAAAGGCATGCTCTTTAATATACTTGTTGTGTCAGTCTTGAGATTTTTCTCAAAAAGGTCCATCTCAACTGTATTTTTTTTTTAATTTTTAAAATTTTATGTGTATGAGTGTATTGCTTTCACAGATGTAAGTGCATCCATGCCATGCAATGCCCACGGAAGTCAGAAAAGGGCATTGGATCTCCTGGAAATGGAGCTACGGACTGCCAGCATGTGGGTGCTAGGAATCAAACCCAGGTCCTCTGCAAGAGCAGCCAGAGTTCTTAACTGCTTGAGCCATGCCCCTGCCCCAACAACTGCGTTCTTAATTCTTATAAACCTCACCCTGTCTAGCTCACCCCAAACACAAATGATCACAACTTTTTTTTTTTTTTTTTTGAGACAGAGTCTGCCTATAGCCCCAGCTGTCCTGAAACTCCCTCTGTAGACCAGGTTGGCCTTGAACTCACAAAGATTTGCCTGCCTCTGCCTCCCAAGTGTTGGGATTAAAAGTGTGCGCTACCACACCCGACTCAACAGATGACTTTTTAATAAAGTGGCGAGATCACTTTATTTTTCTAAAATGAAGTTCTAAAACGTCTAAGGCTCATGTTTACCTTCCTCCTGCACTGTTTAAATTTCATCTTGAACTTGTGAAACTTAAAAACAGTCATGACTTGCTAAATGTCTATTATGTTTCAAGCAACAAACTCATTCTCTTTGCAAAGTACAATATAGCATAGTTTTGATTCTGACACTAAACAATCACTACTTGATCTCTCTCTTCCTTCACCATAGAAACCAAGCAAATATTTGTAGACATTCCTTCAACCTTTACAGATAAGTAGAAATGAAAATTATTCTAAACACAGGATATGGCAGGCTGCACAGCTCGTCGCTTCCTCTTCAAAGTTGTTTTAACTCTTAAGGAAATCTGTATGCTTTGGGAGGCCACATAATTACTCAGCTTTCAAAGAGAATTCTTAAAAAAATGATTTATTTTTGTTATGGAAACAAATGGCTGTAAGGTCTGTGCCTTCCTTCTGTGTCACTGCATTCACTTTTACACAGGCTGCATGCCAAAAAACTCCAGGAGTTCTAGCAGGTTACATGGCTACTGCACACGACAGGAAAATGGAAGCAGTCGTAAAAACTAAGCTCAGATGCACACTCTTCTTCATAGCTGTGAACTCCGAGGGCGCTGCCTTCCTTAAATGGGAATGAGTTGGAGATCCTCAGCTGAAGGAGACACCAAGGTGTAGCTCACTCTGCAGTGGGCACCCTTTGCACTCTCCCATCTACAGTGTGTCACAGAGGTGTGCACAGCAAAAGAAAACGAGCCATGTACTTTCTAGCTAGCCTGGGCTACCAAAAGTGAATTCCAAGTCTGAAGGACTTTGGAGCTCTCACTGGATGGCGTGTTTTCAAATGTTAAAGGCAAGAAATAAAGGAAACATGCTTTTGAAGATTAGGATGTTTCATGCTGTTCATTTGGCAAGATTAAAACTGCAAACAAAGGCAGAGGACAAAACAGAAAAGGACTCAGATTGCAGCATTAGGAATGTGGGTGAGTCAGGACGGACTATTTTCTGACAAGAACTGCTAAGTATCAGAACGGACTTCTATGGTACTGTGTGATCTTTTCCCTGAAGCTTTTCATTTTTATCTTATCTGAGGGCACAGAAGGGGCTAGGAAAAGAGGGGGAGAAAAGGTTGTAAAACACAGCAGATGTAAAGTTCTGTGCTGGACTGACCATCTAGTACTCTTTGCAACGTTCATTCAGTTTAATGTTGTGAAGTAAGTGCCAGTGACTCTTTAAAAAATGTGTTAATTTGTTGAGAATTTCATACCCCACCCCCAATGCCTCCCAGATCCATGCTGTTTCTATAGTCACCCAACTTTGTGTCCTCATTTTTTTTTTTAAACCATCAAGTCCAATTTGTGCTACCCATATACTCTCAGGTGTGTGGCCACCCACTGGAACTTGGTTGATGTACCAGGCCACACTCTTAAAGAAAACTGACTGACTTTCAGCAGCTATCAAAGGCCAATTGCTCGTCAGCTATGATGGATTCGTGCCTACCTCCCCCTTCTATACTTCCATTTTGTGAGTTCGAGCCCTCTCCTGTCACCATGCCGCTGTGACTTTATATGTATCACCGCCCTGTTATGTATGGAAAACACTCTTCATTGAAGTCATCTACCACTTCTGGCTCTTGCAATCTTCTGTGGCCCTCTTCCTTGAGGGTCCTAGAGCAGGGAACGGGTCTGGCATAGATGTCCCATTTAAAGATGAGCAGTCTTTTTATCTGCACACTGACCAGTTGTAGGTCTCTATGTTAATTGCCGTCGATAGCAAAAAAACTACCTTGATAAGAAGTGAGAGATGCCCTTATTTATGGGTATATTGGTAAGTCATCGGGAATTGGTTTAATACTATGTCTTTTTAGCAGTATAACAGCAGTAGGATCTCCCCTAGGGTCTAGGACTTATCCAGCCACAGGTTCTTGGCCCTGATAATGGTGTCAGTAGGGGTTCTATCTTCTGTAGTAGGCCTTAAGTCCAACAAGAAAGTGGTTATTTCCATGACATTTCCACGACTTTTGCACTCATGGGCCAGTCCAGTCATTACTATAGCTTGAAGGGTTCACAGCTGAGTAAGACTGATAATTATTTTTCTCTTTTAGTAGTGTACACAACACATTCTACCACTATGCAATCTAGATAGTAAGGATGAAGCTTTGAGGTCAGGTTGATTTCTCTATGTTCTGCAACTCAAGTATGTATCTTCAGCAACAGGGTTTCAGCATCAAGTTCTGGAGGCCAATGGAAAGCAAAGGCAATACTCAGTAATTTTGTGTGGGGGTCTACAGCAATGAATACTTTTTTTTTAATGTTTTTATTTTTTTTAATTTATTTTTATGTATATGAATGTACTGTCTGCATGTAGGTTTGTGCACCTGTGTCGTGCAATGCCGCGGAGGTCAGAAGAGGGTGTCGGATTCCCCTGTTACTGGAGTTAAAGACGGTTCTCAGCCGCCATGTGGGTGCTGCGGGTCGAGCCCGGGTCCTCTGCAAGAGCAGTTGGTGCTCTTAACCACTAGGCTATCTCTCCAGCCCCTCAATGAATACTTTTTATCAGCAGGTAAGAGATGGGGGACAGAAGCAAGTCTGGGACCAATGAACTGGCAAGTGGCAGAGTCAGGAACTGAAGTGGAATCCAACTCAGATTCATTCTCACTGTGGAATTGTTGGTTTCAGATCTTCCCTCCCTTTCTTTTTAAGGTATGCAAGTGGAGTGGTGCTAGGAACTGAACTTAGCACCTCACATATGCTAGGCAAGCATTCTACTACTGAGTTATGTTCTCAGCTCATGTGGATATCTTTTTCAAAATATTTTGTTATTTTTGTTTTATGTGTATGAGAGTATTGCCTGCATGTGTGTAAGTGCACTTGTGTCATGCAATGGCCAAAGAGGTCAGAAGAGGGCGTCAGATCCCTTGGAACTGGAGTTATGGGTGGTTGTTAGCTGACACAGGGAATTGCACCTGGGTACTCTGCAAGAGTAGCCCATGCTCATAACTGCTGAGCCATCTCTCTGACCTCCATTTGGATTTTTTTTTTTCACTTTTTGAGACAGGGTCTCCCTATAGCACCAGCTGGCCTGATACTTACTCTGTAGACCAGGCTGGCCTTGAACTCAGAGATCCACCTGCCTCTGCCTCCCGAGTGCTGGGATTAAAGGTGTGCCCCACCCCACCAGGCTTAAAGACGGTTCTTAGCCACCAAGTGGGTGCTGGGAATCAAACCCGGGTCCTCTGCAAGAGCAGTCGGCGCTCTTAACCGCTGAGCCATCTCTCTAGCACCCGATTTGGATATTTTTGAGGGAGGGTCTCGGTATGTACTCCTGGGTAGCCTGGAACTTAGGCTGTAGCCTGGAACTTGGGCTGTAGACTAGGCTGCCTTTGAACTTACAGTGATCCTTCTGCCATGTCTTCAGAGTGCTGGGATCATAACATGCACCACCATACCTGGCTCAATATTTTGTTTTTGATCTTTTGTTTAACTATCTTCAAAAATATATTAAAAAAAATAAACATTTTCACTGGGGCTGGAGAGATGACTCAGCAGTTAAGAGCACTAAGTGCTCTTGCAGAGGACCCAGGTTCGATTCCCAGTACCCACATGGAGGATAAGAACCGTCTTTAACTCCAGTTCCAGGGGAATATGACGCCCTCTTCTGACCTCCGAGGCATTGCATGACATGGGTGCACAAACCTACATGCAGACAGTACATTCATACACATAAAAAACAAAACAAAACAAAACATTTTCACAGCTATGGAGGTTTACCAAAAAGCTGAAAAGAACAAAAGATATTCCTAGATAATGGTATCCAAAAGGAGTTCACTAAGTGGCTACCAGTTGAGACATTAGTGTCATGGATATGCAAATGGCTGGGTCCTGTATGGAGGGGAGGGAAGGACTACTTACCCCTGAAGTTCTGCAATGGGGCCAGAAGCCTGGGGCAGTGGGCATGTTTCTGCCATCTCCTCAGAACATTCCCAGAGACCACAGCATTGTCCTTCCTCCCAATCTTGTCCTCTTTTTCTATTCTTCTATCTCTACAAATGAAATCATCCTCAAACCAGTTCCTCAAGTTTCTTCCTCAAACTTACTCCTCACCCATTTACAGACTCAGTGTGTAAGGCTGCCTTTCCCACTGACAAGAATGACACAAGTCACAGAGGACCAGAGTTATAAAAAAAGGCAAAGGAAAATACAGTTTGAATAGCTTGAATACCATTGCTTGCTATTTTACAGACTACATAAGTTGATTTGCCATTAATGAGTTGCAGTGCTTCTCTTGAAATTGCCTTAGTTTCTCGGAAGAACCACACTAATACCAAGGACTTTATAAAGTATTTCTAGGTACATCCGCTGTCAGGAGAGAGACATGTGTGAACATAAAAGCCAGCAGAAGGTTTCTCACCTAGACTCAGGGCTTGAGCTGCAGCCATGTTTAAGGCACCGTGGTTGTTGCATGCAAGCATTGCTTGAAAGGAAAAGTAACCTTCCAAGTTCATGCTAAGCTTGGCTTTTACCTCAGAACAAATTCAAAGAACATGACCTTTCCATTTATAAACATTTCAAAGAATGGTACTACTTTCTAGAAATCTACGGCAGTTAGTTTTCTTTTATCCTTAAAGCTGATGGTCTAAGAAGTAATTATAGTGATATCTAAGAAAAGACATAGATTGCAGAAAATATATTTTTTACCCTCCAGTATATTAAAAGTTCTCTTAAATCATCAATATAGATGCTTAATATAAAGAGGACTCTTACATGTGGCAAAAATAGAAGTAGGGCCTAGTGAGGATCTTCTGGAACATTCTAAAAGAAGGAACAGCTTCCTGCTTTGTATGTCCACAGCTTTCCCTCTCTTACAGCCCCTGCTGATGTGTGGTATGACCACAAGAATCTACTTCCATCCCTGTTACCCCACAAAACCAAATGCAACAATGGTAGAGATTAAGCCTTACTTATTTTTCAGATCTCCAATGCTTGCACTGTTGCTGGCTTTCTGTTACTATAACAAAGTTCTGGGAGATCATCAAGTTATAAGAAAAAAAGGTTTATTTTGCCTCTCAGTTCTGAAGGTTCAGTTTTTAGAGGAGCAAATTGCTCACATCAAGAGCCAAGGAACAAAGAGAGCCAGGAAATGGATGGGATCCCAGAGTCCTCAAGAACCCTGCCCCTATGGCCTAAAGATATCCCACTAGACCCTTCCTCCTAGTTTCCCTAGCCTCTCAGTGATCCCACCCCGACTGGCTTCTAAGAGATATACTTGAGATCAAAACTGTATGATTTGTTATTGTATTTGATCAAGACAAACAAATACCCCATTTGAAAAGGCCCCCAAACTCAAACAAACGAGAATAAGACCAGAGCAGAAAAATAACAGAACAAACTAGAGAGGGAAAAAAACTGACGTCTTTGGGTTATGATAAAGGTATAAAAAAATGTTCTAGATTCACAAATAAGGCAACAAAACTTGTTTTATAATCTTATCATTAAAAAAAAAATCTCTCGGGCTGGAAAGATGGCTCAGCGGTTAAGAGCAGAGGACCCGGGTTCGATCCCCAGCATCCACATGGTGGCTAAGAACCGTCTTTAACTTCATACAGTTCCAGGGGAATCCGATGCCCTCTTCTGCCCTCCGCAGCATTGCACGACACAGGTGCACCAACCTACATGCAGACAGTACACTCGTACACATAATAAATAAATAAATATTAAAAAAAAAATCTCTCATAGGGTAGGTGTGTTAGCACAGGCCTGTAATCTTGGCTCTCAGGAGGCAGAGGCAGGAGGAACACTGCAAGCAGAGCAAGAGACAGGACAGCCAGGGTTATGTAGTAAGACCCTGTCTCAAACAAACACAAACAAACCCAACCCAACCCAGAACAAAACAAAACAAAAAACTTGTCAAGAGCAAATTAAATTTTAGCCACTATCAGCATCAAGGTCATGTACATGTGTATATTTACTAAGATATTATTTATTTAATTATCTTTTTTTTTTTTCTTTTTTGGTCTTTTCGAGACAGGTTAGGCATACACAACTCAACAGAGCAAATGTATTTTCATCTAAGTACAAACTTATGGAGCTACCTCTTAGAACAAAAAACTACATCACTGCAGAAGGTCCTTCTAGTACATTTAGGGGACACCTGTACTACATTCTGATATACTACCATGGATTCATTTTGCTTGAACATCATCTAAGGGGTCATGCTGGATGTATGTGTACCTTTGTGTCTAGTTTGTTCAACATGGGATGTAAAAACTGTTCATGCTATGTGTATCAGTATCAACATGGCACAACTGATTTAGTAATTTGTTTCTGTCGATGGGTATTATTAGATTTTGTGAATGAACATCCTGTTTTGATTTGAATTTTTTTTTATTTATAAAATAGCTAAATAGATTCCCTTTGTTCTGACAGAGTAAGCAGGGAGACCTATCATCGGAACACTGAGGAACTCAATAGTTTAAGACAACTTAAAAATGTTAGACTTGTCCGTCCTTTCCATATTAGACTTAAGCAAATTCTTAACTCTTTTAAGTGTCTGTTTGGCTTTATTTCTGTATTTATACCAAGTTCAAAGACAATCTGGATAGTGAATACAGAATTAAACTGAGAAGTATTTTGAAATGTTTGTTTGAATACCAACCATTTAAAAGATTTAGATGTTGGATAGTGGTTTTACTGGGTTTTGTACACAGATGAAATACTGAAGCATCATTCTAAACTAAAATATCAAACTGTACCTTGCCAGAACATAGCCCTGAAGTTTAGCTGAGGGCAACCTTTAAGCTGCTGGCCCTTGTCACATTTCCCGCTAAAGAGCTCACGTTGCCAAATTTCCACTGATAGTGAGCCGAGGCCCACATTCATCCAGGCATGGAATTTAAACATGGGGAACCAAGGCAACCACTGGGGGTAAGGATCAAGGATAACAACCTTTGTACACGTGGCATCATTTTCCCTTGTGTATGAACGTGGAATGCCTATGATTGCTTCATATAGTCGCTGAACATGTGCAGGGTGTTACTCAGCGGCCAACATTTTCTATCTTATGGGGTTTATGGTCTGACTGATTAAAAATCAGCCAAAACTATGGAAAGAAATACTGTGAGTCAGTTTCCCTGGATCCAGAAATTTATGTTTTAAGGTAAACATACAGAATCTGTGAGGTTCCCCAGATGATTTAAAAAAGAAATTAGGTTGGCTGTGGTGGTGCACCCCTTTAACCTAGCACTTGGGAGGCAGAGGCAGGCGGATCTCTGTGAGCTCAAAGTCACCTGGTCTACAGAGTGAGTTCTAGGCTAGCTGGTAGCTGGGGCTATAGGGAGACCCTGTCTCAAGGAGACCCTGTCTCAAAAAGACCCAAAAGAAATCAATTCAAAGCAGCCCTATCAACATTTTCTGCTACTCAAGTCACTCACTTCCTATCACAGAAGAACTCTGGTAGTATTCTGGAGATGTAGACAGCCCATCTGACTACACTGTGAAGTCTTCTTGATTTTGCACACTCCTATTTCCTGAAAAGAGTTTAGATAATGCCTAGAGATATTCCATGAAAAAGTTTTAAACCAACAAATATGGATGGTGGCTCTATTTTCTTTAAATTCACATTTCACACTGACCTATTAAAGGGTGTGTAAAATCCTGCAGTGAAAAAGAAACCAATTTAACTTGGGCATTTACCAAACTGAATGATTTTTCTTACTCATATAACATCTATTACCATTCTGCAGAGTCAAGCATTCCTTGGAAAATACTTTGTAGAACACTGATCTATAATTATGTACAGGCTGGGAACATAAGTAATCTAAAATAAAGTTTAAATGTTTCTATGCATGCAATTTAAAATTCTTAGTTAATACACATGAGAAAATCTGGCTGTGTATTAAAAACCAAAGTCTAAAATGAAAAACAAAAGTTATGCTGGGCGTGGTGGCACGCACCTTTAATTCCAGCACTTGGGAGGCAGAGGCAGGCGGATCTCTGTGAGTTCAAGGCTGACCTGGTCTACAAAGTGAGTTCCAGGCCAGCTGGGGCTACAGGAAGACCCAGTCTCAAAAATACCAAAAAAGTTATATCCTTCAGAACTTTGGGCTGGTGTTACTATTATCACTCCATATTGTTAGAGATGTAGATGGTGACCATACCTTGCTCTATTAACTATACTGTTTCTGTTCTTACAGGCACATGCTTATGTTTAGGTAAGGATTGTTCAATTACTGCTTCATGATAAAAGTAGATGTATTCTAATTACTTAAAAACTTTCTTGCTGCTTGTATACCACCTGTGAAGATACCTGTAATATAATGCTGAAGGTCACCAACATTTACCTGGCAACCAATCCACCCACGTCAGGGGTTGAAACTACAAGGACAAAACTAGATCAGGTCTGACTCAGAATAGTGCATAGTCCAGAGAGGCAAATATGGAAAAGAGTAACATTAACACAGTGTGGTTAGAACTATAATAAGGCATTGAGAAAGTGCTATGGAAACAGATTATTTCATTAAACGGGTGATTTTATTGCTCCTACAATGAAGTACCCACAATCTGCCTCTGTATAATAAAACATGACTGCAATCAAGAAACTAGTAAATATTATTGAGTGCCTGTTCCCCTCTTATATACTATGACTCTGAATGGTATTCTCTCTCTCTCTCTCTCTCTCTCTCTCTCTCTCTCTCTCTCTCTCTCTTTGTTCTTTCTGAGACAGAGTTTCCCTGCAACCCCAGGTGGCCTAGAACTCACAGAGGTCCATCTGCTTCTGCTGGGATTGAAGGCATGTGCCACCATACCTGGTTTAAACTTTTTTTTTTTTTGGTCTTTTCGAGACAGAAAGTCCCAGCTGGCCTTGAACTCACAGAGATCCACCTGCCTCTGCCTCCCAAGTGCTCTAGACTTTCTTAATTGTCAAATCATTCTTAGTTTTAGAATTTCAAATTGTTCTCAAAAGGAATATAAAACATCTCTTGAATTCCTGGGCAATTATATATCTAGAATTAAAGGGAACCAAATTCAAGTTTAATAATACACTTTGGAAAACTCTAAGGCAAAGAATATACACAAGCAATCCCTGGGATTTCCAGTCAGTACAGCTCTTACAGGCTTTCATTTCACAGGCTGAGCCAGCAGAGGGAGTATACTGCTTCATAGAAAAGCCTCAGGTAGACAGAAATGTAGTGTTTTGCATGTATCGTAGGGATTTGACAGAAGAAAACTCCGGTATAGACAGATACTTTATATATGGAGAAGTAATTTATACTGTAAAGGTTCATTACATATATTAGGGAGATTAAAAAAACAGTTGCAACTGATGATGCCCTAACTGCTCTAGAGAGACCGACCAAAAGTCTGAGCTCCAACAGAAACTACTGTGTAACAACAGATCCTAGGGCAAACTCTAACTGACTGGTGTGGATGGGAAGGAACTTCGGTAGTGCATTTGTGAGTTAGCCAGAGCTACCACCAACTGACTGGCTGTTTCCTGCCAAAGGTAACTTCAAATACACCAATTGTAACATATTTCCAAGAGAATGGATGTCTCTACTTTGGGATCCCAAGTTCCATGTGGGTTATCAAAAATTCATTTTTAGACAAAGCAGGACAATTTTTTTGTGAATTTCCTCATGAGAGAAAAATATTATTAATGAAAACCAAGCATTTACTATTTTCTCATCTCTTTACTGAAGTTAAAAAAAGGTTTATTATTTTTATTTTTTTATTTTTATTTTTTTGGTATTTTGAGACAGGGTCTCCCCTTTTAGTACCAGCTGTCCTGGAGCTCGCTCTGTGGACCAGGCTGGCCTTGAACTCACAGAGATCCACCTGCCTCTGCCTCCCGAGTGCTGGGATTAAAGGCGTGCACCCAGGCTTACTATTTTTAATTGTGTGTGTGTGTGTGTGTGTGTGTGTGTGTGTCTGTGTGTTCACATGAACACAGATGCTGTGGAGGCCAGAAATCCCTAGGGTTTCCTGGAGCTGAAGTTACCAGCAGTCATGAGCCACCTGCTGTGGATGCTGGAACAAAACTCTGGTTCTTTGCAAGAGCAGTATAGGCTCTCGCCCACTGAGCCATCGCTCCAGCCCCTTTACTGTATTGTTTGTATCTTTCTTAGTTGGCATTTCTTTGCCATATTTGATCCACCTACCAAGCCATTAGCCTTTCAAACACAATATATGTCTCCCCATCAGCACTTAGTACTTAATGCCTAACGCAGTTCATGAGCCCATCGTGAACAGAAAACTAAAACAGAAATTTATATTTTGTATGATTCCAAGTTCTTTTTTTTGCAGGGTATATTTTGCCTGGTCTTTTGCTTGCACATGAAAGTACAACACATATAAAACATATTCACTTTTTCTTTTTTCTTTTTTTTGTATTTTTGAGATGGTCTCCCTTTAGTCCCCGCCGGCCTGGAGCTTGCTATGTAGACCAGGTTGGCCTTGAACTCATCGAGATCTGCCTGCCTCTGCCTCCTGAGTGCTGGGATTAAAGGCGTGTGCATCACGCCTGGCACATATACTTTATCCAGGTTAGTATAAAGGCACACAAGGAGAGGGAGACATGGGGACAGCAGACATGAGACGTGGAAAAGGCCGGGCTTGTGTAGGGGTGGGATCAGCACTTCCTTCTCCCTTCTCTGATTCTGTCTCTCTCCAATCTTGTCTCTTGAGTACCAGGTTCTTCTAGAAGCTCTCCCACCCACCAGCTAAGAGACATGTTCCAGATCACTCTCTTTTTCCCTGGTCCACTTTGCCAAATGATTGTCTTTGTTAGTCTTTATGAGGAACAATGCTCAGATCTGTTTTTCCATTTTAACTATCATTGTTTTCTTATTCAATTATTTAAAACACTTCACATCTTCTAGGTTTAAAGGTATTTGAAAAATAACATTATACATTTAAATAATATTTTTATAATATTTTTACTTTCCATAATGAGTATCTATTTTATTGGTCTTTCATAACTGTTAAATATAGTAGACACAATTCATTTTGTTTTGTGCCTCTTTGTACTGAAGACTTTTTTTTTTTCTCGGTCTTTTTGAGTCAGGGTCTCCCTGTAGCCCCAGCTGTCCTGGAACTCACTCTGTAGACCAGGCTGGCCTTGAACTCACAAAGATCCGCCTGCCTCTGCCTCCCAAGTGCTAGGATTAAAGGCGTGCGCCACCACGCCCGGCTGTACTTAAGACTTTTATACTCAGTCTTTGTTACTTAGTCATAAAAGTAGTTAGTACTATGAATCAGCCTCTGTGAATAGTTTTGGTACTGTAGCGTTCACTGTTGTAATATGAAACCATATATATTAAGCGGGCAAGAAATGCATATAGTGCATCTGGGGTGTGGCAAGTTGAAATGTTAGTCGCCAGAGCTAGGGTAGCAGGAATGGATCAAAATTTCATGTTACCACATGCTTAGTATACAGAACACCTGCTTACAATCACTACACTGTCCTCTACCCACTGAGGTGTGTCCTGCTACAAATATCAGCCATTTATTAACCTCACCTTTGATCACCAGGGAACATCATTCTGTGTGAAGGAACATTCTGTGTAGAATGACCAAAGGAAAGAGCTCTGGATAGAGATTTAGAGAGCTGGTCCCTTCTTTTTAGGAGATTTTATTTATTATTATCATGGGTGTGAGTATGGATACACATGTGCCACAGCGTGTGTGTGGACATCTTTCAGGAGTTGGTTCTCTCTTTCCACGGTGAGATCACGTCATCAAACTTGTATGGTAAGTATCCTTATCTGATGAGCTATCTTGCAGGCCTGAACACTGGATTTTCTTTGCAGATATACCAATGCATGTTTATTACAAACAATTCTGCATACTTATCTTGAAAAAGGTGATTTCATGTCATTGGGCCACACATAATTTTCTCAACTATAAAACCATGCAACTCTCTATTTCTACATTCCTTTCAACCCTACAGTCCTGTAAATTAAGAACAAACTCTCATGGTGAGTGACACCATTTGGACATTGTACTGTGCACCAACGAATGAGATTAGTGGTGTTTTTCTCAGAAACTTGACATTTAAAGAAAGAGAACTTTGACCAAGAGGACAACTGAAAAGACATCAGTAAGCATCCAACAAAATTCGTGACTTTACAAAGTTGCAACTTCAGAACACACTGTGGAAACACTTTTAAGGGCCAGTTAGGCTGAGGTGCAAAGGCAAAGCTATGTAACTGAGCAACTGCAGCTACAACCGTGGCTAAATCTCTGTGCAGTATGCTGAGCGCTATGGTCTGTCTTCCATTATTTTCACAATTAAACATTGTGTGGTAATGTGTGGTAAGTGATGCACTGTCTTTATTCAATCATCCAAATTTATTACAAATATGCTCACAGTAGTTATTCTATAAGGATAAGATGTTATATGTTTGATTCTAAAATGTACATTTTTTGAGGAAAAAATAGACTAATGAAAAGGACCAGTGTGGTATTCAATCATCCAAATTTATTACAAATATGCTCACAGTAGTTATTCTATAAGGATAAGATGTTATATGTTTGACTCTAAAATGTACATTTTTTGAGGAAAAAATAGACTAATGAAAAGGACCAGTGTGGGAAAGAATTTTTGAGCCCTACCTATAGTAGTTTGTGACTCTATTAAAATGAAATATCTGTTCCCTGCTCCAGAAAATATGGAAGAGAAAAATATAACATGAAATATAACTGACATTCCACATTCCAAATAGACAGACTAACATTAAACTTCTACAACATATTTTAAACAGTTCAAGAAGGAGAAATTGAAGCTACCCATATTCTCTGAGAATTCCAGTCTGTTCTCATGCAACTGGATCAATGAAGGTTATTATGGAAATACGTTACGGATTACAGACTTTAGAAGAACCAGGCTTAAATGGCAGTGCAAAAGCCTGAATTATCTTGGTTCCTTTTAAGTATTACCAAATAACTATGGTCCCAGGACTAAGACAACTTTATTGAAATTACTCATATAAAGCCCTACACTTCCTTTGTTGATGACTAAGGAGCTCTGCGTTTTTAAAAACAGAAAACAAGAAGCAATGGTCAAGGTGGTGTTTCATGTTTGCCAGGTCTCATAACCGAGAGCTCTGGATGGAGCGGAAGGACAAGAGGTAAGGACAATATTGCTAGTTACTGACAAATGGCAGATAAAAGAGCTCTTCTGGGTACTGGTTAAGTGACAGCATTCTATACATTCTTTTGACTTGAGAAAGTCGGACTGCTAGCAGCTCAGTTCCTGGGAAGCAGTGCTCAGTAGGCGGTTCTGCAGGCTTCCACAATCCGGCAGGACAGGATTCCTCCCGGTCTGTGTCCTTCAACACACACAACACTCTGGGCTCACAGCAGTAACGCAATTTGCCTTCCATGAAAAACATAAATGTATATGTATACACCAGAGCACAGAGAAGTTTTGTGCAGTGGGACGCGGTGGCGGGGAGCCAATGTTTACAATCCCCTGGGTGGGGAAGGCCGGCTGAGAGGCTCAGGATGGCAGGCTTTAAAAGTCTTTGCTCTTGCCGCCAGTGACCTTCGCCTCTGTTTTCAAAGCAGCTCTCAGGTTAACCCCTTGGGTTCTGTGTGCACTGGAGTCGCACAAAGGGAGACACCTTTCTTTGAAGGACACCTCTCTCCTGCACATCGGTTTCTGATTTCAGCTGGATTGGCTCAGAAACACTGCATTAAGAAAGCATGTATTCAATCCGCTGACCGACTCACAGGCACATCAGGGGCCCTGGATCTGGACTTCGATGTGTGCAGTGTTCTACAAAGTGAAAGTTTCCAGCTTCAGGCAATGGACTCAAGCTTACAAACCAGGGGATTGTGAAACATGAGCATATTTGGTCTCCAGGGGAGAAGGAAGCATCCAATTTATGCAGAAATGCCCTTTTCCTGGCTAGCCAATGAGAAGCAAGCCTACAGCAGTGGGGCTTCCTATTGGGATCTGACTAAAAGAATGGAGCTTAAAATTAAAGACAGGCTAAATTGCTAACAGCCCAACTTAAAAAGCAGCTGAACTGTTGAAAGGAAAAGGTAGTTTTCCAGTTCTGAATAAAGTTGGCCACATCTGGCTTATTATGGTTGTTATTTCGGGAGCAAGAATTTAATTTTTATTCCTAATGCTAAGAAGTGAAGATCCCATTAGAAACTTAACACTTGTGTACATTTTCTTACAATCTTCACTGAATTACTCAAAAGATGTTCTAATGATACTCATGTGAAGGTGAGACAGGAGGGCTATTATTTAAAGCTTCAAAACATTTTCAGAACACAAGATTTATTGGGAAAAAAAAGGCCGACCTGATGCCGGAGACTCATTACTATTTAAACACGTGCTTTGGTTTATGAGGCATAAACACTGGTCATCACTAATACAGCAACCACTTTACTGAATGGACATATCTTAAGTCCTGGGGAACTGAACTGTCTAATTCTAGTACTTGGCATCTACAAACCTCTTAGTGTATTTCTTGCCTTCAGGAGGGTTAGATTTATGGAGAAGAAAATGAAAACAGCAGAAAAAGTAAATGACATGTACAAAGGTCATTAAAATGAGTATAAGAAGGGAGGGAGAGAGGGAGGGAGGGAGAGAGAGAGAGAGAGAGAGAGAGAGAGAGAGAGAATTTTTCTCTTGTGAAGTGCTGGTCTTGTGTTTCCTGGTAGGATCTATAACATCACGAAGTATATAGGTCCTGTAGCTGGAAGACTACCTCAGATGCTATTTGAGAGAGACTGCTTTTCAGTTTCCCTAGACTAATAAGTGGGTCCCAAGCGCTCCTGAGAAAAGTTGTTAGGGACAGAGAGGTGGCTCAGGAGGTAAAAGTGCTTGACACCAAGCCTGATGACCTGAGTTTAAACCACAGAATCCACATGGCAGAAGGAGAGAACCAATTTCCACAGGATGTTCTCTGATCTCTACACTCACACCATGTCACAGGGGTCCTCCTTTCAATCAATCAATCAATCAATAATCAATCGATCAATCAATCAATCAATGAAAGGAGTTATAACATTTTAGCATTTCACAAGGTAATAATAATAACAACAATACCTAGTGGTCCTGGCTTTCATTCCAGATCAGACAACCTGCTCCTTGCTTTCTGCTGTAGAATTTCAGTGGTGTTTAAGTAAACATATCAAACTCTATAATGCAGAATGACTAGAAAGAATGTTCAGAGAGCTCAAAGAAACCCCAGAGCTTTATGAGAGAAATGATATAATAGAGCCAAAGTTTGCTACAGTTTTTCTGTATGCCTGGGTACTTCACTAAAGACTGGACGCACGTCATGCCATTTTAATAGGCTCTGCGTGTTTTACCCATATTCTATTTTTTTGTGGTATTTTTGAGACAGGGTCTCCCTGTAGCCCCAGAGGGCCTAGAACTATCCCTGTAGACCAGGCTGGCCTTGAACTCACAGAGATCCACCTGCCTCTGCCTCCTGAGTGCTGGGATTAAAGGTGTGTGCCACCATATCTGGCTTAAAGACGGTTCTTAGCCACCACGTGGATGCTGGGAATTGAACCTGGGTCCTCTGCAAGAGCAATTGGTGCTCTTAACCGCTGAGCCATCTCTCCAGCCACTACCCATATTCTATAATGTTCGAAACATTTAATAACTACAGCAAAGTCTGCAGCTAGCTAAATGTCAGAGTCAGAATTCAAGCCCAAGTGTGCAACTGCTGAGCTGGCCACCAGCACACAAACTATTGCCACAGAAGCCCTTGGGAAAACTAGGCCCCTTCTCTTACCTTGGACATGCTAACAATTACTATTGCTAGGGTACGGACTCCAGGCTTAACATTCTTTAAATAAAGGAGCTGTGTTCAGTTGGAACCTTTTCTCTGTGTTACTAAATTAAAACAAAATCATAAAGCTGCTTGTGCTTATAATCCCAGCACTCCGGGAGGTTGAGGCAGGAGGACTGTCACAAGTTTGAGGCCAGCATGGTTTACATATTGAGTTCCAGAACAGTCTGGGCAATAGAGACCTTGTCTCAAAAAATGAGATCATAAAGCTATAAATAGTCCCTGAAAAACTGTTAATATTACTAATATTTATCCATGTTTACCATGGACTCAAAAGTAGGAGAAGGGACCATCTCAATCACAAGTTTTCATCATATAAACGAGGTGGGGAAATTTTTGTATAATGGTTAAGGATCTGTATTCTAGGCTTCTGAACCTAGGCTCTCTACTCCTCCGGCAAGCTTCTTAAGACATTGTTTCTTGTTTGTCTCCATAAATGAATATTATCATAAAAAAACTGTTGTGAAATAAAAAGAATTACTTCCATCTTTTTTTTATTTTTACTTCCGTCTTTTATAGTAATGGTGTGTCGCTTAAAAAACTTTTCAGCTTACACTTGGTTTTTGAAGCTGTTTCTATTTAACTAACAACATAGCAGTTATGCATGAACTTTAATTATTGCAATAGAATTATTAGGCACAACCAGTTACAACGGAGCTTCTTCACACACAGTATAAAGTTAAAACTGTACAAATGAAGCCAAAATATGCACAGCTAAAAGGAATGTTACAGGGGGCCTCTCTCAGCGAACAAAGCAAGCTCAGTTTGGCTCTTTTTCCCTTGCGCTACCACATCCGCACATCGTTAGTTGGAAAATTCCTGATATATGCTGTAATTTTTTTGTGCTCCCCCCCCCCCAGTACACTCGGGGCTTTAATGTCCAGATGCCATTTTTCCCCTTATCTGTCCCTGTTTGGGGCTCTGCCAGCTATGGTCAACAATTAATACAGCCAAAGAAAAAAAATACAGTACGCGCCCTGGCAACTGGTACAGCCTCGCAGGAAATACCAAATAAAAACTTGATTATGTATTGTTTAACCATTTTGTTTGCCTGTAGGCCACCCTGTCGTCGGTGTGATTCAGACGAGCATGCTTCATCTGGACGGTCTGTGCACTGTACCATTGTTCCCGGAGTCTGTCACGCACAATCACTGGCTTCAGCCTGTGGCCCTCTAAATGAAAGGAGCAGATTTGTGGCAGCTTTCCAACCTGCATTCCTTCTAATTAGTCAACTTGTGGCCCAATGTTATAATAGATAAGTAACCTCTTAATATTCATGTAATTAATTAATTTTTTTCCTCATTCACTTATATGGGGTGTGGAAAATGCTGTTTCCTATAGGGGCTTTGGTTTATGAAATAAGCACGCTACTGCTACAAAGTGACCATGTTTCAACGACTCTCCACAAGGGCAATTCCAGAAAGCACAGGAAGCCTGCACCTATTTTTAAAGCATACTATTTTTGCATTTAAATAGTAACTGAAACCTTTCTTTATACATATGTAAAATGAATTATTTTCTTGCCAACTTCAACAGGGCTGGGAAGCCCCCCTTCCATCTGAGATGATAAAACAGTTCACTGTCGGACAGGCAGAAAGAAAGCTTATACTCTTTCAGAATCCTTTGCAAAGCAGGCTGATATGGAAGGCAGGCAGCAGTTCTCCAAAGTACTAGGGAGTCTGTCTGCCCCAGACCTTGATTAAGTTAATAATGAAACAGCTAATGTTATGACTTATTAGCACAGATGACCACTTAAAAAGATAAAACTGATTTTTTAATAAAAATATTGTCCATTTGGATCAAGACTAAAAATGCCATTTAAAGCTCAATACTTAAATTTTTTCCAACAATTATGATTCTGAGTCAGTTCACTTTTTCTCAAAGGCAGTAATAACACTTTTGGTTCGTTTATGTCCTCATGGACAATGCACACAACTGCTGAAATAAAAGACACCTGTACTGCTGTTCCATAATCTTAATTATCACTTCTCATGCAGCTGAAACATTTATGATACTAACCTCAACAATTCATACACTAATTGTGTCTACGACATGACAAGCATTGGATCCCAGTTGTGAGGAGGACTGAAGACGTATCTACTCCTTTTTTTTTTTTTTTTTTTTTTCATTTTTTCGACACAGGTCCCCCCTGTAGCCCCAGCTGTCCTGGAGCTCACTATGTAGACCAGGCTGGACTTGAACTCACAGAGATCTGCCTCCTGCCTTTGCCTCCTGAGTGCTGGGATTAAAGGCATGTACCACCACACCCAGTTTAGACATGCCTACTTTTTTTTTTTTTTGGCTTTTCGAGACAGTTCTCCCTGTAGCCCCAGCTGTCCTGGAACTCGCTCTGTAAACCAAGCTGGCCTTCAACTCACAAAGATCCGCCTGCTTCTGACATATCTACTCTTTAAAGTTCACAGTTGAACAGTGGAAGCAGATATTTAACACCAACTGGACATACTCTGTATCATGTAGAGTTTTACCATTTAAAAGTCTGGGTTCAAATCCTGGCTCTTTTTTAATTTTATGAGTTATATCACCTTGGTTAAATACATTAACTGCTCTACACCTTTGTTCTTTCATTTGCAAAATGCAAAGTCATTATAGCTTTCTCATAGGGCAATTGTAGAATTATATACTGCAAGCAACAAAGTATCTTGCGGGTGCCTGCTTCTATATATGTCAGCTACAGGAAATACTATACACTATTATTACCTTTACAAGGTGGGGGCAGGGTGAGGGTAGGTTGTACCATTTAGGGTCAACACTGAAGGGGGAGCTGCAAAGGTATGCTTGGCTATTCACTCTAAAAATGCTTCCAAACTTCTTAAGTAAAAGACAAATAGTAGGTAGCCAAAAAAAAGGGACGAGACCCTCCTTTTCTTAGAGGGGTACCATCTTGCTAATCAAAAGCTTGAGGAGGAGCTTGAACAGAAGTTTGAGGACTATGAAGCTGAATAGATCACAAAGGCCCTCAGGGCCGTTGTTGGAGCCTGGCTGGACTTTGGAGCCTGGCTGGACTTTGTCTAGAGGGGAGGTTTTCTCAAGGTTCTTATGCAGGGGATGCACGTCAGATTTACATGCTCAGATTTACATTTTCATTCTGGTACTTGTGAAGGATGAAACTGGAGATGGTTCTGGAGGAACGGAACTTAATCAAAAGGCTAGAATGAGCCAGAGGAACCAAGAGGAAGAGCAAAAGAAGGGGGATGAGGGAGGGATATGAGTAAGGGGGAAGAGGGAGAGACAGGAGGAACAGCAGAATGAGGAAATGAGTCAGAAAGGGGAGAGGCATGCTCCGGCCTGGGTGGTGAAGTGGTTGGTGGGAACATCAGGCAGGGAAGGCTTGCAGCTTAGGATGAGGGATATCTGGGTATGAGCCTCAAGGGAACGGACTGAGTTCCATGTAAGCTGACTCCCGTGCCTGCAGGATCACCCCCTGGAGGGGCTTGCTGGCAAAGAGAGCATACGTAGGCTGTGTGCCACAGGAGAGAACTTACAGGCAGACAGAAAAGGACATTCATGAAAGAAATGAGACAGGCAGGAGGGAGGAAAAGCAGGACACTGTGATGCCACAGAAACCATGCTGAGTATTTATAAGAAATAAGAAAGGATGCCAAGTGAGCTGAAGAAAGCTGCAAACACGAAATAAGTGCAGGGTTAATGGCACCCGGAGTAAAAACTTCCTTCCTGAGTACAGAAGAGGCAGATGGTAGTCAGCTGATGCTCCTATTCTTGTACCATGTCTTTCTACCTACGCTTTGACTGAGTAGGACTTCTGATATCTTCCAGGCTTCTTTGGCAGATGCAGATTATGACGGAAGATACTGGGGTAGCAGGGATGTGAGGCAACCAGGATCCAGAGGGGATCAGAGTGGACAGCCTCATGCCCTCAGGCAATGAGATGAGAGCACCCTGGTGACTGGGGCTGTAGACAGGGAAGTGAGCTCGAGTGCAGATAACCAGAGACTGATTTTCATGCATGTGTGGTAGAAATGGAAAGACGAGGTAGTTTTATACTCAAAGGTTTATTTACTTGGTAAAAATATGAGGTGGTACTATCATGAACAGGAACGGACAGTTGGTTTGTAAAGCTTAAAGCTTACAGATCTTTAAAATATTATCAGATATCAAGCCATCATAAAATGCTCAAATAATTTTCTTTTTTTTTTTTTTTTTAGACAGGGTCTCCCTGTAGCCCCAGCTGTCCTGGAACTCACTCTGTAGACCAGGCTGGCCTTGAACTCACAAAGATCCACCTGCCTCTGCCTCCCAAGTGCTACGATTAAAGGCGTGTGCTACGATTAAAGGCGTGTGCCACCACACCTGGCTCAAATAATGTTTTGATTAGCAAGGTGGTACCCCTCTAAGAAAGGGAGGGTCTTGACTTTTATTTTTTGCTACCTACTATTTGTTTTTTATTTAATAAGTTTTGAAGCATTTTTAGAGTGAATAGGAAGATAATATGATCAGAATTATTTGCACTGATAAATGTGATACAGAAACATGTCATTTCACATGTGCTGGCTGTTTGTGCTGCATATTTACTGTGTGCGAGCCTGGGGGCTTTGCACCTCCTACCTGTTAAGAACGCACTATGTACTAGTGAGATATACTACAAACTCTTGGATGACTTTATGTTCCAGGTTTAAATAACGGTCATCCCGCTTGTGCGGCAGGTGCTTCACCTGTGGAACCATCTTGCTGGCCCCTCTGGATTGTTCTCGTAGGATGAGTTTTACAAGTGGAATAATGATGTTGCAAGATCTAGTATATTCTTCTCATGAAAGAACTTCCATTCCGAATAGAAATTGGTGAGAACAGAATCCTTTGCCTATAACTCATGTCTCCTGCCTCAAAGAGTTTTCCTGGGATTGGCTCACAACCCTGTATATTCCTCCTCCACCACCCAAAGACTTCTAGTGCCAGATACCATAGGCCACGAATACAGCAAGAGATGATCTCTGACCCCAGGTGAGTCATCACAGGGGTAGTGGGAGGGAAGTCCTGGAAGCCATTCCTACAATGGGTTGGGACCAGTCATACTTGTTTGAGGGGTTATCTCAATCTGGGCTCTTTTGGCATTTACAGCTAGATAGCCTTCTGTTGTAAGGTCTGATCTGGGTACTGTATGATATTTAACAGTATTGTGGTCTACCACTCACTATATGCCAGCTACCCTCTACCCCCTAACATCTGACTTACTGTGGCAACCAAAATGATCTACAATGACAAATGTCTCTTGGGGAACATAATCCTTTCCACTTCAGAACCAGTGATATATGTGAAACCATGAAACAACAGTGCATCTCTTACTGAGGTTATGAACCCAAAACTAATCAATATTTCCCTTAGCCAGATTGCAGGAATGTCTTTGGTCACTCCAGTATCATCTGAGAGAAGAGGTGAGATAGAGTGGGCTAGTTGTTTAAGCAGATGCACTTTGATCAGTTCCCCTCTGTGAGCATGTGAACACCTTGCCCAGGCCTATCCATGGCTGTGGTGTGTGATGATGTGGGGCTGATGGGGGGGGGGGCCTCAGGTCATCAGGCATAGGAAATACACTTCTTAGCAGCATCCCAGCTGAACTGTATTTAGTCATAAGCACTGAAAGACTTTTAAAAAATTCCTTTCATTCTGCATAATAATTAACAATATTACTACTCACTTTACATACCTCAGGATGAGTGAAAGCAACTGTCAAATAATATAACAATTGCCATAATTATCAAGACATACAAAACAAATATTCCCAATTCTCTGGATAAAAATGTCACTCTTTGTGTGTGGAAAGAGAGAATGTGTGTGGAAAGAGAGAAAGAGAGAGAGAGAGAGAGAGAGAGAGAGGGAGAGAGAGAGAGAGAGAGAGAGAGAAAGAGCGCAAAAGAGAGAAGGGGAACCCTCAATTCACTTTCGGAGATAGGATCTCACAAGTTAGTCCTGGCTGACCTGGAACTTGCTATGTAACCCAGGCTCAGGTAATAATTTAACAACTTTTATCTGATAAGATGAAGGAAGATTTGGATATAACTGAACTTACCACATTACGTAAGTTTTTCTCTTCTAACTCTGAAGATAATACTACTTTGGTCATCTCATTTTTCTCCTTGATTGTACTCTACTATCAATTGTGTTTTGCTGTGCTATTTTTGCTATCTGTGTTTTTCAGTTAAGGCCCCCCCCCCCAGCTTCTGCTTCTATTATGGAACCTTTAGTCAAAACCCCCTGACTTAATGCTTAAAAGTGACCACTTACCAGGTCTCCTGTGGTGGACCCAACCCTGGCTAGACTCCTGATCTTGGCCTGGACCAATTCCTTCTTATCTGTTTTGCCTCAGCTACATGGGCGCTCTTGCTTTCCTTGGACAGACCAAATTCCTTCTTGTCTCAATCATTTGAACTTCCGGTCCCTTCTGCTACATTGCTCTTTTCTGAACATTGTCTTGTATGTCCCTCACCTCCTCACAGGAGATTTCCCCTCTTTAAGTTAGAATCCTAGGGTACAAAAGAATCCTCTCTAAGCTGGATGTGGTGGCACATACCTTTAATCCCAGAACTCAAGAGGCAGGCAAATCTTTGTGAGTTCAAGGCCAACCTGATCTATATGATCTATATAGGGAGTTCCAGACCAGTTGGGGCTACAAGGAGATCCTGTCCCCAAAAAAGACCCCCCCAATAGAATGTTAAAATGAAGATTCAAATAATTAATCAGAAGCAATAAAAAGGAAACAAAAAATTTAAAATAAACTCCAAAAGAAATCTGAAAAACAGTGTAGCCAAAGAAACCAAAAATAAAAACCAAAAAGCCAGGCGTGGTGGTGCACGCCTTTAATCCTAGTACTTGGGAGGCAGAGGCAGGTGGATCTTTGTGAGTTCAAGGCCAGCCTGGTCTACAGAGCGAGTTCCCGGATAGCTGGGGCTACAGGGAGACCTTGTTAAAAAAAAAAAAAAAAAAAAAGAGAGATGTTATCTATCTCATCAACATCTATGCTCTCAGCTCAATCCCTGGTCAGTAAACAATATAGGAAAATTTCAGGAATCATAGAAAATAAGAGTATGAGTCTAAAGAAGAGGCCAAGAAGGTAGGTGTGAGGATTTAATGCAGTTATAGACATTTGGACACTCAAAACTGTATTTTGTTCTTTTTATTCCTAATTTGACTCCCCGACCTCTTTACTACTCTTTGCCTTCATAGGTAATAATTCTTCTAAATTTCCTGTTTCACTTTTTATGCTACTTCATAAATATTCCATATGATTTATAACTTTCTTCAACTGTTTGCTGTCTTTTTGAAACAGGGTCCCCTGGTAGCTCCAGCTGGCCTGGAACTCACAGTGCTAGGATTAAAGGCGTGTGCCACCAAGCCTGGGTCTTCAACTGTTTTTTCTCTACACTATTTCTAAGATAAAATGCATATTATTGCCTGTAGTTCATTATCTTCATTTTCATTGCTGCTTAGTTGTATTGTATGATTAACTGTAGTCATTTTAATCATTTTTAGGTGAACTTTTGGGTTGTTTGGACTTTTTGCTATTGCAAACAATGATTCTCTCTACATTTCTGAATATGACACCTGGTATACAAGTGTAGTAATGTTTCTGAAGCATGTAACCAGGCATGGAATGGCAGGGATTTCAAGGCATGTAGACATTAAGGTGTATTATTAATGTCAAGTTCCTAAAGTAGGAAACCATTTTACTTTCCCATCAGAGGGGTTCAGTTTCAGTTTTTAACAGTTTCATGAAAAAGCACAGAGCTGTTTTTTTTTTTTTTTAGACAGCGTTTCCCCATAGTCCCAGCTGGCCTGGAACTCACTCCTTATACCAGGCTGGCCTTGAACTCAGAGGAGATCTGCCTGCCTCTGCCTTCCCAGTGCTGGGATTAAAGGCATGTGCCACCATGCCCAGCTTAAAGGCAGTTCTTAGCTGCCAAGTGGGTGCTAGGATTCCAACCTGGGTCCTCTGCAAGAGCAGTCAGCACTCTTAACCGCTGAGCCATCTCTCCAGTCCCAGAGTTGTTTTTTTTATAAATGTTTCCAAACCTAATTTCACATTCTCTGCTTTGGTCCACCCCCCCCCCCAATAGGGTCTCTCTGTAGCCTCAGCTGTCCTTGAAATCACAGAGATCTGCCTGCCTCTGCCTCCCAAGTGCTGGGACTAAAGGTGTGCACCACCACACCAGGCAACATTCTCTGTTTTTTAAAGTGGTATGTTTGTTCATTTACATTTATTGTGATCAACAATTTATTTTGATATATTTATGCATTTATGTACTCATTACTATTTTTTGCATGTCACATACTCCTTTTAGGATTATTTTCTTTCTTTTTCAAGTATTTCCTTTAGTGAAAAGTCTTGGTTGTAAATCCCCCCTCCCCAGCTTTTCTTTCTATGAAAACATTATTTAGCACCAAGAGAAGGTTATAACAAGTAGTGAACAGTAAGTGCTCAGCCCATACTAATGGGTGCACAGACTACTTGGCAAGCACAAGCCATCACTACTGATCTCAAAGAGCTTTAGGCAACAAAAAAAAAAAAAAAAAGAAAAGAAAAG
>VZQC01004106.1:1010521-1069774 GCA_009823505.1 Rhizomys pruinosus
TATATATATGTATATATATATATGATCATGTTTTTGAGATTCTAGAAATTGAAGCTTGGGCCTTGTGCATAATCGGCAATTACTGTCACTGAACTACATTCCAGAACAACAGTTTAGAACAAAGATTAACATGTGTTAACAAACATATGTGTTTGGTGATTCATGATTGTTTTATCTTTGATTTAGACTTATAAGAAATCTATTATCCAGCATTGCCTTCCTTTTTTTTTTGGTCTTTTTGAGACAGGGTCTCCCTGTAGCCCCAGCTGTCCTGAAACTCACTCTGTAGACCAGGCTGGACTTGAACTCACAAAGATCTGCCTGCCTCTCTCTGCCTCCCAAGTGCTAGGATTAAAAGTGTGCACCACCACACCCGGCCTTTTTTTGGTATTTTTGTTTTAGTTACCAAGGCAGGGTCTCTCACTGAACATGGAGGCCATTACTTCTGGCTAGTACAGCTAGCCACTTGCCCTGGGGATCCCCAGTCTCTGTTTCTCTGGTGTTGGGATTACAGGTGGCCACCACATCTACCTGGCTTTTGTGTGGGTACTGGGGATTGGAATTCTGTTCCAAGCTTGGGTGCCTGAAAACTGGCAGTACACGCTATCCTACTGTCATGGTAACGTGATCCCCATTCTTATTCTCCTACTGAAAACTCTGCAACTGTCTGGATTTCCTATATCCAAAGAAGAGATATGTGTATAGAATCCATTCTCTGATCGCCCAAACTTTAATACTGCTGAAATAATACTGATAATGGAAGATTTTTCTCAAACTACCAATTCATAAATTGTATGAATACTAGAAAAGTTCTCCCTTTCAAGGAGCAACAATAACAAAGGTCTCCCTAAAATGTTAATAATCCACCTGTAGTGTGAATAATCCCTAAGAAACGGGTGGCTAGGAAGACAATGGATTACTTGGTGATTTGAATTTCCTTACCCGTCTTCATATTTAGGAACAGAAAGGAACATCACCATTATAAAGGTCAATGACAGCACTTTATGGAGCCCTTTCCCTTTTCACATAAGAACTGCTTTAATTCTCACAACAATCCTGTATGGTAGGAATTGGTATTTTCTCCACTTTAACTGAGGATAGCTCTAAGACACGGGGAGGCTAAAGAATTTACTATTCCTCAGTTTGCTGCAGCCATATGAGCTTCACATTAAGAGAGCTGGTTCCTCCCAACTCTGCCTTAACCAATGTGCTGTGCTGTGATGTGCTCTTTGTGACCAAGCAAGGTTTTTCAGAACTATTTCTCTGTCTACAGCTGAAAATGGTAGGTGAGAAAAGGGAATATATTCCAGGAACACCTGAATCAATTAAGACTTCAAAAACAATGTTGCCAAGAAGGAAGAGAGAAAGAAGGGAAGAAAGTCTAAAACAGGATCAATGGAGTCACTGTTTAAAGAAAAGAAAGGCCTCATTCTCTTGGGAGGGTGTGAACTATTTATTCACGAATGATGAGATATAGAACACACACACACACTCCCGCCCCTCTCTCCAAATGCATTGCAAGAACACCATGGATATAATGTTTTAAATCTGCTGTCTTCTCAGTCCTTTCCAACTTAACATCTACGTTCAGCTTCAAGAAGGTGGCCATTATTAAACATATGATGTGACAAGCAGCAAAGGATGGGGAGATATAAAAACATTGGCAAATCTTTTAGCCTTTTAAAAATCCTCCAACTAAACAGATTTTCCAAGCATTGTACATACAAAATATTTTCCCCCTCTGGGGCTGACAGACTGAATCCAGGGCCTTGTGTATGCTAGGTAAGTTCTCTTTTACTAAGAGAACATCCCTAAGTCTCAAAGGGAAGTAAAAATATTTTATTTATTCTTTTTATTTTTTATTTATTTATTTATTTATTTATTTATTTATTTATTTATTTATTTATTTATTTAGTCTTTTCGAGATAGGGTCTCCCTGTAGCCCCAGCTGCCCTGGAACTCGCCTTGTAGACCAGGCTGGTCTTGAACTCACAAAGATATGTGTATTGCCTGCATGTAGGTATGTACACCGTGCTGTGACATACCTGTGAAGTCAGGGGACTGTCAGACCCCCTGACAGTGGAGTTACAGTTGTTTGCTGCCATGCAGACACTGGGAACTGGCTCTTAACTGCTGAGCCATGTCTCCAGCCCCTCGAAGGGAATTTTTAAACTTGTTATTCCGTGGGAGCAGTAGGGGAACTAGGCAAAAGCAAAGGAAGGCAGCCTCAAGGGAAAAAAATCCATTAAAGGTGTGAAAAACACAAGAGCTTGGCTATTTATAATTTTTCAAATATTACTATGAACTTCTGACTTTGAAAATTAAAAATAAATCCCTGTTATTACTTTAAAAAACGGAATGATGAACAGAACCAAGATGAGCAGAGGTAAACCGAGACCACACAAGGTTGTCAATAATGGATACACATTACTTTCACAACGGGCCCAACATTTTTTTTTTTTTTTAGTCTTTTTGAGACAGGGTTTCCCTATAGCCCCAGGCTGTCCTGGAACTTGCTATGTAGACCAGGCTAGCCTTGAATTCCCAGAGATCTGCCTGCTTCTGTCTCCCAAGTTCTATTACTAAAGACATGCACCACCATGCCCGGTGGGCCCAACATCCTAAAGCAATCGTCATTACAAATTACTGTTCAGTGTGTGTAAAACATATGATGTCCAGGTTCTTCCCTCAAGGATTTGTTGTCAAATGAAGAATAAATTACGGTATTTTGTGGCTGTCTGGATCACACACCCCCATTAGGGGTTAGTCATGTAAAGACCACATGTGAGGTATATAATTTGCCAACTCCAGCAACACCTAGATTATGGGGATTAGAAAAAAAAAAAGAGGAACTGAAAGCTAGGTGTCTAATTAAACATAACATAATCATGTTACTTTAGGCTCAATAAGTTAAAGCATCAGTCATTTAAGTTCTTAGGGGGGAAATCTTTCTGTAAAAAAAGGCTCTTAGCTAGCAAAATGGCTCAGTGGGTGTGCCTGCCCTCATGCCCAGGGGCCCAAGTTTGATTCCTGGAACCCAGATTGGAAGGAGAGAACAGACTCCTGTAAACTGTCTTCTGCCCTCTGGGCAGTTGTGGTTAAGTTTTCCTAGGCACTCTGCTCCTCAATCGATACACTTGGGTTTTGGGTACACAGTCCTCCTCAACTCTGCTACTTGAAGTGCAGCAGCCACTGTGAGACATTGAGGGACGACATTATCAACTTGCTGAGGGACAACATCTCTTCCTCCCTGCTTCACCATGCTAACTCCTCATTCTTGAAGCTGGGGCTCAGAAATGAGCTCTTCTGTGGAGCCTTCCTATATTTTTCCTAGGTCTAATAGCTCCTGCCTTTGAGATGCATGAGGGTTTTACTTGGCTAGGTAACATACACAAAGGCTACTCTGGATTTACATATATGAGGCTGGAGAGATGGCTCAGTTTTAAGAGCAGTGGCTGCTCTCCTAGAGGATCTAGGTTTGGTTCCCAGCACCTGACATGGTGGGTAAAAATCATCTGTAACTCAAGTTCCAGGGGGCTCTGAAGCCTTCTGGTCTCTGAGGGCAGGTACTGTACAACACAGGTGCACGTACATACATGCAGGTGTAACACGCATACACATAAAATAAAAATAAATCTTAAAAAAATAAAGGCAGAAGGAGGCAGAGGCAGGTGGATCTCTGTGAGTTCAAGGCCAGCCTGGTCTACAGAGTGAGCTCCAGGCCAGCCAAGACTAGACAAAAGCGAGACCCTGTCTCAAAAAGACCAAAAAAAGAGGACAGAAGAGGATACTGGGTCCCCTGAGGTTACAAAGGGTTGTTAGCCAACATGTGTTCACTAAGATTTGAATCTAGGTCTTCTGCAAGAGCAGCCAGTGCTCTTAACTACTGAGACATCTCTCCAGCCCCAAGATTTTAAAATGTGTATGTGTATGCTTCATATATGTACATTAGAGTAATTAATAATAACTTAAGGAATATAGTCAACAATTAATATAAATTACATGGTTATTAATAATATTAAAAAAGTTGGAGCTGGAGAGATAGCTCAGCAGTTAAGAGAACTGAATGCTCTTGCAGAGGATCTGGGTTCGATTCCTAGCATACACACAGAAGCTGTCCATAACTCCAGTTCCACGGTATCGAATGCCCTCTTCTGGTCTTTATGGACATTGTATGACATGGGTGCACTTACCACACGCAAGCCATATACTGAAGACACATAAAATAAAAAATTAATAAAATATTTTTAAAATGTATTTTGTATAATCAGAATTTTTTTTACTATACTTTTTTTTTTTTTTTTTGGAAACAGGGTCTCCTTGTAACCCCAGCTGGCCTGAAACTATATAGACCAGGCTGGCCTCATTCTCACAGAGATCCATGTACCTTTGCCTCTCAAGTGCTCAGGTGAGCCAGGCATACCTGAGTGTTTTAAATAATACCTTTAGTTTCTATATATTGGGTAATTTCTACATTGTTCAAAAATGCTTGTTGACGACTAAAAAACCTAAGCAATCAGTTCTGGTTGCTGTGAGTGTGCATTCACCTTCATCCTAGTTAGTATCTCCATGAAATTCAACATTCAACATATGTGATGGATCTATAGAAAAAAATACACTATGCTCTACAAAGTTCACTGAATATACCCATGTACCTCTGGGAGGAACTAATAGTACAAGTTTCTACACACAGAGGCACAGTGCTTCAGGGAGTCTTCTAGATCCTGAAAAGTCTGTCACTGATATCTACCCAGTAGCCATTCCCCTCTTCCATCTGATAAACTTATCTGTAGTATGCCTGAGCTATCTATGGGGATGTGATCTAGTTCTGGGAGATGAAATCTAAGTGAAGGCCTGAAGAGAGAGTTTTGGAGAAGATTGTTGTTACTGAACAAAGGCAGAGAAATCTACTTTGGTGCGTGCTTCCTTTGTGCTGAGAACACTGTAGTCTGAGGATGTGACATCTGAAGTTCCGCAGCCATAGTGAGACTATGAAGGATATAATCAATTCACTGAGGCACCGAGAATGGGATTTTTCCCATTATTTCATTACGGTATTCAAGATGGCATCATTGAGGCAAATATACTGGCTGTAGAATTACCTATCTCCAGATTTCTTATGCCAAATTAAGAAATTAATTTCCAGGCCGGGCGTGGTGGCGCACGCCTTTAATCCTAGCACTTGGGAGGCAGAGGTGGGTGGATCTCTTTGAGTTCAAGGCCAGCCTGGTCTACACAGTGAGTTCCAGTACACAGGATAGCCAGAGCTACAGGGAGACCCTGTCTCAAAAAGACCAAAAAAAAAAAAAAATTAATTTCCATTATTCAAGACACTTTGGATTGGTTATTCCTATAACCAAACATACACGGATACAAACAATACTGAAAAAAACTGTGAAGATTCCAACTTTGGTGATGCAACAAAGTCAGAGACGGATGGACGCACGGAGCAGGAGTACCCAGGCAGGAGAAGTGAGTGACTTGTTTCCATTGTCAATGGACATCAGTGGCGATCTAAGTGGGCATGAGGGCATGAAGGTTGAGGCTCAGAGGGGACTGGGCAGGATAGGCAGCTTGGATGCCTCTGCCCAGAGCTAGAGCCACAGACAAGAGACTGATGGGACCTGGAATGTTCAGGATGTTTTACAAGCACAGAAAGGCCCAGTGGAGGAGGCATGCATCCATGATCTGCCACAGGAGAAAGAAGAAGTGTGAAAAGAAATCTTTTTGGAGAATGTTTTCTATTACCTTCTTAAATGAGGTCCCTCTTTGTCCTTTTTCTTGGCAATGTCATTTTCAATGACTTCTACAAAATACTGAAGCGAAAGATAAATGACAAAGAAGTCTGCTATATAGCCAGGCGTGGTGGCACACACCTTTAATCCTAGCACTTGGGAGGCAGAGGCAGGCAGATCTTTGTGAGTTCAAGGCCAGCCTGGTCTACAGAGTGAATTCCAGGACAGCTGGGGAGACCCTGTCTCGAAAAGACCAAAAAAAAAAGAAGTCTGCTATAACCAAAAATGAGAAACTCCTCAAATGTTCATGGCGAGAAACTGGGTAGAAGTATTAGGTGTGCACCTAACACCATGCAGCTAAGGTGAAGAATAAATAGGCTGTATGTTACATGTAGGAAAATGCCTAAGGTAAATTAAATGGAAAAAGTAAACAAGGCACCCCATAGAAGTAAACAAACTACATGCATGTAAGCTATAAACTCTCACCTACACCTACCCTACCCCCCCTCCCCCAACCCAGAGAGCTATAAACAAACAGAAAAAGGTACGAAAGTTCACACCAAACTCCTAACAGTGACCTATTTGGAATGCCTAACTTTTTAAATAACGTCAGCAGTTTAAAAAGAATGCAAGTTAAAAACATCAATTAAAGAAATACAAGTGTTTAAAAGTAGGAGAGGGCCAGCAAGATGGCTCAGGACTTCATTCGGGAGGCAGAGGCAGGCGGATCTTTGTGAGTTCCAGGCTAGTCTGGTATACAGAGTTCCAGGCCAGCCAGGAATACATAGTAAAACCCTGCCAACAAGCAAGCAATCAAGCAAGCAAGCTAGCAAACAAACAAACAAACAAACAAACAAACAAACAAACCCACCAAGCAAATAAAAGCTTTTGCTGCCAAGACTGAAAACCTGAGTTAAATCCCTGGAACACACATGGTGAAAGGAACTGATACCTGTAAATTGTTCTCTGACCTCAACTTAAGTGCCATGGCACATGCATTCCCCCAATAAATAAGTTACATTTTAAAAAGCAGGAGAATTACTCATACATACAAAGAGTACAAACAGAATGTAGAATACCAGAAAAATTGTACCGGATTTAGTGAATGGCATTATACAAATAGTTCAATTACTGGAGAAAATGAATGTTGTGTCTTGGGTCCTTAAAGCAACTGATGACTTATTTTCTAAAATATGACAAGACCAATAATATCTGAGAACTGTGACCAAATACTATGATACTTGGTATTTTCCAAGCAAAGAGAACACAAATCACGAAGGAAAGAGAGCAGTGGAGAACACACACTGGACTGTTCACAGGCACAGCGGCAGCAACACAGCATGCAAAAGCAGCACTTCAGTCTCACTAGATAAAATCAAGGAGTCCTTATAGAAAGACAGCAATAAATGTATAGGAAAAGATACACAGCATTATGTGTCGCACCCCACATAATTACTAAAGGTCACTCTTTTTAAATTATTTCTTTTTAAAAAATGTATTGTTTTATTTCTTTTTTGTACAAGATTATGTTACAAATTGAATCTAGACCCGTGTCCCCCTCCCAACCCTCCCACCCCACCAGATTCACCATTTCAGTCGGTTCTTTGATGCAGTCTTTTCTGTTGTTGGTGTTGTTGTTGTTCTTTCCAATGTGCATCACTCCCAACAAGAAATATTTACAACTAGGTTATTGGCGCTAGCATCCACAGATGAGGGATACCAATTCATCGTTTGTGTTTTTGAGACTGTTACTTCACTTAACATATCTTCTAGTTCCATCCATTTACCTGCAAAGTTCATGATGTTGTCTTTTTTATCATTTTTATGTTATGTGTATGAGTGTATTGTCTGCATCTATGTAAGTGCTATGGTGTCCTGAAGTGCCCATGGAGGACAGAAGAGGGTATTGGATCCCCAGAACTGGAGTTACAGTTTTTAGCTGCCAAGGGGGTGCTAAGAATCTAATGCGGATCCTCTACAAGAGCAGCCAGTGCTCTTAACTGCTGGGGCACTTCTCTAGCCCCTATAGGTTGCTCTTGAAGAGGCTTTTCCTACTTCAAATGGATTGCCTTTTCACTCTTGTCAACTTCTTTAATCTCTCCTTGTTAGTAGCCAGTTCATGTTCATGTAGAAGCATGACACATGAGGCCAGATGTGGTGGCTCACACCTTTAATTCCAGCACTTGGGAGGCAGAGGCAGGCAGATATCTGTAAGTTCAAGGCCGGCCTGATCTACATAGTAAGCTCCAGGCCAGCCGGGACTAAAGGGAGACCCTGTCTCAAAATACAAACAAACAAACAAAAAAAGAATGACACATGAGTCTGTATTTTCCTGACTTCAACTTTTCAAATGCACAGTGGTTAATTCTGGCTTTTCCTATCACACCTTTGTACATGTTCCCATTAAGAACTAGAGGGGTCAGATGCCAAGAAAAGTTACCTTACATAATATATAATCATAGAGGGTTAAGAAAATGCATTTTGATATATTACATTAATTTTTAAATATTTTGAAAAACGTTGCCATAAGTCCACTGATGAAATACTTATTTTAAATCTATGCAGGCTTTTTTTTTGGGTGGGTAGGGGTGCTGGGTATAGTACTTGTCTAGCATGTTTGAGGCTTTGGATTCAATTTCTAGCACCTTCAAAAAAGCAATTTACAATGTCTTCCAATGTAAGACTGATAAATTTGTCATTTAACCATAAAAATGGTTGTCATTAGAATCAGCATCATTGAGATCGAGTGTTGTCTGTGACAATCCAACTGGTCATGTATCTGAGGCAAGAAAACAAGCCGATTCCTGATGCTGCGATTCCAAGATGCTGCAGAGACTGCAGGGGTGCCTCTCAGGGAAGTGGGTACTTGGGAGGAATTCTTCCAGACCTCAGCCCCTCCACCTCCACTACTCACAAACTCTCGTTTCATCACATACATTCAACAAACACTCCCTAAGCAACTACCATGGGCCTGCATGGTACGTTAAGTGCTGAAATGGATATTTCAGATATTTCAGAATGTCAATGAAATGGATGACAAAAGCTGAACAAATGGGGATGCTACCATGAGAGCTAATATATTGCAGAAAATCAAAAGCAAAGCAAACAGAATGAGCTGTTCTGGGAGGTAGGGTTAGGCAGATTTCAGAGAGGTAAGGAACTGAGTTTTGAAGAGGGAGCTTATTAGGCCGAGGAAGAAGGGCAGCTGAGCAGAGCTGGGAAGACTACACAATCTACGGTACAAAGACACAAAATCTCAAGATGGTGGGGTGGGCAGATCCCTGGGTGTGTGTATGCGGAGGGCTCAGGGTGCACAGACTTGTGGGCACTGGGCTGTCAGTGGCAATTTGAACTCCAGCTCTCTCCCAGCTTTGCTGCTTTCTCAGAGTGGTCCGCACTGTGTGGCTGCTCCCACGGTTCCTGCTATAAGTCAGTCCTGTCTTTCCAGGAAAAAAGAACATCTGCTTTTCAGCCTAACTACTGTCCCAATCTTTCATCCACTCTGGAAAAGTGGGGGTGGTTTATAGCTAGGTAAAGATATTTTCTTGAGTACATGTGAAGATCATCAATTTAGGAATTTGTTTTACTTTCTTGATAGTAACTTTCTCTTTCCTTTACAAAGGTTCTAGTTATGTATTTTTTTTTTCTGGATCTGCTTTTTTTAAACTAGTAAAAGCTAGTTTTCTGGAACTAGGATACAGACAAGACTTTGGCCCATTTAACAAGGTCAGACTGTTTATTCTTGACAGAATTCTTTCCCACTGTAAAAAGGTACTTTTAAATGCCACATTCCAAAACCAGTGCCAGTAAGCCACTGAGGCATATTTTCCCACAAGAACTGATACCACGTGCAGTCCCCACCCCACTCAAATCACTCAGCGTTACAGAAGGTGCAGACAGTATTTAGTGCCACCATGAAATCTATCAAGTGAAGTCTATCTGCCAAGTAATGGCGAAACACTTCTAATCATTCAGAGCACAGGGTAACCTTTAAGATGCAATTAATCAAAATAAAAGTGAGAAAGAAAAGGAAGGAGAGTTTCAGAAATTAAAAAAAAAAATTAAGATGGCATAAGAGAATAAACTTGGAATTTTAGTTTCCAAACCTAGAAGTAGTTGGAGTTTTTTCATTCCTTATTTTGGGGTTTTTATGGTTGAGCTGTTAAATTTACAGCCCCATTTTTAGATTCTGCCAAGCCTTCAAAATAAATATATGAGTTGCACTAAAGTAAATTCTCCTACGCTTTCCCCTTCTTTCGTTTGGATGTTTCCCTAAGGCTTGAAGGTGGATTATTCCTCCACAGCCAACTGTCAGGTTTAACATTCACGTTTATGAGGGATTTGAAAATTGCCAGTATCCTTGCAGATACTGGGCCCAGCACCATCAATCACCCTACATTTCAATCCCTACAGAAAACAAAAGCTAAAGGAGAAAGAAAAGGATAGGTCAGCCACCCAAAGAGCATCACCGAGAAAGAAATTGGAGAAAATACCAATAAAGTCAGTAAAATTAGGCTGAAAATTGAGACCGTGTCTCAAAAAAAAAAAAATGTATATATATATATACTTAATATATATAAAAAAGCTGGGCATGGTGTGGTGCATGCTTTTATCCCAGCACCTCGGAGAGTCAGAGGCAGGTGGATTTTGGAGTTAGCAAGGCCAACTGATCACATAAACGAGCTCCAGGGCCATTGGGCTACAGGGAGACCCCTGTCGCAAAAAAAAAAAGGATTATAATAGAATCATTTAGAAACTTGGCCTTAACATTTTGGAGGGATACAGATAGATAGAAACTCGGATCTAATCTTCTTAAGGACCCACATGGACCAAACAAAATAACTAAAAGAAATGACAAAGCGCATGTTTTCAAACATTTTTCTTGAGATATTAAAGTTCTTCTATACAAAGATCCTGGAGAGCGCCGGGCGGGTGGCGCACGCCTTTAATCCTCAGCACTCGGGAGGCAGGGCAGGCGGAGCTTTGTGAGTTCAAGGCCAGCCTGGTCTACGAGAGCGCAGTTCCAGAGACAGCTGGGGCTACAAGGAGACCCTGGCTCGAAAAGACAAAAAAAAAAAAAAAAAAAAGAGAGCATCCAAAGATCCTGAGAAATCTTAATTTTTAAATAAAAGTGTAGCATATAAAAAACAGAAGTGCCCAAGTTGGGGTGGTAGAAGGAAGTGTGCCATCTTGAAGAAGGACAAAAATTTGAAGGTTAGGAACGGCCACCCAGACAGACATTGGAAATGCAAATGTTATTCATTTGGGGTTCAAGTTATTATCAGGAGTGACAGTGACAACTGGGGTGATTAGCTGAGATGTGTCTGAACCTTCAGGTGCTTGTAAAGGAAGGGAAAATGACAAGCCACATGGAAAATGAAGTTGGGAATGTACTCATCATTTGTGAAAATATAAAGTTGTGAAACAAGCTCAAATAATGAGACGTTTGATGGTATTAGAAGATTAACAATACATATTTATGTGTATGTGGTTGGTTTTGGATAGAAGTGGTGATGGGAAGACAGAACAGTAGGCTGGAGCTGACCTCTAAACAAATTTGGAATTCATTATTTGGGTATCATATAATCACGAAACCGCATTCATTTATTTACCCTGTATAAAATGGAATTAAATGAATAAAAACGGATCTGCCTAATGTTACAGTTTCAATAACATATCTTGACTTATACTACAAGATTACTGGAGCCCAGACAAAATGAAGACAGAGCTACCTCCCCCTTATTCACAAGGTAGCCGTGACAGATAAAAACAAGAAGCTCACACATACCAAGAATTAAAAAGTGTGTCAAAATCCCAGTAACAGAAACATTGTTTTCCATTTAATTCCAAAGACCATACCTCATAGTCTGGGTATGAGAATGATACCTTTGAGTTAAACAAATTTAGGACAAGAAAATTTCTCATTATGTAAGTTTTTCAGATTATCTCCTGACAGGACACAGACAGTGTAGTCCGATAGGAATGCTAACGTAAGACAGAACAATCATTGTTATCTTCTGAAGCCTTGAGAAACCTCTGCCTGAAGACCGAGTCTTTTAGAGAGGTCTCGTCAACCCTAAGACTGTGCTTGGTCTTCACATCTGACCTGAGGATGCAGTGGTATGAATGGCCCTACACAGGATGTTTATCACAAGATATAAAATGCCAAGTGACAGGCAGACCTTCTAGGTACCATACGTGGACAGGACACGCTGGTTGAACACGAACAGGGGATTCGAAGAACATCCAGTCCTCTCTCTGAGTCAAATATCCCCCAGGCAGGAGCATTGCAGTTAAACTTTTTTTTTCTTCTCCAGAACTAATTCACAACAGTGAGCATTTATGAAGGGGCTAGAATTAGGTGAGTCAAATGAATGCCTATCTTTTATAAACAAGGAGAACAGTCATTTGATTCATCTCACCAACATAGCTGGTGTAATTAGATACCCACACACACGCACACCCACCTACAGTGGCTTTCTGCACAGTACAGAATTCACTTTTTCTACATGGGAGAAACCCTCACAGTGGCCACTGATGTTTGTCTTTACTCTGAGGCAGAGTTAACCTATCAGATGGTAACTCATAATGTGTTTTATTACTGCTGAGAACGAGCAATGGAGGATCTGGATGGTTTTCTGTGTTTGTTTTGGCTCTGGCATTTTCCATGTACCCAGCCCTGGGAATCCTAGAGAAAACGTGTCCTGTTTCCAGCTCTGTGCACTGCCCCATTGTGCTCCACTTCCCTCACTGCTGAAAGTGAAAACGAAACCAGCACAAACACTTCATTGTTAACTATGAAATATGTACTGGCAACTGGAAGTTTTAACAAAACAGACCTGGTTGTGTCATGGCAAGATGTTGAGCCGGTAGGGAGTTTCAGGAGCCTTTCCTGCTTCATAGGTGTGTCTGTGAACTTGTACTGAGGCACAGGGCTTTGGGTTTTTTCCATGATACTCATGTAATGCTCTTGGTTTGATTCATTCAGTATGTACTGGCAGCCGTTGGAAAGCTTCTGTGGGAGCAACTCGGCTGCCCAAGCTGAGGCCCAAACTCTGCCAGGTCTCCATAGTAAATACAACATGCACGAAGAGGAAACAAGCATAAACAATCTATTTTCTCCTGTAAAAGATGAGATTGTTCTCCGACCTCTGGTCCTACTTCACTTTGTCACTTGAGAGTGCCAACTGGGTGCCATGTAATGAGCTAGTCCAAGCACATACATAGAAAGCAAGCACAGATTACTTGATGCACACACAACTGATAGACCTGCATCCAGACAGGTTCTGAAAGGAGGATGCTGGTGACCCCAGTGAGCCTCCCACATCCTGGTATGGGTCAACAGTGTGGGCTTTTCTGACTCCCAGCCTTGGTAGGTAACTTGAGTCATACAGCCGCACAGAATTGAAATCTATTCCTTCATTGTAGTTACCTGTTTCTTTTCTTTCTCCTCCCCTCCCCTCCTCCTCCCTCCTCCCTCCTCCTCCTCTCCTCCTGCCTCCCCTCCTCCTCCTCCTCCCTCCCCTCTTCCTCCTCCTCCTAGAATTTTTTTTTGTGGTGCTCCTTAAGAGTTGTGCTGGAATTCACTCGTTGACCAGGCTGGCCTTGAACTCACAGAATGCCCACTGCCTCTGCCTCCAGGCGCTAGAATCTAAAGGTGGCACACCTCACGCCGGCCTTCTTCTTTCTTCTCTTTCTCTCTTTTCGTGCCTTCCGACATGTCTTTTTCTCGTCGCCACCGAGCCAGACAAAGGTCTTTCTCGACGGTTTTCTCATTTCTCACCTCTTTTCGTAGGGGAATCTTTCTCTCTCTCTTCATCTTCTCTCCCTCTCTCTCTCTCTCTCCCTCACTCCTCTTCCGTTTCCTTCTTCTTCCTTCCTTCCTTCTTTCCTTCCTTCCTTCCTTCTCCTTCCTTCCTTACTTCTCCCTCCTCTCCTCCTCTCCTCCTCCTCCTCCTCCTACTCATCGCCCTTTTGAGCACCGGGTTCTCCTGTGCACAGTCTGGCTTGGAATTCACTTGTTGACCAGGCTGGCTTGAACTCACAGAGATGCACCAGCCTCTGCATCCAGCCGCTAGGATTCTCAAAAGCGTGTCACTACCGACCCCGTCCCTGCCTTCTTGCTTCTTCCTTCTTGCTTTCCTTCCTTCCTTCCTTCCTTCTTCCTTCCTTTCTATTTTATCTTTCCTTGTACCTTCTCTTCCTTTCCTTTCTTCTTTCTCTCTCTCTCTCTCTTCTCTCTCTCTCGCTTCCTTCCTGTTCCTTCCTTCCTTCTTGTGAGACAGGGTTTCCCTTTCAGCTTTCTTTCTTTCTCTTTCTTCTATCTTTCTTTTTTCTTTTCTTTCTTTTCTTCTTTCTTTTTTTCTTTCTTTCTTTCCTTCTTTCTTTCTTGTCTTTCTTTCCTTTTTCTTCTTTCGTCTTTCTCTCTTCTTTCCTCGCTTTCTCTTCTTTCTTCATTTTCTCTCTCTCTCTCTTTCTACTTCTCTCCTTCCTCTCTTCCTTCCTTCCTCTCCTTCCTTCCTTCCTTCTTCTTACCTCCTTCCTTCCCTTCTTCTCTTCATTCTTCCTTCTTCTCTTCTTCTTCTTCTTCTTCTTCTCTTCTTCTTCTCCTCCTCCTCTCATTCCTCCAACTCCTTCTTCTCCTCCTCCTTCGCCGCTCGTCACTCCCTTTGCCTCTCCGCTTTTGAGACAGGGCCTCCCCTGTAGCCCCAGTTGGCTTTGGAATTCACTCTGTTGACAAGGGCCTGGCCTTTGAACTCACAGAGATGCACTCTGCTCTGCCTCCAGTAGCGCATAGGATCATAAGGTGTGCACAACTCCCCACGCCACGGTCTTTTCTTTTCTTTTTCTTTCCCTTTTCTTTTCTCTTTCTTGTCTTTCTTTTCTTCTTATCTTTCTTTTCTTTTCTTTTTTTTTCTTTCTTTCTCTTCTCTCTCTCTCTTCTCTCTACATCTTTCTTTCTTTCTTTTGTATTTTCTTTCTTTCTTAATCTATCTTTCTTTCGCTTCTTTCTTTTCTTTCTTTCTTTCTGCTTTTCTTATTCCTTTCCTTTCTTTCTTTTTCTTCCTTTCCTTCNCTATGTAGACCAGGCTGGCCTTGAACTTGTTACCTCTGTTTCTAACTGTACATTCCTTTATGTGCCTACTTGATTTCTATCTATCTGCTCATTTTGCTTGTAAGCTCTGTGAGCAAAGACTTTGTTGTTTTGTTCACTACTACCTCTGAGATTCACTGACAGAACCTGGCCAGTATAAGGTGACTGGAAATTATTTGTTGACTAAAAGCCACAACTCCATTTCCTTTCCTTTCTTAAGCATATAAAAGTTTCTGTCTGAAACCAAATAGCTGCTTTGTTACTGAGTGCTAACAACATTGAGAGCAAGAAATCATTTCTGCACAGGCCTGGGAAAGAGATGTAAGCAATTCAAATCATGTAATACTTGTAACACAAAATAAATGGCATTATAGAACACAATCTTTATCTTATTAATGCCATTAAAATCTTCCCATAATTTTTATACTTTTTACAGATGTCTAATAATAGTCTTACTAGGTTTATTATTTACATGTTATTGGTGATTTCCATATGAGAAAAATTTTTCAGGACATCTTTTAATACTGAAGATATAGTTGGATGAAGAAAAAAGAACTTTAGAGGAAGGGAATAAGACTCAGGGAGAATTTTATTGTCATTAAAAAGATAAGAGATAATTTCTACTTCTAATAAGGAAAAATGCTAACTGAGTAAGTAACATTAATGACTTAAAAAAAAAAAAAAGCCTTGAAAGGCCAGTACAGAGAAGGTACTGGTATAAGGCAAGCCAATGTTGGACTTTATTCTAAAAGGTAAAGTTTGTAAGTTACCAAAAGAAACCACCTCATTTTAAGGTGCAAACTTCTTTCTTTTTGCCTATAATATCTCCACAGCAGCTATCCTGCACAGGTGACTGGTCCTTACTGCCTGATGTCTGCACTCACATTTGGGTATAAAGACATCTGAAAATGATCTCGTGTCCAGTGAGTGAAGCAGTTTGTGCGTTGTCATGATACTCACCTGGATGACTTTAAGGGAACAGTTAAGAGTTTGATATAGGATATAGAAGTTGACTTTTTATTGTCTAAGAGAATTTTTTTCTGATAAAAAAGTAGCCCCCATAAAACTTCTGGGTATAATGGGCTCCAGTCCCCTTCATATTCCAGCCTCTTCCTGAGCCACAGGTGATCTCACATGCATTTCTGCAGTCCGTGTGTCTGCCTGCAACAGTTGCCCTTGGGCTGTAGGGGGGCAAACTATCGCAGTTACCTTTCATGATTTTGCCTAGAGATACTTGCCAATAACTCAGTCAACACCATGGTACAAAATGGGCTCAGGCATTTTAGTGTATATGTTTTATTTAGTAAGACCTCCAGCTTAGTACCAACAGGTAGCTGTGCAGGAATACTGAGAGCATGAAATGTATAACCAATTCTTTCCTGATTTTTTATTATGAGTCAAATGCATGTGTCTATAGGTTGGCATTTATTAACTAATTCATTAAGAAGTATTTCCTGGGCTGGAAAGATGGCTCAAGAGTTTAGAGCACTGGCTGCTCTTGCAGAACACCCAGGTTTCAATCCTAGCACCCACATGGTGGCTGACAACTGTCTGTACCTCCAGTTCCAGGGGATCCAACACCCTCTTCTGTCTTCTGTGGGCACTGCATGACAGGGTGTACTAATACACATGGAGGCATAACACTCACACACATAAAATAAAAACAAATAAAAAATAACTATTTCCTAAATGCCTATGGAAACAAACAGGCCATGTAAGATTCAATATCTGTCTTTAAAGGACTCACACCTTCATAAATAAAATCCCCAAACAACTACAAATAAGATAAAAGGCAGTATTATTAAAGATCTTACTTTAGGGGCTGGAGAAATGGTTCAGAAGTTAAGAGTGCTTGCTGTGCAATCACGATGACTGGAGTTTGGATCCCAGCACCTATATAACAAGCCAGGCATTCTACAAATACCTTTATCTTAAGCTCCAAGGGATTCAATACCCTCTTCTGACTGCCTTGTGCACATGAGGTGTACTCTGAGCATGTACTCATACACACACACATACATACACACACACATACAGGGTCTCCCTGTAGCCCCAGGTGTCTTGGAACTCACTCTGTAGACCAGGCTGGCCTTGAACTCACAAAGATCCACCTGCCTCTGCCTCCCGAGTGCTAGGATTAAAGGCATGCGCCACCACGCCCGGCTAAACTAAATCTTTTTTTTTTTTAATTTTTATTTATTTCTGTATGTGTATGAATGTACTGTCTGCATTTATGTTTGTGCACCCTTGTCGTGCAATGCTGCGGAGGTCAGAAGAGGGTTTCGGATTCCCCTGGAACTGGAATTCTCCTGGAATTGGAGTTTCAGACGGTTCTCGGCCGCCATGTGGGTGCTGGGGATCGAACCCGGATCCTCTGCAAGAGCGGTCGGCGCTCTTAACCGCTAGGCCATCTCTCCAGCCCCTAAACTAAATCTTTTTTAAGAAGGACATTACTCTAGTAACTTTGAGGAAGGAAAGAACAACTTCCATGGGGTGGCAGAAAAGCAGAAAAGACCATTTGAATCAAGCTTTGAAAATAAGGAATATGCTAATATTTTTCACAGCAGTTAAGATGGTCTTAAATCAGTTAACTTGCAAGTCTTTTACCATTCTGCAAATTAAGCTGATTACAGTTCTTGTGTGGCATAATCTATTGAAAAATGTATATATTTCTAGGAAGTAGAGCGTGGTCTCTCTTCAAGAGATATTGAAAATACCTACTGGTGCATTTTGAAAATTTGTGATTTTGTTTTTATATGGGTATGTAAACCAAAGCATCATTATAGTATATGACTTTTTCCTTTAACTAGAAAAAGTATAGTGAGAAAAATTTAAAATGCCCCAAAGAAAGCATACCTTTTAGTATTGCCATTAAATCCCAAATACCATTCTTTCAAGTGAAATCTTTCCCAGCTGCTAATATCTTTTATTATGTTAGTATAGGAAATACAGAATAGATAATACAAACCAAAATCATGTATTTATGTATGCCATCCCCTTTTTCTCTGAATATAAAATAATTTGTTCACATTTTCTTGTTTGAGCACGTCAACTTTCAGGAAGAATGGAATGTTAATTGATGTTACTCACAAATTTAACGAGGAAAAAAAAATCAAAACAAAACCCAACTGGGTTTTCCTGTTTTTATTTATAGTTATTAATGCCCACTTAGGCAGATTAAAATAATATATCCGGCTCAGTTACAGCTCATCCTTCCCTCAATTAATGTGCCCAAGGACTAGTTCCTTCAACTGCTCCCTCAGGACTTTCTTCAATCACAAAGCCTATTCGCGCTTCTCCCCAGGGCCCCCAAAACATGCACAATAACTTCCTAGGGAAGCCTGAAGCCTACCTCACCCTTCCCAGTGGGGAAACACAGTCTCAGCTCTTTCTGGTGTGATTATGTAAGAATACAAGGGCTTGCTTCACTCCGCCCAGAGCTGAGGCCTATCCTTAAATATCAACTTGGGCCTTATCTTCTCAAAAGCACTGGTATACACTGGGCAAAAAGGAAACAAGCAGGATTTATCTTTCAACAACACAACATATTTCAAAGAATCCCCCAGAGAGATCCTATGCCTTGGGTAAAGTACATAATGTTGGGAATGGAAGGCATTTAACATGGACAGGTACTTGTACGTGGCATAAAGGGGAGAAGAGGATGCAGCAGAATGCTTTTCTGTAAGTTGAATTTTTTTCCTGAGAACTTCCCTGTCTCCGATAATCCCACTTCCCTCCTGAACTTACGCTTTGCAGCTGACATTACCAGAATGTGGGAGATGGTTTTGGCTGTGTAGAATGTCGGCCTTCTTGAAGCAAATACACTCACAATGACAGAAGTAACCATCCCATCCCCTCACGACTATGGTCGTGATAATACCACACATTTCTTAACAACAGCTCCCACTCAGGTGAGGGCTGCCCCTGATTTCAGAACCTCACTGAGGTTGAAGATGGGTTCTTTTTCCCAAGGCATAAGTTGATAGGCTTGGGGGTAGCATTTCTATAGCCTTTGCCAAATCAAAGAGATTCTGCATTGATTTTCTGGTCCAAAGTAGTAACAGAGGGAAGAGACACTGCCTCACTTTTCCTGTGTACTCATGAATTTACTTAAATCAAGCAAGGTTTTCGAAGAAGGTTAGCAACAGCTACTACCAGGCTGCTCTTCATGTAGTCTGAATGTAGAGTTTAACACAAATTCATCTCACCAGAAGCTAACCAAAGTCAACAGTTATTATGGTTCTGTATCTGAATGAGACAAAGAACAGGAACCACGACTATCATTGTTTGCTAAAACACAGCCTTTGGGCTTGCTTTACTCTGGCTTAGATGAAGCCTTCACCTGGCAGGGCAGTGCCCCTCCTTCTTTATTCATGGCCATCCAAGTTCACTGTCAAGTTAATTTCTATCTTCCTAGATGGCATCACAGCTTCTCTGGTGTGGTTTATCCCACCTGGGCAGATGTTGTGGCTGTTGCTCAGGCCACTTTGCTGTAGATAGGTGGCATTCCTCCTGCCCTCTCTACCCAACCCTGAGTTATGTGTTCCCCCATCATTATCTACTCAGCTCTACAAACAGCAGTTACAGAAAAAGCATTGAGAAACTTGTAACTGAGTTCTTTCTAGTGGCCAAGATGCCAACGAGCTATTTCTGTAACGGGTTCCCATCCACAACAAACCCAGCCGGAAGTGTCTGTAATTGTAAGCAAAACACTTTCCTCTTACCCACTGCTATATAAGAAAGTGCAAAGACATTCCATTCATGACTAACTGTGGGCAGAAAAAAACATTAGGAGAAAGGGGGCACCCTGTCATTTAAAATAGGAAGACAAAGCTTAACAAAGGGACAGAATTCTTTTACTCACCACTGAAGTAAGGGCCATCTGAAAACTATAGATGCGGGCAAGGCCAAAGTCAGCCAGTTTTATTTGTCCACTGCTGGTCACCAGAATGTTCTGTGGCTTTAGATCACGATGCACTACTCTGTGAGAATGAAGAAAATCCAGACCTCGGAGAAGCTGAAACATCATATCCTAAATGAAGCAAAACAAACAAACAAACAAACAAACAAACAATCAACAGATGTTCAAAACAAAAGTTGCTGTGTTCTAACAGCCACTGAATCCCCAGGACTCTTGGGAAAAAGCAGACATTTAAAAAATGTCAACTAAGTAAATGAACGCTCATCTGCCTACCTCTTCAACCTCCCATCTTCAAGAACACTGCAAAATATTTCACTCTCAACTTGTATTTTATTAATGAAAAGACAATTAAAAATAGTTTTCTATGGTATAAGAAGGATATACCTCAAACTAGTATCAGTGGTTCATGATGCAGAGGGAAAGGAAAGCAGTGGTATGAGAGGACAACATTTACTTTATGTATTTTTATTTACGTTATTTCAACAGTCAAAATGTAGTAAATATAAGTATTTTAATATTATCAAAATGATTATTTTCTGTTTAGCAACTTACTTATTCCACACCACAACACCCCATTTTTATAGGCCAAGAAACTGATATATTGAAGTAAATTAGGCAATTGGCTCAAAGTCACAACACTAACAAGAGATAGAGTCTTGATTCAGACTAAAGTCTAGAAAAAGGTAGATTTAAATCTTTAATTCAGTCTTATATTAGATTAATGAAGAAATATGTAAAATAGGACAGGCCATTTAGCCTGTGTTTCTACTGAGGCTGTTCCTGCAGACAAGTTAACATTCCTCTTGTCCCCTCCACCCTGACCTTGAGCTTTGTGTTCCCCCATGATGGGTGATATCCTCTGAGCTGTGAACCAAAATAAACCCCTTCTCCCTTAAGTTGCTTCTCATAAGTATTCTGTCACAGTAACATAAAAGTAATTAATATAGAAAATTGGTATGGCAAGTGAGTTGTTGCTATGATAACCTTGACAAAGTGGTTCACAGGTCTTTAAAACTGGTTTGTGGGAGTAATGTGGAAATGTGGAAGCTGTCTGCTAGAGAAGCCCTAGAATTGTAAGCAGAGCTTAGTGAAACATTCCAGTCAGAGCATGCAAGACCAGAGTGCCAGGAGGAATTCATACAGTAAAGATGGTAATCATGAGCTTCCAGGTAGAACAAGAACTCAGGAATTGGACTAGGGACCACTGGGGGGGGGAGGGGTTGGCTAAGTTCTGCTGACCCTGAAAATTTGAAAGAGACTCCAGTCAAAAGTAACGGAATTGCCGGGCATGGTGGCACGTGCCTTTAATCCCAGCACTTGGGAGGTAGAGGTGGGTGGATCTCTGTGAGTTCAAGGCTGGCCTGGTCTACAGAGTGAGCTCCAGGATAGCTGGTACTAAAAGGGAGACCCTGCCTCAAAAATACAAAAAAAAAAAAAAAAGTAATGGAATTGTTTGTGTGGAAGAATATATTTCAAGACAGCACAGCATCCAGGCTGTGGCATGGTTACTGCTTGCTGCGTTTAGTTAGACTGACAGTAAGACTTCAAAGCACAAATTGGAGCAGGGGGATGTAAAAACACTGCAATCTAAGAGCACAAGTTCCTTTAAAGCTATGGACTGGGCTGAGAAGGTAGGCACAGACAAAACAGTTCATAGTTGTTAAAGAGATTAATGTCATTAAAAAGAAACCATAGATTTTCCATGAAGACAATAAGAATGGTGCCTTGCATGTGAGAGCCCATCTACCAAAGGTGCCAGGGTATAAAAGTGTAAACTCATGTGAAAAAAATCTTTCATTTGAAAAGAGTATGCCTGATTTAAGAAGAAGAAGAAGAAGAAGAAAAAAGCCTGAACAAAGAGTGCCACTGCACAGAAACCCTGCTTCAAAGGGGCTGTACAGGGAAATGTGTTCCCTGGTTTGCTGCCCAGGCACCTGGAGGCCGCTGGAGCCATGCTCATGGAGGGCTATTCGACATGTCAAGCTGGGAGCAGAACTTGTCATCCACATGGTGCTGTTCGCTGGTACACAGAATGCAACAGTTATGGGGTTATAGAGGCTACATAAATGTTCTAGAAAAAGTATGATGAGGCCAAGTAATATGGAGCAGGGCTGGAGTAACTGATGAGAGGCTCTGTGAAGCTGATGTGTGAAGCTGAGAAAGAGAAGAAGCTAAATGTCAATGGAGACCACAGGAGGTGCCAGGTGGGATATCTGATGAGGAAGGCTGTTCAAGCTCATACGAGCTCAGATGATGGCAATACAAAGCCTGGATGCTGGACATGGAGCTCCAGGGTTTGCTATTTGCCTAGTGGGTTGTAGTCCTGCTTCGTCCAGTCTTTCCTTGAAATCCTTCTCTTCCTTTTGGACTGGGAATATTTACTCGATACCATTGTCTATTGGAAGCATGTAACTTGTTTTCTGATTAAAATTTGTCTTTCATCTTGAACTATAGTTACTATTTTAACTCAAGATAGAATTTTTGAAGTTATCAGTCTGAGTTGTTTTAGAACTTAAAAAATTTAAAAACATTGTTTTTTAATAAATTAACTTTTATTTTTATGTGTATTGCCTGCATGTGTGTCAGAGTACCCATGTCATGCAGTGCTTGGAGAGAACAGAAGAAGGTGTCAGATCCCCTGGAACTGAAGTTATGGGTGGTTGTTAGCCGCCATGTGGGTGCTAGGATTCAAACCAGGCCTTCTGGGGCAACAGCCAGTGCTCTTAACAGCTCAGCCATCTCTCCAGCCCTGACTGAATGCAGTTATACTAATTATGAAATGGCCATGGGCCTCTGAGGGCCAGGGTGGAATGTTATGGTGTAAAATATCCTTAAAGGTTCCAATCTTCCAATGCTTCAGCTACCAGTGCCAAGATCCGTTCTTACCACTAAGCCTTCCTCTCTATGATGGACTGTATTCCTGAAAACCATGAGCAGAAATTAACGTCCCTGACATGAAATGGCTTCTGTCAGGGCAACATAAATGTAACCAATAAAATCACTAAACCAGTTCACTGAGAACAACCTAGGTTCTAGTTCTTTTTCTAGAGTTCACAGTTCTGTGTTTAAGTCTTAGTTTGCTTAAAAACAAAGCCTTAGTGTGTCTACCTCTCACATGGAGAAAATAGGAGGTTCAAATCAATGTATGCAATACAGTAGAGTAGAGTTCTGGCACATGGTAAGCATTCACCAGATGTTAATTATTAGGATGATTATTACTATGATGACTCCTGCTTCCTGGGGTGCCAGATTCACAAACACTACACTAATATACATGGTGAGGGGTGGCCCTGCAAGACGTGGGAACCACCTGAGGTCTAACAACTTGCAATGAGAACAGCAGTGTGAACACGAAGCACAGAATGCTAAACCAACTCATCTTCTGCATGCACATGATGTGTGAGCACTGGATTCTCAAGAAGCACAACTAATTTCAAATAATGTCATGCTGGCTCATGATCTTTAGCTTCCTGTACATTAGCATCATCCTTTTAAACTAGCACAAGCGATAAGTCTGCCTGGTTCATGTTACAGTATTCAAATAATTTAAGTAGTCAGTTCAGAGTATAAAATTTAAAAATCTGAACTGACATAATAAGGCCCACATAAATTTATAAAAGTCTGAACTACTGGGGCTGGAGAGATGTCTCAGTGGTTAAGAGTACCAACTGCTCTTGCAGAGGACTCAGGTTCTATTCCCAGCACCCACATGGTGGCTAAGAACAATCTTTAAGCTGGGTGTGGTGGCGCACGCCTTTAATCCCAGGGAGGCAGAGGCAGGTGGCTCTCTGTGAGTTCAAGGCCAGTCTGGTCTACAGAGTGAGTTCCAAGCCAGCTGGGGCTATGGGGAGACTCTGTTTCAAAAAGACTAAATAAATAAATATTTTAAATAGTTTTAAACAAAAGCAAGGCAAAGCCAGTATTAAAAAATAAAAAACCTGAACTACACAGTATTACCATATCCATGCCTTTGTGTATTTCTTTATATAGTACACATTACATTTTAATTACAAAACTGATAAAGTGAGCATAAACGTACTTAAGCTTAAAAAGAAACGTATGCTGGGCTGGAGAGATGGCCTAGCGGTTAAGAGCGCCAACTCTCTTGCAGAGGACCTGGGTTTGATCCCCAGCACCCACACGGTGGCTGAGAACCGTCTGTAACTCCAATTCCAGGAGAACTCCAGTTCCAGGAGAATCCAACACCCTCTTCTGACCTCCAAGGCATTGTATGACACGGGTGCACAAACCTACATGCAGACAGTACATTCATACACAAATTAAATAAAAAGAAACCTATGCATCAAGAAGAAGAAAAATTACCTATACACTCACTACTAAGAGAACAGAGGAAAATTCATTATTAAATAATCTTTGTGAATCTGTATATTCTCTTTTCAAGATGACATACATTTGTAAATACAGTTATTCTGTACACGTTATTTTGTGTTTCTAAAAAAAAAAAAAAAACCAATATATCAGGCTGGTGAGATTATTTCATCTGATAAGAGCGCTTACTGCACAAGCCCTGGAACTCATGGTGAGTGGAAAGAAGGGACTTTCTAAAGTTGTCTTCTGACATCCACATTTGAGTGCTATGGCATGTACACACCTGTACGCACACGTGCACACACATCATACACAGGTACTATTAAAGAAAATTCATTGAGGACATTTTGCAATTTCAATGACTCTCCTCTACACATTACTTTTTTGTACATAGTGATTTTTAGGGCTAAACAGTTTTCCTTCCTGGGGTATGGCACAATCATTATTATTTAGGGGATTTTTTGTTTTTGTTTTCGTTTTTTTTTTTTTTTTTTTTTTGGTCCGTTTTTGACACAGGGTCTCTTTTTTAGTCCCAGCTGGACTGGCAGCGTGCTATGTAGACCCAGGCTGGCCTTGAACTCACAGAGATCTGCCTGCCTCTGTTTTATTTGGTATTATTATTTTTTTTAAAGCATTTTTTAAATTTATTTCTCTATGTGTATGAATGTACTGTCTGCATGCAAGTCTTGCACCCGTGTCGTGCAATGCCGCGGAGTCAGAAGAGGGTCTCGGTTTTCCCCTGGAACTGGGGGTCCCCTGGAATTGGAGTCTCAGACGGTTCTCAGCCGCCATGTGGGTGCTGGGGATCGAACCCGGGTCCTCTGCAAGAGCGGTCGGCGCTCTTAACTGCTAGGCCATCTCTCCAGTCCCTTATTTGGTATTATTTTGGCAAATAGTGGAGGTCAAGTCCTTGTTTAAATGTTAAAATGATTTCTAATATCAAACTGCATGGGTTAAGCAGCATGGATCCACATTACCTCATTCAATCCATTCTAACAACACCTACAGATTATGCTTGTTCTATACCACAATCACTATGTCCCAGTTCTATAGGATGACAGGAAAGAATGAACTACAATATTAAACAAGTTAAGGATTTGCTCCAGAGTGATGAGGAGAGTTTTGAAAAGACAATTCAAAGGGCTGTTCGTGTAAGTCTATCCATTTTATCTCAATTCATGAGACATAGTTTTAAATTAGCTCAAGATTTTAATCTAAATTAATCTGTCCTATAGAAGACTCAAATCCTTCACAGTAACCCAAATGATGCAATGAATGAAACTAAGGATGCTGCCAACTCAGGCTTTGAGTTAAAACACACCTTAAAGTTTCCCCGATTATCTCACGAGTGCAGTTCTGGTACAAAAGGTCTGAACACCTACAGAATCATTCTTGTGATGTGCTTTCAGGTTGGGGCCTTACTCTGTCTTCTTAAGCCATGTAACCTGGAAACATGTTTTGGCAGGACATGCAGTAGATGGAGTCCGGCTCTGGGTGACTTTGGTGGGGCTTGGTACTTGGCAGCTTCCCTAAGGATGCTGGATCTCAGTCTGAATACCAGCAACCTTTGAAGTCTGAGTTCTAGAGCTCTAATCCTCTTATTTTTTTAAATTAAAAGCAAATTAAAAACCTACCTGAAACTTTTCTAATGGGAAGACTTATCATGGGGGTCCTCTTTTCCTAGTACAAATTATACAGATTAATTCCCTAAATATATTTAAATAACCAACTTAAAACATTATATAAAACTAAGAAATGGCAGCTTTAAAATAAGCATTTTTTTTTTTGTTTTTTGTTTTTGGTCTTTTTGAGACAGGGTCTCCCTGAAGCCCCAGCTAGTCTGGAACTCTCTACATAGACCAGGCTGGCCTTTAACTCACAGAGATCCACCTGCCTCTGACTCCTGAGTGTTGGGGTTAAAGATATGTACCACGATGCCTGGTTAAAATGAACAATTCTAGATCATATATCCTTATATCCATACATACATATCTCATTGAGTTATTTATTCACATCATCAAAGTTTATTTCCAAAAAATGTACTAGAGTGTATCCATTCAAAAATTAAAAATAAGACACATACAATTAGGAATTATTTTCCTCTTTATAATCTGTAAGCTATGTTTTTTTTTAATTTTTTAAATTAATTTTATTTATTTCTGTATGTGTATGAATGTACTGTCTGCATGCAAGTTTGTGCACCCGTGTCGTGCAATGCCGCGGAGGTCAGAAGAGGGTCTTGGATTCCCCTGGAACTGGAGTTCTCCTGGAATTGGAGTTTCAGATGGTTCTCGGCCGCCATGTGGGTGCTGGGGATCGAACCCGGGTCCTCTGTAAGAGCGGTCGGCGCTCTTAACTGCTAGGTCATTCCTCCAGCCCAAGCTATGGTTTTTTAGTTTGTTATCAAAGTTTTCTCAGAGCTGGGTGTCATGACACCCAGGATCAGGTGCTTGAGGCAAGCCTGAGCTATATAGCAAGACACTCGCCTCTCCAAACAACCTCCTGTAACCCCTCCAGATATAGCTGCACAGTGTCTTATTCCAAAGAAGAGTGTTAGAAGTCTATAGTTTAAAACACATCACACATAAACATGTTATTTTTATACCAAAATGGTAATAGACTGACTTAGGATGGGTGTTCCCATTATAGGAGGAGTGGAAGCTGCTGGTGAAGTCACAGAAACAGCAGAGGACTTCTGGCCAAGAACAAGAGCTAGTCTGAGAATCTTTTTTCTTATTAATACTATTAATGTATTCATTTAGATTTTTTTTTTTTTATTTTTTTTTATGTGTACGAGATGTACTGTCTGCATGTAGGTTTGTGCACCCTGTCGTGCAATGCCGCGGAGGTCAGAAGAGGGTCTCGGATTCCTCTGGAACTGGAGTTCTCTTGGAATTGGAGTTACAGGCGGTTCTTAGCCACCATGTGGGTGCTGGGGATTGAACCTGGGTCCTCTGCAAGAGCAGTCGGTGCTCTTAACCGCTAGGCTATCTCTCCAGCCCCATCATTTAGAAATTTTAGTTGTAGTACAGTACACATATGACTTACAATCTTGGACCATTTTAACGGCATGTTTATTCAGTAGGTACATTTACATTATTGTGTAACTGATCTCCAGAACCGTTTTGTCTTGCAAAACTGGAACTCCATGCCCATTAAACCACAACTCCCTATTTTCCTCTCCTCTCAGCTCTGGAAACCACTGTTCACTTTCTTTCTTGTCTTTCTCGCTTTTTTTTTTGTCTTTTTGAGACAGGGTCTCCCTGTAGCCCCAGCTATCCTGGAACTCGCTCTGTAGACCAGCCTGGCCTTGAACTCACAAAGATCCACCTGCCTCTGCCCCCCCAAGTGCTACGATTAAAGGCGGCCACCATGCCCGGCTCACTTTCTGTTTTTAAGAAGTTGACTACTCTGGAAACCTCATATGTGGAATCATAGTGTTAGTTTATCTTTTTGTGCTTGGCTTATTTTACTAACGATAATTTCTCTGCTTTATCCATGTTGCAGTATGTTAGAGCTTCCTTTCTTAAAAAAATTATTTTATGTGTATGACTGTATTGCCTGGATGTCTTGCAATGCTGTGGAGGTCAGAAGAGACCATCGGAGTCCCCTGGAACTGGAGTTAATTAATTAAGGATAGTTCTTAGCTAGTTTGTGGGTGCCGGGAATCAAACCTGGGTACTCTTCAAGAGCAGTCAGTGCTCTTAACTGATGAGCCATCTCTCCAGCCCCTAGAGCTTCCTGTTTCAAGGCTGTATTATATACACATCCAATATTTTACACCCAGTGATGGACATAGACAGTCTCCACTTGTTGACTGTTGGGAATAGTGTTGCTCTGAACACAGATGTACAACTCTTTTTGAAACCTCTGCTTTCAGTTCTTTTGGATAGATACTCAGGAATTGAATTGGTAGATCTACCCCAGGACCTTTAAAACCTCAGTTCTCCCATAAAGCTCAGTGAAATATTGTTAACTAGGTGATGAACAAGTGAATACCAAGGCCATGTGAAAGTCCTGGGGGTGAACCAGGTGGACTCAGTGACTCCAGTGCTTTCTACAGTCTGGGAACATGTGTTCAGGGTCAAAACACATCAAGCCTACACCTCTGACCACTTCAAAACTTGACAGACATCTGCTCCTATATGTGTTTTCTAATCAATTCACACTGGTAGAGACGATCTTCAAGGACTGTTACTGTTTTATATACTGTAGAGCAGGATTAAGACATCTTTTTGCTTTAATACACAAGAGAGAATGTTTTACTCAAAATCACAAAGAGTCAAAAATTCTTAGAAAGCAATTAGAGCTAAAACAAATTCTTTAAAAACAGGTAAAGTAGATTACTTAGAACTTTCAGGTCACCTGGAAAGCCCCAAGAATTTAAAGCAAGCAATTAACCAGAGGATCTGGAGACAAGCTACAAGTCATATGTGAACTCTAAGAGCTCAGCTGGGCTGGGCCCCAGCGCCTGCCACCTGTCACTGACACAGCTAAGGTGGCACTACCTCAGCAGAAACAAAGGCACGGGCCCCAGTGGAAGTGCTGGCTCTCTAGTAGACGCTCTTAGGCAAGGGGATGAGACTGTAACATAACTGGCTGGTTTTTGTAGACACATTTTATTAGTCAAATGGGAACTTAAGAGAGTCCATGATACCTATTCCTAGAGGTGGTAGTGATACTAAGAAGGTAAAGAACCCATCTCCACTAACTAGGGATGAAAAATAACTCATTTCCACCAGAACTGAAAACGGCACTGGTTTGTAGGGGACAGTGCAATGACATAAACGGACAATTTAAAAGAAGAAATCATTACCTCATCACAATGGCTATTATTAATTCACTGTAGAAAGTCATCAGGAAGTGAAACTACAAATATGCAATGTTAATTATAACTTTTTCAGGGCAGGATATAAAGCCCAGAATTACATAAACAAGTTAATACGAAGTACCAGTGCCTATGTTGCTGGCCAATGACCCAAATGATTTTTGTTCTATTATAGCTCAGGTTGTGATGCTTTTAAAAACATTTAACAATATACTGTGAATATTTCCTCATTTCAACATATCCTATAATGAAAATGCAATAATATATCTTTTAGCAGCTGTATCTAAAGTATCTTCTCATTTTTCCCTATTATCTGTCTCAATTCCCTCTTTTGAGTATTTCACTACACTGTACTTCCCTCCTAAATAAGGTCATGTGTAACACAGAAGTTGGTTCTGCATAAGTAGAGCGCATTATGGTCTGCCTTCTGCAGCAGACATTGTCGATGAAGGGCTGGAAGGGCTGGTCCATGACAGTCACGACAATCCTATTTCCATTCAGTAGTAACTGAGTCAGGGATGGGTGCCATGCCAGGCCCGAGTGGGCAAGCTGACCAGTTTCAGGAAGTGCTGTCCTTCTTAAAAAGAGGAGCAGCACAGAAGGTTCTCAGCTTTCTTCCCAATCCTCTCCTAGCTCCACCCAGGTCTTATACTGAATGCTGGTGCTGATGGACATGAACTTGCTGCTGTAACAACCATCTTGAAGTACACGGTGACATTATCTACACACATCAAAGGCCGGAGTGTAAGGAGGCCTGGGCCCTGATGGCAGTCATGAACAGCTGGACTGACCATGGGGTTTTCCCACCTCTGCCCCTGTAGTTAGGCACATAACAATGCCTCAATGTAAAGCTGTTTTCTGTAACTTCCAGTTGAAAATTGGTCTAAAAAACCTCAAATAGCTGAAATTAAATTAAATAAACTTGTTAAGGACCTTGCATTTCCAGCCACCACCACTGCCAACTCCCTCTACCTAGAGCAGCACTTTCTTCTTGTTGCCGGCTCTTCAGATGTTTACTCTTTAGCCTGGTGCCTCCTCTGTGAGCAGCCATGCCCTCTCCACACCACTCTTCTGCATTTCTTGGGGTAAAGGTCTCATCTTCTCTACCTCACACTCACCATCTTCCTACTCGATTTCAGCATAGCTGGGAAGGTCAGCTAACACTTCAGCTTCCGAGAACTTTGATTTTTTTAACCTAATTCTACTTTTTTCGCTGTCTATAGAATACTCATACAGACAGCTTCACTTTCTTTATAAAGGGAATGCTGCCTTATACAATTCTGTAACTGTCTTTTCCTATCACAATGTATATTGAACACATTTGCATGTAGACACATTTGCACTGCTGATGTATGGTAGCTCATTAATGGTTATATATGACTCTACTTTAGCCAAATGTTTAAAACATTTATTAAATTACCTATCTCTTGAGTACTCACCAATTTTTTTTTTAATTTTATTTATTTCTGTATGTGTATCAATGTACTGTCTGCATGCAGGTTTGTGCATCCGTGTCATGCAATGACGCGGAGGTCAGAAGAGGGTGTCGGATTCCCCTAGAGCTGGAGTTCTCCTGGAATTGGAGTTTCAGACGGTTCTCGGCCGCCATGTGGGTGCTGGGGATCGAACCCAGGTCTTCTGTAAGAGCGGTCGGCGCTCTTAACATAGGCATCTCTCCACCCGAGTATCTCACAATTTTGAGTGCTCTATATTCATGCTCTCCCTCCCTCCCTCCCTTCCTCTCCCTCCCTCCCTCCCTCCTCCTTCCTCCTCTCCCTTCTTTAATTATTTTTTTTAATTATAGTTTAATTATAAATTTAAATATAGTCTCACTGTATAGCCTAGGTTAACCAGGAGCTAAGAATGTAGACCAGGGTTTATCCTCCTGCCTGTCTCCCAAGTGCTTGGATTATGAGAATGGGCCACCATGCCTGGCTAAAATGCCCTACTTTTATCATGTTCTAAATTACTTGAGCTTTTGGGGCCTTCGCTCTTCTGTTATTGTTGGTTCTGTTTAGAGCTATTCAGAATACATTTTAATATAACAGGACAACTTTCCCTTTTCTACTTTATAAAGCATCCCAAGTTACTCTGATTTTTCTGAACCAAACATTTTTAAAGTTAAAGTCACATATACTCCCAAATCTCTCTAGCATTATTACTGAGGTTTAGTATTTTAAGAAGAATGAGGTCTAGTATATTAAGAAGAATGAATACTTTTATAATATGGAGTCTTTCCAAGTCTGAACATGGTCAATTCTTCACTTACTCTTCACTTCTTCTGTGTCCTTCATAGTAAAGCTGTGTGATTTTTCTCCCCCTCCCATGCACTTCCTATACTTCTGAGGCCCACTAGGGTGGCCCTTACCACATGTACTCACTGATTGCTATACCAATCTCATTCTTTCACTCCATCCCTCAACCTCTAGCCAGTGTGATTGTTTTAATGTGTGAGCCTGATTCTGTTGTATAATTATCTGACTGCTGTTTGACCCCCCCACAATGCCCACCGCCCGCCCCCCAGCTCCTGGCTTGTTTCCTTATATGGAGTGCTTCATCTACCTTTGTTCACTGGCTCCATCTTTGGGGAGCTGGTTCTATCTAATCACTATGCATGCAGATCTACTGACTTCAGCACACTGTATTAATAGTTGTCAATAACTCTCTATGTTACCATTTCATTCAGAAGCAACTTGCCCTGTGAATAAACATGGACTTTAGCTCACTGATCCACATCAGGAGTATGACACCCCCTCTGACCACTAGAAGAAGCACTCCAGGGCTCAAATCACATGCCCAAGTCTTCATTTGCATGTAGAGTCAGACTAGTTGCTCAATCTGCTGATGAAACTTTACTTTTATTATCAATCACACCAGTGTTTTGCAAAGCAGATCTCTTATCCTAGTGTATCTTAGTCACTAGCCAACTGATTAAGCAAATCCAAAATGTTTTCAGACTAAGCCTTAGTTTTTCATTTTTTAAACTTCAGGACAAATCCTGCCCCCTCTCTGTCATAGGATTATGGAAAGAACCAAAGTATTTGAATAGCTTATATTTGATATGCCTTTTAACTGTCAAGAGATTTTCAGTTATATATCAGTTCTCCAAGGAGCAGAAATACAGTGTAATCTTATCCATAGGGTCAAACAAGCCATCTTATATTTGATTTCATGAATCACCAAAGTCTTATGAGCAGGTGCTAAAATGAAGTATAATGACTTCCACTGTTGGTTCTGGGTGCCATCTGTAACCCTGCCCACTGGCTATACTAACTCTGAAGTCTCTTCAGCTAAAGGAGGAAGATTCTACTTTATGGACCATAGGTTATTCTTCAAGAATTTAGTTGAGCCAGTCGAATGGAGGCACAAAAGAGTTTCTCTTGGGGATGCATAATTTGCATATAAGCTTCCATTTTTTTTATGGCAGTATGTTTGTAAAGAAAAAGGATTGGATTTAGAGTCAAAAGCGTTGGTTATGAATTTGTGCTTACCACTTAAATAATCTAAGGTACATCAAGTGTAATGTTTGTGATCCTTGATTTCCATGTCTATAAAATGGAAAAAAACCTCAAACAGGTTATTTAAATGAGAGGTTATGTCATATAATGTCTATTTATATAATTATATAAATGTAGAACATTACATACTGAAGTGCTTCATTATAAACTATACAATGATCTGCTAATATTTATTCAAAAGAATTATAAAGCTTCTATTATATACAATGTATGGTAATGTTATACAGAAGCCCAAGGAGCTTCTACTTTAACAAGGAGAAAAAACATGATTATGTACCTACACAGTTCATGTTGGTTTATGGCAAAGGCCAGAGAGGGTCTAGGTGCTGCTGTAAGCCCTGAGGAGGAAGTGTCTGAGCCAGCCTGGGAAGTGGGCTGGTGTTCACTTTTGATGTGGGGAAATTTCTGTCAATATTGGCAGAGGCTTAAGGAGGGCAAGTGCTTAGGTGTTAGAGGACTAGCTACAGCCCCTACCAGGCAGGATCTGGGGGAGCACAGTGTTAAATGGCACAATACTGCACAGAGCTTTATTGCTGGGACTTTACAATGTCTTATCTTATAGTCAATGGGAAGGAATACAAAAGAATACATGTTGATATTTTAGCATGGTTAGGAGGTGGAATAAGATTAGCATAAGATAATCAGTATGAACTAGAATATTAAAAGGAGAAAAGAAGAGGAAAGTTGCGTATAATGGGGTTTCTTCTGAGAGCTCAGTAACCTCCCATCCTTCCACATTCAGACTCGGTTTCCTCATTTTAAAGTAGGGATATTTTCTTGTAGGGTGGTTGTGAAGACTCTCCGAGCATGGGTAATGGGTTCAGAAGTGGTGCCATTAAATCAAAGTTTCTGTACCTGAAGTTAGGAAGGGCATCTGGCTGACTACAAGGGCATATTCTCCGTTTTCTCCAGTGGGGACACGGCAGCCTCCAGTCTTCTCGAACTTCCATTTTAAGATCCCCAAACACAATGATGGTCACACTAAGGACATGATCTTTACAGTACTCAGTACTGTAATTAAATCAAAAGTTAAGTGATTTGTACTTAGCCTGAAACTCTAAAGATTGCTAATTTTAGGTCTGAAAGGAGCCTTAGAAATCATGTTATTATTCAACGAACATGGGATCTGTCTCTTTTTTGTAAATAACCCAACTTCCTAAGGTATGTGCAAATTTATTTTATTTTTTATCTTTTCTTGGAAAGATTTTTCTTTGGGGCTTTCCAATGGTTGAGGCTCCTTGAAATTGTCTTCTGAGTGAACTTATAGAATAATACCCATATTCCTTAGAATGTAATGTAAATTTTACTTAGTGGACATACACACACACACACACACACACACACACACACGCACACGCGTGCGCGCATGCATGCTCAGAAGCTACTACCGAATAGGGAAAAATTACTGCTGAACTTTCTTATAAAATCAACTCTTGTTGCTCTTCCATCTCAACAAAGAAAAATGAGAATTCTAACATTATTTCCTTACATTCCATTAATGCTGAACTGTGTGCATTCCAATGTGAAGGGGGGAGAAGAGCAAGAGAGGACTCTGAAAAGAACACTTCGCTTAGTTTGGTCAAAAAAGGGTCTTTATAAGGGTTTTTATTGTGGGTTGTAAAACACTGCTTACCACAATGTACCTCCTTCTTTTTGAAAAAGAAAAGAAATCCTTGCAGTGATGAGAAACTTCAAATAGCATCGGCCAGCACCCGTGCCTTCTTCCCATAAACACATTTGCAGACATTATCTGTTTTGGGTAGAGCTGCTTGGACAGCTGTTTACGAGGACTCCAAGGAAGAGGCAGCACTTGAAGTTTCAACAATTTTCATTCTGTGTTGTTGCAGAACTGAAGTTTTAAGCTGTTTGTTAGGAGAGAGGCAGGAGTAGGAGTGTGGTCCTCCCTAAAACCCTCTTCAGTGCACAGAATGAGGCTCAGGGTGGTCACGCATAGAAAAAACATGGAGCCCAAGAGTGGAGGGGATCTTTGGGCCAAATGTAATGGAAGAGCTGATCACCAAGCCAACCCTGAAGCCAGTGTCAACAATCTGATGACTGCAGCATACATAGCAAGGGTTTGGCAGGTTAGTATTAAAACTGGCAGCATAATAGGAGGCATCTAGGGAAAGGGGAGCATTACTACAGCTAAGAACACTTCAGCCTTCCGAGGTGTGAAGGCACAGGCTCATCTATGCACCAAGCGCTACTTGGGTTTAAGGACGTTGCTCCTTAAAACAAACTTCTGAGGGGCAAGAGAGATGGCTCAGCAGTTAAGAGCACCGAATGCTTTTGCAGAGAACCCAGGTTCGATCCCCAGCACCCACATGGTGGCTAAGAACTGTCTTCGACTCCAGTTCCAGGGGAATCTGAGGCCCTCTTCTGACCTCCGCGGCATTGCACGACATGGGCGCACCAACCTACAAGCAGACAGTATAGTCATGCACACAAACACAAAAATAACCCAAGCTTCTGAAACCTCCTAAGCCGGTTGTTCTCTCAATATGCCTCTCTTGTTTCTAAATCTTCCTGACGCACACCTAAAGCTCCCAGTGTGCATCTGTCTGTCCTGGTACCATTTCTCCTTACGTGGGTCATGAATCACCTGCTCTCCTTATTCCTTCTGTGTTAGGATGCAGAGACAAAACTCCTACAGGAAAACAACTTCACCTGCACTTACAGTACTGCCTCCGTTGGGTCTATGGTAAAATTTCCTTTTCTGTTGTCCTCAATGGTTACCACATTCAACATCTTTTGTGTCTGTCTACTTTTCTTTGCAAGTGGACTTCCCAAAAGTTTCTTAGGAGCTGGGTATAGCGGCACATGTCTGTTATACCAACACCTGGGAGGCTAAGGCAGTAGAAGCACAACCACAAAGCCAGCTGGGACTACATAAGTGAGACCCCGGCTCATAAAACCAAGGGCTGGGATGCAGCTCAGTGGAAGAGCACTTGCCTGGTCCATGGAAGGCCCTGTTTTTTTTTTTTTTTTAATTTATTTTTATGCGTATGAATGTACTGTCTGCATGTAGGTTTGTGCATCCGTGTTGTGCAATGCCGCGGAGGTCAGAAGAGGGTGTCGGATTCCCCTGGAACTGGAGTTCTCCTGGAATTGGAGTTACAGACAGTTCTCAGTCGGCATGTGGGTGCTGGGAATCAAACCCAGGTCCTCTGCAAGAGTAGTCGGCGTTCTTAACCGCTAGGCTATCTCTCCAGCCCCGGCTTTGGGTTTTATTACAAGCCACATGCATCCTGATTCTCAATTCTGCCTCTGCCATCTCCTGTATTAATATATTTTGCTTAAGCGCATAGCTTAAGGAGACTTTAGCATTATATTTGGTTCTGAATAGAGAATAATCCTTTTCACAGTTTCCACGTCCATTAGTCAATTACAGAAGGCAGTTTCACCAATTTTACAAGAGAATACCTCTATAACAGCTGCCTCCAATCTACAGCTGGAGAACGACCTCAATCATCATCACATATTTCTCGTTATTCTATACGGGGGGGGGGGGGGGAGTTCGGAGTCGGGAGAGTTCGGGGGGGGGGGGAGGAGTTAAGAAAGTCTTTTGTATTAAAACCTTTGCGGCACCTAGAAGGTAAGCTTCATTAGGATTCATTAAAAATAGCTGTTACTAGTAGGACCCACAGAGGGGCCTGATGTCTGCAGCAATCTGTGGCATTTCTTCCTTCAATGCCCAGAGGAGTCAATCCTTCTGCTGGCACTTTCTGGTACATCCTACTCACTGCAGAGCTGCATTTTCTTTCTCAGCCATTAAGTTGGTGATACTCTGGCCTGTTGGAACATACAAGTCCTTTCCCCTAGTTAGTTTTGAGATTTGGATGGCAAAGCTTTTTGACAAAGTTTTCATATCTATCTATTTCCCCCTTTTTTTATTTTAGGAACAGAGGTTAGGAAGCATGCGAAGCACCCAACATGTATTATTATCTTGTTCTTAGGCACTCTGGATGTCACTACTTCTCACAGGCACCCCGTGAGTAAATTCATGTGCATTTCATTTATGTAGGTTTGTGTCATGGCGCAGCTGCTAGGGCAGGCAGTATACTAGGCTGGAGAACAATGGTGTCCAGTGTCCCTGAGCTGCCAGGGGAGGAGGGATCCTGACCTTGAGAGGTTAGGGAAGGGGCCTAATACCCATGAGTGCACTTCCCCAGAAGCCTGGGCTGTTCCTGAACTTGTGTGTACCTCAGGTAGATCTGGCTCCATGTGCCTTGTGCCTTAAATGCTGAGAAATAGATAGATAGATAGATAGAAAGAGAGAGAGAGAGAGAGAGAGAGAGAGAGAGAGAGGAATGCATATGCTAAAAGTATGATTTAGGGCCTGGAGAGATGGTTCAGTGGTTAAGACCACTGGCTGCACTTCTAGAGAACCTCAGTTTGATTCCCAGAACCTACGTGGAGGTCCATAACTCCAGTTCCAGGGGACACAATGCCTTTTTCTGACCTCCACAGGCATTGCATGACATGGGTGCACTTACATACATATAGGCAGTGTACTCATATGCATAAAATTAAAAAAAATATTTAAAATGACTTAGCCAAATATGACTTTGCAATTTTACTTCCAAGCTTGCCCTGCAGAAGCAAGAGCTGCATTTATAATATGTCAATACAAAAAAGTTTACTGCATTTTGTCTGACAGATTAAAAAAAAGAACTATTAATATGAATAAAAAATTCCATGTCCTCTAGCTTCAATCTGAAAAGTCCCATAAAAGCTCGTGTATTAGCCAAGCGTAGTGGTGCACGCCTTTAATCCTAGCACTTGGGAGGCAGAGGCAGGCGGATCTTTGTGAGTTCAAGGCCAGCCTGGTCTACAGAGTGAGTTCCAGGACAGCTGGGGCTACAGGGAGACCCTGTCTCGAAAAGACCAAAAAAAACCCTCACATATTAAAGACCTGTCCTCAGCTTTACATACTGGAAGATGGTGGAAACTTTAGGAGTCTGGGCCTGTGAGGTTTTTAGGTTTTGGGGGGCATGTCCTCAAAAGAGTTGTGAGATACCCTTCTCCTCCACTCTGTGATCTTGACTCGACAGGAAAGAGGGCAGCTTGCACCATCACACTGTGCTATCTCTTCACAGGACCAGAGTAACAAGGTCAACTGATCATGGACTGAAACCTCCAAACTATGAAACAAAATAAACCTTTCCTCTTTATATCTCATCTATCTCAGGCATTTCATTACAATAATGGAAAGCTAAATAACATAATGTAACTACAATACAATAGCAAGAAGCCGTTAGAAAGATGGGCAATAATAAGAGGTATAAACTGAAGAGGGGGAGTAGGCCTCAGAGCAACACATAACATCTAATTCTAATTTAACAAAAGAAAAAGGAACATGCACATATAGGTGTGGTTATCTACATCTGTTAGGTAGCCACATAAGTTGTCAAAACCAGAGGTCAGTCTGAAAGAAAATAAAGCAATTCATTTTATTTATTGTTTTTATTATATTTATTCTATATGTATGAATATATTGCCTGCATGTGTGTAAGTGCACTTGTGTCATGCAACACCTGCAGAGGTCAGAAGAGGATGTTGAATTCCCTGGAACTGGAATTAAGGAGAGTCATTAGTCACCATGTGGGTGCTGGGAATTGAACCTGGGTCCTCTGCAAGAGCAGTCTATGCTCTTAAGTGCTGACCCAACTCTCCAGCCCCTATTGTTTTTGTCTGTGTGTTTTATTTTTTTAAAACATAGTGTCATGTAGTCCAGGTTGGTCTCAAAGCTGTCATGTTGATCCATCAGGTTAGCCTTGAGCTCCTGATCCTCCTACCTCTGTCTCTCAGGTTTTAGGATTACTGGTATAAGCCATCATTCCCGGCTTAAGCAATCCATATTAAAGTATGTACCAAGCTGTTTTCTAGACTTTCTTTTCTTTTTTTTTAATTTTATTTATTTCTGTATGTGTATGAATGTATTGTCTGCATGCAAGTTTGTGCACCCGTGTCCTGCAATGCCGCGGAGGTCAGAAGAGGGTGTCGGATTCCCCTGGAACTGGAGTTCTGGAATTGGAGTCTCAGACGGTTCTCGGCTGCCATGTGGGTGCTGAGGATCGAACCCGGGTCCTCTGTAAGAGCGGTCGGCTCTCTTAACCTCTAGGCCATCTCTCCAGCCCCGACTTTCTTTTTTTTTTAATTTATTTATTATTTTTTTATGTGTATGAGTATACTGTCTGCATGTAGGTTGGTGCACCCGTGTTGTGCAATGCCGTGGAGGTCAGAAGAGGGCTTCGGATTCCCCTGGAACTGGAGTCAAAGATGGTTCTTAGCCACCATGTGGATGCTGGGAATTGAACCTGGGTCCTCTGCAAGAGAAGTTGGTGCTCTTAACCGCTGAGCCATCTCTCCGGCCCCTATTCTTTCTTAACCATTTAAAATGTCTTTAAATGAAATATAAATCAAGAATAATGCCCTTTTAGAACAACTATGAACTTGCTTTTTGCTGAGAGTAACGAGCACAAAAACTGAGAGGCAAAACACCAATGTAAAAGCCCTAAGTGGCCTCCATCCAAAGATAGCACTTTATCCTTCCTTGAGAGCTTCCCAGCCTTGCTTCATTCCTGGCTGCTGGAATCTGCAGGCCCAGCCTTCCCACAGGGCTCCTGAGGCTTCTTACGTGGTTGGCCTCTAAGGCTTTTGAGAAGGCAACCTTTATCTTGGGTTCTGCTGATCTGTGCAGAGGTTGCACCAGGCTTGCTGATGTTTTATTAATAGTTTATACTTGAATATTGCTTGCTTTTATTTTGTACTTTTGTGGCATATTCAAGAAGAATACAGCACATTTGTCTTTCTAAACACATGCATGTACGGAAGCATACCAGGTACTTTATATTTTGTGTTGCCGGCAGCAGCAGCCCTCTTTTTTTTGCCTCACTTTGACAAGATAAATCTTTATTGTTTTATTTTCATTTCTTTGAGTTTTGGGAATCTTGTTTGTTTGTTTATTTATTTATTTATTTTTGAGACAGGGTCTTCCTGTAGCCCCAGCTGGCTTGGAACCAAGACCCAGCTGGCCAATCTCACAGGGATCTGTCTGCCTCTGCCTCTCAAGTCCTGGGATTAAAGACATGTGCCATCATGGCTGACCTTGTTTGGGGAATCTTTTTATATTTATTAATTTGGTTTTGTGCTGTGTGGTACTGGAGATTAAACCCAAGACCCCATGTGTGCTAAGCAAGTGCTCTGCCACTGAGCTGCATCCTCCCAGCCTAATGTGCCCATTTTTATATAGTCATAACCCAATTTTCCCTTAACCCGAGACCAACACCACTTTTTTACTATACTGTATCCTTTGCTTACCTTTGTAAAAACCATAATATTTACTCTTTCCAGTAAATGGGTCCTTTCTCAGAGCCTAGTTCCTCAAAGGGTACCTGGCCCCGCATTTGTAGCCAAAGTTCTTATGAGTACCTTCAGATATGATTCCTGCTTTTTGACAAATTCAACAAAGCTAAATTGTTATCTTCTCTCCCAAACCGGCCATTGCTAATAACCTATTTTTTTGTCTTTCTTTTCCTTTTAAAGCAAGGAATAACCAAGTCCAGTTCTGTCACATCCTTCTTGGCAATTCTCAGTTCTCCATTTATTCATCATGCCGACCCTTGTTTCGATCCTCGTTTCTTTGACAGATCTATTGTAATGTGTTAAACGAGTGCAATGCTATCTGACTGATCAGCTTACAAATTCTACAGTAATGCCTGGTGTGGTGGCACATGCCTTTAATCCCAGCATTCAGGAGGCAGAGGTAGGCGGATCTCTGTGAGCTCAAGACCAGCTGGGGCTAAAGAGAGACCCTGTCTCAAAAATACAAAAACAAAACAAAACAAAAACAAACTACAGTGATGACTAAAATGCCTGTCACCATCTCCCAGTGCCTGGACAATCTCACCTCGCTCTTATTTTCATCTCTCTAATGTGCCCACCCTGGTGCCATCTTCCTCCAAGTGGGAACAGTAAATCTCAGTGTTGGCTTGTGCCACTCATGTCTGAAAGTGCTGTCTTCAAAGTCCTACCAAACTGCTGCTCTCTCCAGGAAGCCAGTCTCCATTTTCCCACCTCTCAGTTCTTCAGTTCTGCTTACTGGTAGCACCCACATGGCACCCCCTGAATCCTGCTTATGTGGGGCCTATTCCCCAGTATGGTCTTATTATCCTTTCTAGATTTTATACTGTCTATAAACTGAGCTTGTGCGGGATGCTCCTATCTAGGATAGTAACTCAAAAATCTTGGATAAGGACTTAGAGAACAAACTGAGTGTAAAACTAGAACCTAGTTCTTTATCAGACGGGCTTTTTGTTCCCTTTAAAGCATGTCAAAAAAAGCTGATGAATAATACATAAAATATTAAGAGTATTTAAAAATTAGCATTTCAGTCTGGCTAGCTGCTATCTAGAAAACATGATGACTAAGATTCGATGGAAAATGCACGGATGTTAAATAAATAAAGTAGATCATTCCCAAGACTTTTACTTTTTTAAGTGTCCCAATGTACAATTGAAAATTCTTAAAAAAAAAAACTCCCTTAGTTTATGATAACATACTATGTGTTCTATTTTTAGACCTTTTGCAAATAAAGTTTATAGGATTGGCCTTTCAGAGGATCTTAAGAATTTTAATATTAATTTAGACAACTCATATTATCGGCAAGAAAGTGATGGTCCAGAGGGCTAAACCAGGAAGGAAAAAGCTTTTAAGGACACTGAGCAGATGAAGTAACAATGGTGAGCCATAAAGACTCTTTGTAAAATCTACTTGACATCACTGATGTGATGAGCCAGTCATCATCAGCAATGAGATTCCAGGGAAGCATTCTGACTTACTAGCCCTTCACATTTGACTAACACTGGGATAACCACAGAGTACACATTCCCTATGTCATTAGAACAAGGGGTTGTGGGTAAAAGTTTATACACTTTAACTCACTTGACTTACACATCTTTATACTTTTTCTACCATAGGGAAACTGAAGTGCAGAGAAGCTAAGCAACTTGCTCAGGCTAGTAACCAGGTGTCCTGTTGCCAGGGACTTTCACCACATCAAATAAATAAATGACATAAGTAGACAATGCCCTCCAGGCCTTTGGATCATGGAAGTATATCAAATAATATTACAGCTAACTATAATCTAGTTGATGTAGTGCTTCCTGATGATCCAGAGGGCTGTGATGGAAGTATTACAATCCCACCACCCATCCCTGCTCACACCTATAGAATTAATGACTACTAAGACAAAGGTAGCAAGGTAATTCTGTAACTAAAGACCAACTGAGAGAAAAATATGTACCAGTGTCCAAACGTAAACCTAAAATTCTACAGGGCTGGTGTGTAGGACTGATTCCCATGAGGCCATCTCCACCTTGATGATCTCAGCCTCCTCTGCACCTCCCTGCACCTCTCACAGGGAATGTCTGTGTCCTCTACAGCATCTGCATGATGCCTTATTCTCTTTCAAAGAAGTAACTTTTTACAGCCTGAATCCTGTTCTTGAGTTATTTATATGGGAAACAGAGGGTTTCCCTTATTTTCACCCTCTCTAGTGCTATGACAGAATAGTCATATAAGGAAGAGGTACAGTAAATGTACCTGGCACTAAATAAGAGCTGTATATTGACTTGATGTGTATCTTCAGCACACAACTAATTGGCTAGAACTATCAAGGAGATAACTATATAGAATATACATTTTGGTAGTACACAGGTATTACAGGAATCAAAGAAATAAAGAGCATTACAATTGTCAGGCAAAAAGTAACAAACATGGAATGAGGCTCTTATTGAGAATAAAATGTTAAGAATGAAAGTTCCAACAACAACAAAAAGTTACTGATTCTGATCTTAGGTCAGTAAAAATGAGGGCAAAGTTTAAACTAACACTTTTTTCAGAAGACTGTGTAAGTTAGTATAGCAATTCATTCAAACCATTAACAAAGCACATTAAGTACAGGATTTTATTACTGGAAATAACTGTATAGAAATAACAGCAAAACTGCATCTGCATGGCTTTCAGAAAGTGTGTAGGTCTAGACTTGGGTTTTAGTCCCAACAATACTACTAGCTATATGACCTAAGATAATTTACCTAACCTCTCTATGATTTATTTTCTTTTTCTTTACATTTTATTTTATGTGTATGAGTGTATTGCCTGCATGTATGCAAATGCACCCATGTTGTGCAATGCCCATGGAAGTCAGAAGAGGATACCATGGACTAGAGTTACAGATAGCTGTTAGCCACTGGGGGAAATTTTATTTACTTTTTTAACTTTTAGGTCTCAGATAATTCTTAAGTTGGGGCTCTACTATGTCTGTAGAGAATTATAATAAATAGTAACATGAGAACGGGCTGTATATAGTCTATAGAGCACAGAACTGAGCCTGGTGGAGCACCCCTGTAATCTAAGCTCTTGGGAAGCAGAGGTAAAAGGACAGGATAGCCAAGAAGCCAGCCTGGGCTACATGGTGAAAATGCGTTTTTTTCTTTCTTTCTTTCTTTCTTTTTTTTTCCTGAACAAAAGGAAAGCAGAGAAGTAGCATTGTAGTAAGGGATCATTTTTCAGCATCTTCATCTTTTGGGGGAAGCAGATGGAACATTTAATAAAATATTGGTTTAGAAAACTTATCCTCTAACATCTGCAATGAGAATTTTACTGTATTCTAATTAATTTTAACATTTTTTTTTCCCTTATGGGCTGTTTAGCTCTTACAATGCTAAAAGATGCAATGAGAAAAAGGATTAACGACACTTTTTATTTTAAAGCAAAGGACATAGAAACAGATCCCAACATTTACAACATACTAAAGAAAGAAATTCCAAGAGCAGTTTATGAGCTGCTTAAAGAAACATGGAATTGGGCCGGGCGTGGTGGCGCACGCCTTTAATCCTAGCACTTGGGAGGCAGAGGCAGGCGGATCTTTGTGAGTTCAAGGCCAGCCTGGTCTACAGAGTGAGTTCCAGGACAGCTGGGGCTACAGGGAGACCCTGTCTCAAAAAAGACAAAAAAAGGCAAAAAAAAAAAAAGAAACATGGAATTGGGCTGGAGAGATGGCTCAGTGGTTAAGAGCACCAACTGCTCTTGCAGAGGACCCAGGTTCAATTCCCAGCACCCACATGGCGGCTAAGAGCCATCTTTAAGCTGGGCATGGTGGCGCATGCCTTTAATCCTAGCACTCGGGAGGTAAAGGCAGGAGGATCTCTGTGAGTTCAAGGCCAGCCTGGTCTACAGAGTGAGTTCCAGGTCAGCTGGGAAGACCCTGTCTCAAAAAAAAGAAAGAAAGAAAAAAGAAACATGCAATAAAAGTCAGGCCTGGTGGTGCACATCTTTAATACAGGTACTCAGGAGGCAGAGGCAGAGGCAGGAGAACCTCTGAGTTCAAGACTAGCCTGATCTGTGTAGTAAGTTCCAGGCCAGCCAGGGCTACATAGAGAGGCCCTGTCTCAAAAACAAACATACGAACAAAAAATGTAATATAAGAATTTCTTCAAAATACTAAAATTGGAGCTGGAGAGATGGTTCAGCAGTTTAAGAGCACTTCACCCATATGGTGACTAACAACTGGCTGTCCAGTTCCAGGAGAATCTGACACCCTCTTCTGATCTCTGTGGACACTGTATGACACTGGTGTAGCAACATACATGTAGGCAATACACTCATACACATAAAATAAAAATAATAAGTAAACTATTTTTTAATATACTAAAATTGTTTTTCTCATAGTTTCTCATGATTTTTAATCATTCTTACCAACATATATTATGAAGTCACAGAAGAAAAACTACTATGAAGTCTAATGATTTCTTACTTTTTGCTTTTGTTTTTGCTTTGAGACAGAGTCTAATTACATAGCTTCAGCTGTCTGGAACCCACTATGTAGCCCAGGCTGGCCTCAATATCACAGTTATCCACCTGCCTCTGCCTCCACAGTACTGGAATTAAAGGCATGAGCCACCATACCTGGCAGGATTGCTTACTTTTGATATGAGATTACTGTTGACATTCTGGAGAACTGGAGTGAAGATAAATTTTTGTTTTAAATTAGGCTGGAATCTAACTCACAATTTTAGTGAAGTTTGTGTGCCATTCTCCCAGAATTTTCAAAATATGGATAGGGACTGGGTCTTTTCATTGGAGAAAATTTAAATGGAGACCATCCTAATGCAGACTTAAAAAAAAAAAAATCACAGCAGGGGCTGGAGAAATGGCTCAGTGGTTAAGAGCACCGACTGCTCTTGGAGAGGACCCGGGTTCGATTCCCAGCACCCACATGGTGGCTAAGAACCGTCTTGAACTCCATTACAGGGGAATCCGACACCCTCTTCTGACCTCTGCAGCATTGCATAACAAGGGTGCACCAACCTACATGCAGACAGTACACTCATACACATAAAAATAATAAATAAAAAAAGTTAAAAAAATTGTAACACAGAAGTAGCATCCATAAACAGGTCAGACTTTACAGAGCTGAGAGGAAATGCCATAGAGTTACAGTCTCATAGGAGCTTCTGTTAATTTCATCCATGGAAATGAGGCTGTATGTTCATAAGGCACATTGTATGATTTCTTGATCAGCTCTAAAGCGTATCTTCAGCAACAGGAAATGTTTTCCTTAAGGAAAAGACAATGTACATAATGAACAGTCAATATCCAAAGCACAGCCTTTACTTCTGAATCCTATCATTAATGCCATGGGTTTTAAGAGCAATAGAATTTAATGTAGCTGTCTTCATTTCGTTTCTCACTTAGAGGCTTATAATAATTACAATCATAAAAATAAAATTACTTTAATGGCCCAGAGGGCATGGAAACGCTAAAACATTTATGTAAATGGGACTTACTCATTAAAGAGCATTGACAAATGTATATAAATTACATTTAATTCTATGATAGGGGCTAAGATGAAAACAGTCTAATAGATTGTGCAAGAGTCACAAGTTTACCTTCTGGCTCTTGAGTGAACTTGGGCAGGTTATTAATTAGTGATTAATGCCAGATGCTTCTATCTGTAGAACGAGGATGGTACTGCTTCCCACTGCATGAGACTGACCCAGCTTGAGCTCTTGAGAAGTTTCTATTAGAAGCTAATATCTTCAGAAAGGTAAATCCAGGTCCAAACATATAGGAAATGTTAATTTTACTTAAACTTGAAGACTAGACAGTGTCTTGTAATGGCATTAGGGAGGCTAAAGTAGCCCACTGTTCATGAATATAGTCATACTGATTCCCTAGGCTTGTGCTTACATGAGAAGGAGCTCTCAAGGTAAACAGGGAAAAGAATGCATGAGTCATTAGAACTGGAAGTGAAATGAAATGATACATCAAATCCTGTTCAAACTTCAGGGCTTAAAATGAGGAACTACCTTTTCACACGAGAACTTAGCAATTATCATTATAATGAAGGTTAGAAGAGTTTCAAGTTCTGAGCTGGCATGTTTGAACAGAAATATTTTCAATGAAATGTGCCATTTTATAAAATGCAGTCAGTATTAATGCCAAAACTAAGAGAATTTTTATAGAGTTACATATGAACACATGACGACTCAAGTAGTTCACCATGATTGATGTTATTCTGAATACCACAGTTGTTAGTAATGGTTTGGGGCCTTCTCATGAAGTTCAAGCCCATGTTCTTTGTCTAATTGGCTCATCATTCCTCAGTTGGTATTCTCTCTGCTGTTGCTCTTTCCAATCATCTGGTCCCTCTGCAGGGCACACAGTTTGCAGGTAAGGGCTTCACCTGCAGCTTGACATTCTAGGACAGATCCTAAAAACATCCTAAGAAACAATGCTGAGAAAACCATGCTAAATGCACACCAAGTAAGTAGAATGGATTTATTTTCCATATGTTTTCAAAGTTAACTGAAGTAAGAATCCATCTTATGGTGAATAAATCCACTTCTGAACACCAAATTGTGACATTTATTAGTGTATTAAATTATATGCTTTAATATTCACCTAAGCTCAAATACTTCAAAGTCAATTACTGATTATCCTCCTAAAATCAGAGATTAACAACATGAGTAATAGAAAAATTATATGTAGTCTACCCAGACAGGACAAGAAAGAGAGCTCATAATTAGGCAGTGAGTGTGTATTTACACAGGCTCACATTTATGTACACTTTAATGATTTTCCTTTGTGGTCTTAATGTTTAAAAGATTCTAAATACCCAATGAGGCAATTTTCTCCAAACATATATACTGACATTAAAATTAAGCCCAATACTTAACACTAAAATCACGGGTTATTAGATCAAGAAATCGTCTTCTGAAAGCAACACATTTTATTTTGCTAGGACCAACAAGAACTGGTCGTATTTACATCCTGACAACATGGAAGGAGTTGGGGCAATGAGTGAAGAACACTAACACTGCCTGTCCTCCCAGGTCTGTGGTCTCTTCCTACTTCTTGCCCTTAGTTTGTTGTTGCTTGGATTGGCCATCCCTGAAATATACTGACAGCACGCAGAATGACGTAAATATAGACGTTGAGTTCTGCCTCTGAGATATTAAAAAGTTCCTAACATCCCCAGCATCTGGTCTATAAAATGAGGGTTTCAGATGATGATGCCACAGGATTAGAGCAGCCCTAACATTCATCACTGGCATCATCTCCATGCGCTCACTGGTGACTATACCAATTCTTTCATTCCTATAGAATTCAACGAAATCTGGATAGCATGACACACTTTACTACTATTTAATTGCGCTCGTGGTTGCTTCCATCCCCCCCCAACAAGGTGTTTTAAAATTTTATTAGTTTTTATTATTATTGGTGTGTGTGTGTGTATGTGGGTGGAGGTCAGAGGACACCTTTTGGGAGTTGGTCCTCTCCTTCCTTCCCTTTGCTGAGGCAGGGCCTCTCTTGTTTCTGCAGTACTGCATATTCTAGGCTAGCCGTTGTCTGAACTTTTGGGTCAAGTCTCCTGTGTTTGCCTCTCATCTTAGGGTAGGAATGTTGGGATTACAGATGTGCACTAAGCTTTTCTTCATGGGTTTTGATCAGGTCATCAGACTTTCGTTACAAGTGCTTTAATGCATGAACCATTTTTTTGGCCCCTCAAGTTATTTTAAATGGTGCCAGAATCTTCAGTAAACATTAAGAACTCAATGAAATTCAAGTCTGATGATGTCTCCAGGGTTTTGTCTTTTGATGCAATCACTCAAATGAACATCTTACTGGCTGTTTCTAGAACTTCTGCCATTTTCATGCTACTGAGCAAACTAGATCTTTTCCAAAGAGAAAGTTCCAAATCCACAATTATGAGGCCATCCTCTTCGAGTTAAAGCATGGCCAGAGACCATTTTTGTTCCTTCTTCTATAAACAGTTTCGATGATTAGAGCTAATGAGTAGGTTTCAATAAACAATTTCACAAGTATCCATCCCATCTTCGTGTCCCCCTGTGCTGGCAATCAGATTTTCACGAGACAGAGCCACTCCAAAACACAGTATGTGCTTACGTAAAGGTTGGTCAGGACTCTATTTGTATTAAGAGCAGCTTAATCATTTCAATCTTTAAAACACAGTAACAGCTTTTGGAAGCCTCTAGTTGTCTTAGATTCTTTTTTCATCTTGGATTCTCCCCTAAAACTGGTTCTCATTTCCCACAGCTCTTCATTTGTGCTTTGTAAAAGCCATTGCTGTTGGTGAAGACGAATTGACAAAGTCAGCAAGACAGATCTTTGTGGAAACGAAGGCAGTCTGAAACCCTCCAGTTTTTTAACTACTCCAGCTTGAACTGAAGAAGAGTTTATTGCCACTCTAGTCCCTTTCTGTGTGGCAATAAATTACCAATAATTAAAGAGATAATTTCCCTTCACCCTGTGCCCCACTTTTCTTTGCTCCCAGAAAAAACATAAAAACCATCCCCCAAAGACAAAACCTGCCACCAAGGCAGTGCACTATGGTAATTTCCCAAGGCATTATGATTGATAGTGATCAGCAGAGAGTGGGATAATAGCTCCCCATAATTTACCAGTCCCTTTGAAGGGTTAAAATATGGCAGATGTTGATAGCTGACAGTCCTTGCTAACAGGAAAGACACATTGCTGTGGGGCCTAGTCTAGGCTTTCCCTTCCCCTTCCCTGCAGCTGTCTGTGTAGAGCTAATTGTATCCACTTGTTTAACCTCGGGGAACGTCTGGAGGGGACCCAGTGCCACAAGGGTAACTTTTTTTTTTTAACGGTCATTTCCTCTCTGGTGTAACTTGCATGACAGTATGTGACAAGCAGAAATTAATGGGGACACTGCTGTGCCAATTCCTCCTGAATTGCTGACACTGGCTACAGGCTGCCTGTTTGCCACCCAGCCAAGACCTCACATGAAACATGGCGAGGGGCCCACAGCTCTATTCACCAACAAGCCAGCTGGTCAGTGATGAGAGGAGCCGAAACAATGCGGTGCGTACAAACCAGGAAGAAAATGCTTTCTAAACCGATTCAAACCAAAGAGGTGGCATTTACTAGGAGTTAATATGTCCATTTATTTCCCGGAGTGGTAAGTTGTAGGGCTCCAATCTCCAAAGTAATTGAGATGCACAAAGCACACCTTTTACAAGGTGTCCTAAGGTGTAAGTTAGGATGGAACATCACTCAGGCAAAGGAAGGCCTTCCCAATAGGCTGCTTCCAGGAAAGCCCGGGAGCTGGCTTAGAAATTCCATGCGTGGATATCTCTTTCTTGCACATACAAGTGAACATACAAGCATACACACAAAAGAACTTTCAGTTCAAGCCCATTAATTGCCTGCCACATTTTGCAGGGTTGGGGAATAAATATGCCCCAACCTTGGCAAGATCTACTTTCTCCTCTTAATCAGGAATCAAACTCAGCTCACGGTCACTTAAAATGGTGGCTGTTAGAGATCAGGCCTGGCTGATTTCAGCACGGACATTTAAAAAAAACAAACAAACTCAGCCTAAAAGTCTGGCTTTGTGGTGCACATCTTTAATCCCAGCACTCAGAAGGCAGAGGTAGGAGACTCTCTGTGAGTTTGAGGCCAGTCTGGTTTACATGGCAAATTCTGGGACAGCCAAGGCTTCACAGTGAGACACTGTTTTTATTTTTGTTGTTGTTGTTTTAAAAAAGAAAAAAGTATTTAGCATAAAAGTCATCTAATAATGATATTAAGATCCTCTGTACAACAAACAAATCTAAGGGGGAAAGATGGGAAATTCATACTGGTAGGACTTTCATTACAAATTTAGGAAATTCTAAGGGCATTTTAAAAGGCCACAACAAACTCCTCAATTTTGCATGACATGAATGGGAAGTAACAAAAACAAGAATCTATTCAATTCACTTTTTCTCCCATTTGATGTTTTAAAGTATGCCAGTTAATAAAAATGGTACACAGAACATATGGGACAGATAGCAACTTAGGAACTTCCCAAACAATGTTCAGATTTGGGTATGCGACAAAGCACAAAAAGAACGCCCAAACCTAGAGTTGCCAGGTGGACTCTTGGGAGAAAGAAGACATGTTTCCAGTTCCAAAGAAACTTTTCCAAGCCAGCATTTGAGTGGTGGCTTCAGGGTGGACATTCTCTGGCCACAAAGAGTTGAGTTTCAAGGGCGGATAGTCTATCTTTCTACTAACAAATGGAGACCACAAATTCTTCACACTTATGAGCCAAGAAGCACATGATCAGGGAGAGGATCTGATACTGCTAGATAAAGATGCTGGAAATTGGGGGCTCAAGAGATGGCTCAGCCATTAAGAGCTCTTTCAGACAAGTTGGGTTGGGTTCCCAGCACTGACATGGCAGTGAACAACCACCCGTAACTCCAGTTTCAGGGAATTTGACACCCTCTTCTCCCCCCTGGGGCATTGCCTGACATGGGTACACTTAACATACATGCAGGCAAAATACTAATACACATAAAAATAAATAAAAAGGTGATGGGAATAACTTTAGTGGGTGGGTTATTTATGTAAATAAAACTTGTGAGTCACTACTGAATTTAGGAACAGAACAACTCAGAACCAAAGCATAGGCATGAGGGGAAAAAAACACAAAGGGAGAGGTGATGGAAATGGGAACACTAATCTCTTAAATAAACTCATTTCTAAAATATACTAAATAATGCAAAATGTAACCCAAGCCTTTGTAAATGTTCATAGCCAATATAGTCTTTAAAGATCTCTGCTTTCAGATAACAAAGTAATACTAAAATGAAAATCCAAACACTAACTCAAAGACCGCTCAGAATGTACTCTCTAAATAATGACTCCTTTTTGCTCAAGGTCAATATGGAAACATGAATTAAATAAATAAAACCCATTCAACTTCAGACATCCTCTCATGCTTTAACTTTATGATCTGAATGAATATCTCTCAAGATCCACTCTGCAAGTGTTACTGAGGACATGTGCAAGCAAAATGCTGAACTTCTGTTGCTGAGCAGAAGGCAGCCAGGGCTCCTAAAGCAGCACTGTAGCCTACTCCAGCGGCTGCAGAGGTCCACTGCGGGGGCTGGTGAGTATGCTGTCCACGCCTCAGGGAAAGCCAGCTCACTGGAGGCCATATGAAGAAGCTAGCCCAGCTGTGTGACCCAAACAGACGATTCCAATACTGTTTCTCATTGGTTAAAATACTACTTGCGTTTATGAATTTAGCTGTTCATACTTCTAAGTACCTAAGCGTTTCCAGACTATAACTTCCAACTTAAAAACCCCAAGAGAAGTAAAAGGGTTCTACAATTCTACATATAGTTTCATTACACAGATACTTTTCAGAAATGCTAATTTTTTTAACAAAAAGGGATATCTATTTACTAAAATAGCTTTCTCTCAGCTCAATTGCCATGTTGTAGTACTTAGAGGCAGTAGTTATAGCGTTACATGGCTTGTCAAAGGTACATGACTACTCACATGTTCAATCTGTAAGTTAGGGAACTATGAATTTTATTTGAAAGCAGCTAAATATAGTACACTTCCAGACTTTACAGTTCTTGATGCTTCATTAGCCCTCTTATCAGAATGGGAAGAATGGAGATCTCTGCCGGGGCCTTCCCATGGTAAGTCAAACACAAGGCGACGAGTTTCCAGTTCATTTCCTCTGGCAACATACTCATCAATCATGAGAAGCCAGGACTTTGTTATTTTGGCTGGAGGAAAGAAAGCTCAGTGGTTTCTTTCCCAGTGAACTGGGTCTTCTCTTCAACTGTAAATTTAGGTTTGATCAGACCCTTACTGTGTCCATCCCAAGAGCACCTACTTTGATGATTGATGAGCTCACAAGGCTAGCCTAGAACACAGCCATTACAGCTGCTATGGAGATGACTTGGTCTGGGACAAAATGTGTTTGGTGGTGCTAATGTTCTAATGCAACAGGAAAACTACCAAAGTTCCATAGGTGTCCATCTTTCTGCAAGTAACATGTTCTCAGCAGTTTTTAGTGTCACTCACAATGGTTCATATGTTCAAAAAGCTGTAATAGGAAAAGATGCCAATCTAAAATAAGATCCAAAAGAAAACACACACACACCTTCAAAAATAATACACATGCATGATGGTGCATGCCTTTAGTCCTAGCACTTGGGAAGCAGAGGCAGGCAGATCTCTGAGTTTGAGCCTGGCCTTGTCTAGATAGTGAGTTCTAGGCTAGCCAGAGTACGCAGTGAGACCCTGTCTCAATAATAACAATAATGATAATAATAATAATAACAACAACAACAATGATAAAAACAACAATATATATTTGGGGGTTGGAGAGGCGGCCCAATGCTTAAGATTGCTCTTGTAGAGAACCTGAGTTAAGTTCTCAGCACCCATATAAGGCAGCTCACAACCTCCTGTAACTCCAGTGCTAGAGGATCCAACACTGTGGCCTCTGGAGTCACCTTAACTCATGTGCACATACTGATCCAATAACACACATACACATAATTAAAAATAATAAAAATAAATCTTAAAAAGCACACATTTATCTAACTTCCCTTCCTTTGGATTATTTTACCATGAACTATGAATTAATGTAGATTGCCTTTGAGTAGATACTGGTGTTATATACAAATATGTTGTTGTCTGGGCATGTAAGAATATTATGATTGGGGGCTGGAGAGATGGCTCAGCAGTTAAGGGCACTGGCTGCTCTTGCAGAGGACTTGGGTTGGATTCTCAGCACCCACATGGCATCTAACAACTGTCCCTAGCTCCAGTTCCAGAGGATTGGATGCCCTCTTCTGATCTCCATGAGCACTGCAGGACACAGGTACACTTAGATCCATGGAGGTAGTACACTTATACACATAAAATAATAAAATAAAATATTAAAAAGCATATTATGACTGTGGGTAGCACTGAATCAGATTATTATTTCAAGAAAAAAATTAAGACAGTCTTTCATTAAATCAATTCTGCGTTCATGGATATACCTAATCTATTCATGGGCAATCACCTTGTACTAGCCCATCCAGAATGTAAAAAAGAAATGGTTTTGTAAAAACATTTTTAAAAATCATTTTACATGTATGAATGTACTATCTGCATGTAGGTTGGTGCACCCGTGTCGTGCAGTGTCTCAGAGGTCAGAAGAGGGTGTCGGATTCCCCTGAAACTGGAGTTAAAGACGGATCTTAGCCGCCATGTGGGTGCTGGGAATCCGACCCAGGTCCTCTGCAAGAGCACTCGGTGCTTTTAAGCACTGAGCCATCTCTCCAGCCCCAGAAATGTTATTTTTTTAAAAGTAGGCACGATATTACACACGGCTTCTTTTAAAAAGCCATTGCTCTGATATATAATATAATTGCTATAAACTCATGTTAGCAAGAACTTTTGAAAGCTAATTTCAAGAAAAAAGCACTGACAGCCTAGAGACCATTAAGGAAACCTCTACCTGCACCTGCATTGTAGTAAAAATAGGCTTGTAACCTTATGTATGTAGACATAAATGTAAAAGCTTACTAGTCACCAGAAATCTCTTTCAATTATATTCAAGTGCAATTCCTGCAAAGTCTAATTATACTATTCTGTGGTAAAATGGAAGTGAGATCAAAGGAAAAAATTGAAGTGTTATCAGAATCCCTACTGGATTTTTTTAGTATTCTCAATTCTGCTATTTTTATCAAAATCATCATCAGTAAACATGCACTCAATACTTTAATGACTGTTTTACAAGACCTGTCCTAGTATGCTGACTCACAGAGGAAGTGATGCCATGTTATTAGTTCTTATTTTGGGTACTAAGGAAAGACTTAGACTAAGAACATTAACTCTGTAACAGTTACCCACCATACATATGTTAAAAGATCATTTGGTTGGACTATTAACCATAACAGGTTGATTGCCGACAATTGAATACAGTAGCAGCAGACGGTTATTTAGGACACAAATAAAAACAACACATCTCAATAGGGATACACGTTATTAGTATTTTAGTTTACTTTGTGCTTGTTTTTTAAAACAAAGCATTAGAAATACGTTTCCAAATGGGGGAGATGCTACCCATACAATTTGGATCATGTCTTTCTGGAGATAATTATTCTTTTAAAGTGAAGTTTTATGAGAAATCAGTCTGTGGTGATACAGTCATTTTGCTAGATGAATTTCAAAGCTTATGAAATCGGTTCACGGAACACTTTGGTTTTCAAGATGCATCTCTAATTACTGATGAAGCTGAACACCCCCCTTGTCCAAATCTTCTAGTTATTCTATGTATGCCTTTGTGAATGTATTTTATGTGCCTTATTTATATCTAAATTGATTAGTCTTTTTTTCTTATTGGGTTTTTAAAGCTTTTTACATATTAAGATACTAAACTTTTGTTATACTTTTTATAAACACATCATCAGTTGCTTTTGAATTTAATGCTTCATACTGTAAATGATATATTTTTCTCATCTCTGAATAATTAATTTTGTGATTCTTCTTTCAACACAGCAAACTCTACTTCAAGATTAGATAAATTATTTGCTTAAATGTTACTTTATCTATTAAAAAGAACAAGCTGTAGTCCTCTTATAGAGACTCATCTTTTCAAACAAGAAAATATTTGGACTTTCTACAGATCATAAAGGAGGCTGCTTGCTTCGTATCCAAAGCTGAAAGTGCTGCCTGCAGTCTCCTGACCAGCACTAAATGCTGGTAAATCAGGCCTGTTTCTAGCAAAATTTACAAGCAAACTCAGCTGTCTCTTTTCTAAGGAAACCTTCCTGCCATACAAAGGGTTACCTCTGAACAGTATCTCCATTATTTCACCCAGGACTCCATTCCTAATTTTCTGTTTTCTGGCAGCTGCTCTCTAACTTACAAATAATGTGTGTCTTTGTTTAGAGTTCCCTAAAAAAAAATTGTATATTCTAAATGTGGAAGAAAGCTCAATTTATTTTACTTTGAAACCTGAGAAATCAATAACACGAACCATATGTTAATTATGGGACAGGGTGATAAATTATATAAGAAGTTCTGTGAAACTGTGGTGGTGAAAGTGACGGTGGAGTGAAGCAGGAAAGCAGTCCTTTCTTTTGCAGTGTGAAGCTTACATAAATCTCCACACTGGAGGGAGGACGGGCAAAATACAACCATTTCTTAATTCATGCTGATGTACTTTGTATTTTACTTCCTTCCATGTTCCTAAGTGTTTTCATTAAGATCTCACTGCATGGATGAGAGACGCCTATTACGGGCTGCTAGTATAGTGGCAAAATTCAGAACAGATATGCTCAAAGACAGAACCAGTACTTATGTTCTTGTGTGTTGTTTACTTGGCTTCATACAGCTTTGTACTACAGAAGGAAAACAGGCCATCTTTAATAGCTAGTTGAAATAAATATGAAAGGGCTTGAGATTTGTAAGATAAACTGCTGCCATCCATATAATAATTATAATGGGGGAGAACGTGAGTTATTAATGTAATGTTTCATATATTTATGATCCACATAATTATGTGTTTTTTTACAAAGCTACCTTTGGAAGGAGGTTTACTGATAGTACATATGTCTCTCTTTTTTTCATGGGACCCAATCAGTTCATCCTCCATGTGATCACCAACTTATTCCTTTCCTCATTTTGTTCTTTGCTTCCTGACCAGGAAGGGACAGAAGTAAACGGGACCACCCTGTAGCTTTCATATCAAAACACTGCAGGTCTTCAACTATGGGTGATGGTGAATCTCTCAGTCCCAGATTTTAATATTAGCACATGATATGTTAGTGAGATTAAAATGTCAGTAAGCAGTGTTTCAAGTATTCGTTCCACACTATATACACGAAACATCTTAAATCGAAGGTAACTGTTACCAAACCAATCTATATTGGATTAAAGGTAGACTTGACCATTAATGCTGCCATTCCCAAACTTAATTCACTGCAAACCTCTTAAGCCTTGCAATCCCCCCATCTCTGATATGATCTGTTTTAGCTTTCTAATCTGAAAGCAGTGTGACTATACTTTAGGAGGAAGATAGAAATAATCTTTTTGTTCAAGAAAGGAAAAATTAACAAGTATGGTCAGGGATAGCAGTGAACAATGTTCAATATAAAATCACTGAAGCCACCAGCTCACATATGTTAGAGGCCTAGAATCAAATGGAGTGAATTAGAGTCTGGGCTCTCGTGGTTTCTAAAACATTAGTTTCAAAAGTACTATAGCTGATCACACTGATATCAGCATTAACACCCATGACAATGCTTCAGTTAAATTTCACATGGTTTTGGTTCCTTACCTATAAGCTAAGAATTCTCACCAATTCCACTTGCTAGCCTGGTAATGGTTTGCTAATTTAAGACCACAGGGAACTGTGAAAACATCATATGAAACAAAAAGCATCTTTCAAAGGTCAAGTCATGATGTATCACGAATGCTTATCTTGAAAGCGCAGATTCCTGAGTGGGGTTAAGAATTTTTAGGTAAGAATTTTCATACTTCCAGGTGTCTTTTTTATTTACATCTCATATTGATGAGTTAATGCTTTCCAATAGAACACCTTGGGGAATAAAGGTCTAATGCTTTTAAATAAGCCTCTACATACAGGTGACTTCAGTTAAATACCATGCCTGTCTTCATCTCAGATCCTTCCTTTTACTTTTTCTTTTTAAAACTGGGTCTTATGAAGTAGCCTAGGCTAGCTTTGAACTCAGATTCCTCTTGCTTCTACCTCCTGAGTACAAGGACTACAGGAATAGGCCACTGTGCAATCTTAAGAGCCTCCTGACTTTGGGTTCCTAGGTACAAGCAAATATCAGAGCTTTGAGTCATCTCAGAACAAAAAGAACAAAGATGTTTCCCATTCTCTGCTGTGTCATATGATACACTGCAGGGGAGTCTATCTTAAACCGCAGTGTCTATAAGTAACACTGCAGGGCACTTCTAAGACACTCCCACCTGGGACTCACGTTTGGGAAGGGGAGGTCAGTTAGGGCAGGATTATCATTTTGCATGAGCACCCCAGGTGGTGGAGATGCATGTGATTCACTAACTACACCTGAAGAAACAGCACAGTGATAATACAGTTGGAGAAACAGAACATGGTGTTTATCCAAGCCTTTGCCAAACTGTATTAGATGGTAACTCCCTTTTTTGCAAAATCTATTGGTCTTTGTGTATTTTCCAAGGAGCCTAATCAACCTAATCATTGTAAAATGGTCATTGTCAGGGTTCTCAAAGGTTAGAGTTCTATGTGGTTATTTCTAATCGTCAAGAAATTCTCTTTTACACATAAAGACTTCTAATGTCAAGAATCCAGATGCTTAGCACAGAGCCTCTGATTTAGATATATAAATCCAAATTCAAGTCAAACTCTTCTCATTTGATTGACTTGCCTATGGAGTTAATCCTTTTGGAGAATTTTTTCTTGGGACGGTGATGACGGGGAATAGGAAAAGCAGAATGACAGTAGTCTTAACAGTGTTTCATATCCTGGAGACATCGTGGCTCTACTAACTGGCACTGTGAGGCTTGCAAGGCTCCGTTACACAATCTTTGTGAAATGATTTATTCATTCAATAAATATTACCAGAACCAATAATTATTTTCTTAGCTGCAATAAAAGACAAATTATTCCTTTTTATTTTGTTTAGAATGAGGAATAAGTTACTATCTTAGATAAGGGTTAGAGATGTTCTCTGAACGCCTGTCACTAAAACTTCAGTAATGATAATATTGCAAATTTTTAGCAACTGTTTAATAGGGCAGTACTTTTTATTCCAAAATTGTCTAATAAATATAGGTCTCTGAACTTCTGGGGCAAAAACAAGAAATATATGAATGAATAATATGTAGTATTTAAATAAACTTAAAGATGACTTAACCCTTTGAAGCTTCTACTTCTTATGGTGGAGACAGGGAACTCCTTTGCATATAATGGTTTATATAGAGAGAACAATCTTTAAAAAACCAGTATAAATACTAGATTATTTGCTAGACAGACTTCTGGAGAAATGAGAATGAAGCCTGAACATCTCAATCTTATAGGACTTTAGTATAAAATTGGCTTAAGAAAGTTCAATCTTAATGAAAAAAAGATTTTGTAATGGAAGTCAGTACTATACAAAAGAAGAGAGTGCTTCTTAGTTACAGTTACTAATTTCATATTTATCTAAACCAAGCCAACCAAGCACATTCCTAGCTCTAACAGGCAATCCCACAGATCACAACCACCACAGAGAACTGCACGTGAAAGAGTAAATAAAAAGCTTACCAACCAAAAAAAGCCCAGGCCCAGATGGTTTCATAGCAGAATACTATAAAACATTTAAAGAGGTCTTACAACCATTACTACTCAAACTTTTCAGAAGGATAAAGACAGAGGGAAATATCCCAAATTCCTTCTACGAAGCCAGCATCACTCTAGTACCAAAACCAGGCAAAGACACAAACAAGAAAGAAAACTATAGACCCATATCATTAATGAACACAGATGCAAAAATTCTCAACAAAATACTTGCAAATCACATACAGAACCACATAAAAAAAATCATCCATCATGACCAGGTTGGATTCATACCAGAGTTGCAGGGATGGTTCAACATATGTAAAAAAAAAAAAAGTAAATCAATAAATATCATAAAACACATAAATGGACTTAAAGACAAAAACCACACAATCATCTCAATTGATGCAGAAAAAGCTTTGGACAAAATCCAGCATCCCTTCATGCTTAAAGTCTTAGAGGGAATTGGACTGGAGGGCTCATTCCTCAATGTAATCAAAGCCATATACAAGAAACCCACAGAAAAGTTGGAAGCATTCCCCTTAAAGGCAGGAACATGGCAAGGCTGTCCACTATCACCACTCCTCTTCAACATAGAGCTTGAAATGCTTGCTAGGGCAATAAGGTGAGAAAGCGAAATTAAAGGCGTACTAATTGGAAAAGAGGAAGTAAAACTATCCCTTTTTGCAGATGATACGATAGTTTACCTAAGGGATGCTAAAAACTCCACCAGAAAACTCTTAGAAATTATTAAAAGTTTCAGTAAAGTGGTGGGATACAAAATAAACCTAGAAAAATCAGTAGCCTTTCTTTATACCAACAATAAGCAACTGGAGAAGGAATATAAGGAGACCTTCACAATCACAATATGTGGGAAAACTTAGTTAAGATGGGTAGCATTCTAAACCAATGGGCCCTCCCTGGCCACACCCATGGGGTGGGGTGTAGTGACGAAAAGGATTTAGGATTTGGTCCTGAGAATTGAGTCATGCTGGATATTTAACCAGACATCTTGAAATAAAATATCTCTCTGCATTTGGACCTCAATATGCATCCACGTGGTGTGCTTTCCTGCACGTGTTTCCCACACAGATCGTCCTGGGATTAAATGGGCCCCACCACAAACCTCGGTGGGCTCCCCACAACAATAGCCTCAAAAAAA
>VZQC01004106.1:1082785-1208527 GCA_009823505.1 Rhizomys pruinosus
AAAAAAAAAAAAAAAAAAAAATCAATACACTGTTACACATATACCATTAACTTAAAAAACAAAACAGAACATAAGGCCAGGTCCCCAGACCCCAACTTCCACCAGCTAATCAATGATCAGTGATATACTGACCCCAATGGCTGTAGAAATTAAGCAGCATTCAGGAGACTCTCCTGTTAAACACAGAATGAAGTGGCACTTACTTCTGAAGACAGATGAAACACTCACAAAAATTTTAACAAATCACTTTGTTCAAAAACTTCTGGTAATTACCTCAATCCTGAGGTGATTCTACCACTCCCTAGATCCTTGGGTGATCATGTTTCTTCTCCCTGCTTCTCTTCTGACCTGCCTGACCCTCCACACCCATCTTTGAAGAACCTCCCAAGTCATCCATTTCTATTCCATTGACTGAGCTTAGGGCTAGTGCAGCACTCTGGCTTAATAAAAACATATATTGAAAAAAATAAAAATATTACCAATCATTTTAACTGTACAGCTCTGCAAACAACTCTATTCAGTATACTCCAATATCCAATAAATTTTAACATGAGGCTCAAAAAAAAAAATCTATGGAGATGGCAATGTAGACTATAAACTTATGGTTACTCTGTTTTGCTATTAATAAAAGGATACCCTGAAATAACTTTGATATGAAAAGCACATCAGCAAAAGCCAATGATCATTATTTATTTATTTATTTATTTATTTATTTATTTAGTCTTTTTGAGACAGGGTCTCCCTGTAGCTCTGGCTATCCTGGAACTCACTCTGTAGACCAGGCTGGCCTTGAACTCACAGAGATCCGCCTGCCTCTGCCTCCCAAGTGCTAGGATTAAAGGCGTGCGCCACCACGTCTGGCGATCATTTTATATTTAAACTACTGGTTGAAATAATATCTGAAGGAAGTTTGGCAAAGGATCTTATTTACTGAGTTCCTCCATGTACAGGTTACTGAGTTTGGCAGTCAGTATACTCAGATGAATGAATGGATGAGCACCTAAGTCATCACAAAGGCAGAAACCACAAAAGAGAAGTAGATGTGTAGAGCGAATGTTATAAGGCAAATGAGATGACTTCAACTGTAAGAGTGGATGTCTGGGGTGGGCCTTGAAACTTCAGATAGATAGAAGAAAACAGAGTGGAGGAACAGGAACAGGTGATCAGAAACCCTGCACTGAGAGGGTCTGCATGCCTTTCAAACTGCTGTTTCATAGTGCTTAATGAAAACAAGATGGAAGAAAACTGTGTATTAGCCAAAAACCAAATGAATAATCATTCATTATGTTGCACTGTAAAGGTATCAGTATCTGGGGACAGCATCTAGGTATCACTCAAAAGGCATTTCTTACTCTGTTGAGACATGCACGAATTCAATAAACAGACTGGGAATTAAGTTAAGGAGAATAGCAAGCAAAAACAATACAACTTTTAAAGCAGCTTTGACCATTAGACTTAAAGGAAGAAAGAACCTTTAGTCAATACACTTCAACTTGTTTGCTGACCTAAAGGGCAGAAAGCTCGTCTTAATCATCCCTGAGTTTGGCATGCTACATGCCATTTAGACTTTTGATAGATTGATTCTATGAAAGGGGACAATCAGAGAAAGAAGGGACAAACAACCAGTCATTCTGCTTTGCATAATATATGCATGCCTCAATCAGTATATAATTATAATACATAATGTGCTCTTGAGTGACATTTCAAATTATGTCCCTTAGAGACCATGAACCAGCAGAAGATTGAACTATATCTGCTATACTATACTTTCTAAGATTAGGGCCAGATGGTACGCAAATAAATAGTTTTAAGTAATTTTAACAGGCATTAAAACTAAAGGGTTATTTTACGTTACTCTAAAATTAAACCGGATTACATTCCAATCTTTGAAGATCTCATTTAGTTAATAGACTAGAATATATTCCATTCTTTGAACATTTACTTAGTTGACATTTTAAACCATCTATTAAGTTCCAAAAGCTCCAATTCTGGCAATTTTCACAATACAAGTGGCTCAACAGTGGACAGCCTGACCAAGCAGAAAGACAACTCTTGGTACCTTTATGGTTTCTGTGGGCACTCCAGGCTCTGGAACTTTATCCAAGTAAGTGGTCAAGTCTTGATCAACATGCTCAAACACTAGTGTAAGTTTGGTTTCTCTGTCTGTTCTTGACACTGTGCATACATCGAACAACCTAGAAGGAAAAAGAGATTGAGGAGGTGGAAATAAGCAGAGAAGTAACCGGTGTGTTTCACCCTGCTCCCTCAGTTTCATCGAACAGTGGCGGGGTGGGAAAGCAATACTTGTGATAACAGGTAATGGTGCCTGATGGGAGCTGGTATTTCAGTACCAATATGGAAATTCAGGAGAGAAGCTTTCTCAGTGAGGCCACCCATAGCAGCAATCACAAAGCAACATGACTGGAGATCAAAGACATCTGCTTACAGTCTTAACTAACGAAGTCCTTACGTAGAGCCTGTTGATAGAAATAGCTTAAAACTTTCAAGCCAGGCAAAATATGCTTCTTCTTAGCTCATGGTTTAAGAATTGTTAAGGGGCTGGAAAGATGGCGTAGCGGTTAAGAGCGCCGACCGATCTTACAGAGGACCCAGGTTCGATCCCCAGCACCCACATGGTGGCTGAGAACCGTCTGAAACTCCAATTCCAGGAGAACTCCAGTTCCAAGGGAATCCGATGCCCTCTTCTGACCTCCGCGGCATTGCACGACACGGGTGCACAGACTTGCATGCAGACAGTACATTCATACACATACAGAAATAAATGAAAAAAAAAAAAAAAAGAGTTGTTAAGAGGCAAATTAAGCATTCTTTGGAGATACGGGACTCTGCAATGAAGAGTTCCTAGAATGTAAAGTGTCACAACCATGGCTTTAAAAACAATTATAATGTAATACAGAGTGATTCTTTTCTTTTTTTTTTTTTTTTGGTCTTTTTGAGACAGGGTCTCCCTATAGCTCCAGCTTTCCTGGAACTCACTATGTAGACCACGCTGGCCTTGAACTCACAGCGATCCACCTGCCTCTGCCTCCCAAAAGGGCTAGGATTAAAGGTGTGGGCCACCATGCCCGGCTTAAAGGCCATTCTCACTGCCATGTGGGTGCTGGGATTTGAACCTGGGTCCTCTGCGAGAGCAGTCAGACCTCTTAACTGCTGAGCCATTTCTCTAGCCCAGAGAGTGACTTATTTCCAAGACAGGCTTTCATTCTGGTGAGTCAAATTACTGCCCTAGAAAGGGCATAAATTTGTAATGGTTATAACATTCTAAATGTAACATAAAACCAACACAGCAAAGAACTTTAATTGTAAAAAAAAAATAATTGCATGTATTTGTAGGGCACCATGCAATGTTTTGATGTATTGCTGAACTATTTATTATACGGAATGGCAACTATAATAATGCATTTTTTTTTTTGGTCTTTTCGAGACAGGGTCTCCCTGTAGCCCCAGATGTCTTGGAACTCACTCTGTAGACCAGGCTGGCCTCAAACTCACAAAGATTCGCCTGCCTCTGCCTCTCGAGTGCTAGGATTAAAGGCATGCGCCACCACGCTCAGCAATAATGCATATTTTAAAAATGCTGAAAATATGGATCTCAAATGTTTTCATAAATAAAAAATAATCAAGAATATGATATGATGAATCTGTTAACTTGATTCAATCATACTGTGATGCAACACCATAAAATTTAAAATGGGAGGGAAGCAGAATGCAGTGTAAACTAATAAAAACACAGATAAACAAATACTACAAAAAGGGCCTTATGTAGTCAAAAGAACCTTCAAGCCCAAGGACAAAATGTCCTTTAGTTAAGCACATTATTTCATACAAGTCTCACCAAGAAGAATCAGGGAAAAAAAAAATCCATAAATAAGCTGTAAGTAGATTTCTTGAGAAGAATATAATAGAAATAATAAGAAGAAAGTAATAAAATACCATTTGTATTATTTTTCATTAAAAAAACTGAAAACACTTTTCAGAAATTGTGTGGTTACAGCCCCCTTATTAAGTCACACGGGTCCAATCTCTTTATTACTTTTGTTAAATTTTCAATGCCTACCTGACTTACTTTTCCAGGCTACTGTATTTCTGGAATATATGGTCTTCACATTTGGTCCTTCTTTCTGATTCTAAGCTAAATGTTAAACTGAATCTACAGAACACTTTAATCAGTCTAAATTTGTTGAGACAAGCAAAATGCATATACCCCTCCCAGCCAGAGCCAAGCTAATTCTGTCAAGATGAGTGCTCTAAGTATGTTAAAGTCCATCAAAATAGACTAACATTTTCTTGTGCTAATACTGATTTTTACATTTCGGTATCTATTTTTTTTTTTTTTTGTCTTTTTGAGACAGGGTTTCCCTGTAGCCCCAGCTGTCCTGGAACTCACTCTGTAGACCAGGCTGGCCTTGAACTCACAAAGATCCGCCTGCCTCTGCCTCCCAAGTGCTAGGATTAAAGGCGTGTGTCACCATGCCCGGCGGTATCTATTTTTAAATTTATTAGTTTCCAAGTGTGATTTACTTTGGCAATGCATTTTGATGAAGTAAAAATTCTTTTTTTTTTTTTTTGGTCTTTTTAAGACAGGGTCTCCCTGTAGCCCCAGATGTCCTGGAACTCACTATGTAGACCAGGCTGGCCTTGAACTCACAAAGATCTGCCTGTCTCTGCCTCCTGAGTGCTGGGATTAAAGGCAAGTGCCACCACACCTGGCAGTGAAGTAAAAATTCTTAATAAATCTGTTAACGGTAATGCCATAAATCCCACAAATCCCACACTAGCAAAGGCATTACTATAATGCATCATTTAAGATTTGTGAAGTTTTAACAAACTAGCAAGACAAGCTAGGAGAGTGGCAGTACTTGCCTTTACTAATTCTAGGCAGAGGCAGGCAGAGCTCTGTAAGATCAAGGCCAGCCTGCTCTATACAGCAAGTTCTAGGCTAGCTGGGGTACAGGGAGACTGTTTCAAAACAAACAAACAAAACTCTTTGAAATTGATAATCTGATATAACTACCCTATGTTCACAGGTTCCTTGGAGTTACCTTATTACCATGAAATCTACATCTTTAAACTATTTCTACTACTGCTTTTTCTTCTTTCCTCCTGAAGTTAAGAAAAGAGTTCTAAAACCACCAAGCTTCTTCCTATCTGAGATTTCTATTTTTGCATTAAAACAACAATGAATCAAAATGCCATGTACTGACATAAAACAAAACAGTAGAACTTGGCCATTCATTACATGTTCATTACAGTTGGGTTTCTGAAACATTACTTTAAAAATGTTTCCCATTATAACTAATATATTAGTTTTTAATTACCTTGTGTGGGTGTATATGTGTGTGTGTGTGTTTACTAATTTTCAGAAGAGAAAAAAAGGCCTTTATGGGGACATAATACTGTTGAACCAAAAGATCACCTGTTCCATAAACCGTCGTCTTAGAAATTTCCCAACAGCCCTGGCAGCACGCGACATTGCTTCATCTCACTGAAACCGTTTCCAACTACTGTGTGTGTGAAACATCTAACCCATCCAAGCTGCTCTCAGTTACATAATACCTCGCTCTTCAGAATATTAAGATTTACTGATGCTACCTGAGGTAACCAGGCTCCGCACTGAACGCTTAAAGGATGCTTAAGATATGCAGATGTGAACTCCCCCACTGCTAATTGCCTTAAATGATAAATCCTGAAGAAAAGAAGCTTATTTGTTGATTTTTGAAAAGTGGTACAAATTATAAAGAGATGTATTTGGCAGTGCACACAGCAAAATATTATTGTATGAACTTTACCGTATGCACTTATGTATTCAGGTTCAAGGAGATAATCCTCTCTCTCTCTCTCTCTCTCTCTCTATATATATATATATGTATATATATGCATATATGCATTTCATACAATATATCTTAATCCTATTTAGAACCTCTATCTGCACCACCTCCATTGCCCCCCCTTGCTAGATTTCATGCATTGTCATATATGATAAGGCCTATCAAGTCAAGCTTTGTGTGAGTTCATCCACTAAAGTCTGTTCAGCCAATCTAGTGTCACTCCCTTAAAGAAGACCAACTCTCCTTCCCTCCCTCACCCAGAAGCAACCAACAGTTCTTCAGCTAGGGTTGAGGCTTCTTGTGCATTTCCCTAGTTCTATGCTGGGTTTTTGTCTGGTTTATGTTTTCATGGGTCTTATGCATGCTGTTACTGTTACTGTTGCTGTAGTGACATATGAGCAAGTTGCCGGAAGCCTGGAAAACTGCAGTCATCCATCCCCCCTCCCCCCGGGGTCGTACAGTCTTTCCAGTCCCTCTTCTGCAACTGTCTCTGAGCCCTGGGTGGCAGAGGTTACATATGGGAGTCCTATCCAGGGACACCCACTCTATAGTCTCTTATTCTCTAAACTTTGATCAGTTGTGGCTGTGTTAATAGCCCTCTGTTGCAAAGGAAGCTTCACTGGTGAGAGTTGAGAGATGCATTAGTGTTCTCTCTACCCCCTCAGTCCGCTATGTTCCATGCCTTAGGTGTAGAGGTTCAATTATAGATGTGTCACTTCAGGCAAGGCATCTCACAGACACTTATTCTCTGTATTTGGCCAGTAGCAGAACTCTGTAATAGTCTCCATCTGTTGCAAAAAAAGAAGCTTCTTTGATGAGTGGGTGACAGGTATACTTGTCAAGGTAGTCTGGTAGTCTGGAGGTCTCAGGCAGCTTTTTTAAAATTTTATTTTAGTGAGATAAGGTCTCACTATGCAGTCCTGGGTGGCTTGGAACTCACAGAGATCCATCTACCGCTACTTCCTGAGTGCTGGGATTAAAGACTGCCCATGCCTGGCCAAGGAGATACTACTTTTAAATTTAGGTGCTATTAATAATTGGGAAAGTGCAGGATATCACAGTCTCCTTAGAAATTTACAATTGACATCAAAGAAATAAGTATTTGTGATAAGACTCCCCTTTGGGACATCAGTGATGGCCATTAGCAGCACTGAGAAGTCCTATTTCAATAAAGACATTTAGAGAAATATTGCTCTTCATTGAAATATGAAATTGTGTATAACCGTTTAGAAAATATTAGTACTAAAAGTTAGTAGTTACATTAATTATAATGGATAGAAAACATTTCAAGCCAACAGTTGTAGATATTAGTCTTAGAAATTCTAGAGTATAATATTCATGATGCCTTTTAATCCATGGTTACCTTTAAAATTACTCCATTTTAGTCATTTCGATAGGCACAATAGATATTTTATTTATTTTTAAAATATATTATTTTTTTATGTGTATGAGTGTGCATTGCTGTGGAGGTCAGAAGAAGGCGTCACATTCCCCTGTAATGGAGTTAAAGACAGTTCTTAGCCAACACGTGGGTGCTGGGAATCGAACCCAGGTCCTCTGCAAGAGCAGTCAGCACTCTTAACTGCTGTGCCATCTCTCTAGCCCCACAATAGATATTTTAATACAACAAGTTTCACTAAAAGCAATGAACTAAAGGACTGAGGTCTCTGGTATTTGGCTGAAGGTTAATAATCTGTAAGATTTTTAGAGAGATCATTCCACTACATGATTCCTTGTGTTGACCAATATTTTATGACTTTCTAAAAATATTTAGTAAGCCAACAAAAGTACCAGTTCGATGATTACATAACTAGAGTTCCACAGAAACACGTAATCACACTGTACTGATCATGAGCAAAAAATATCTTTAGATGATCGTCCAAGGGAAATTGCCATTCACTATTTATCATAGATTCATACAATGTGATCTGAGTGAATGTCTACTCAAAGAGTAGAAATGTGGGGCTGGAGAGATGGCTCAGTGGTTAAGATGGCTCACTGCTCTTATAGAGAACCCAGGCTCTGTTCCCAGCACACACATGGCAATCACAGCTGCCTGCAACTCCAGTTTCAGGGGGTCTAATGCCCTCTTCTGGCCTTCATAGGCTCTTGCACACATGTGGAGCACATAAACTCAGACAGGAACACCCATACACACAAATAAAAAATAGTTACATAAATCTTTTAATGTAGAAATGAGGAGTGGCTCTACACATTTACTAAGGCTGTGATTCTTTTTAGCAGAGGAAAGCAATACAAAAAGGCAGATAGGTCATTATCATTTTACAATGAAGTCATCCAACTCTCCCACCAAGTGAGTTCTCTTTCTTTCTCTCTTGTCCTGACCCTCCAGCTGCATGCAGGGCAGTGAACAGCTCTGCAGTCCAGCACAGCACTCAGCTTTCCAGCTGTCCCAGTGATGTAATTGTCTCATAACAAAATATCTCCCTGAATTAACTCTGCATCCTACCCATTGTAATTCTTAATGACTGCTTCCTGTTCGTGTTCTCAAATTAACTTGCTGTTTGGAATCTATTGCATAGGCAAGCTGCCTTCATCTAATGGGTGGGATTATATCCAATAGGTTTGGGATTTCCAAAGCTTACAATTTACAAATGTCTCCCCAACAACATGCTTTGTAAACACAACCTCTGCCTTTCTACTGTGGTTATAATAAAAGGGAAATCTGTACTATTTGCTATGATAATATCATGAGGATTTTTTTCCTGTCATATTCCACTCCCTACCCCTTACATTCTTTACTGTTTGGATGTCAAATAGTTCTAGAGCTAAGAGATGTCTGGCACAGCTGCCTGAGCGTCACAACAAAATTTTATTTGAACTACAGCCAGTATTTGGAATTGAGAAGTTATTTTTCTCTGTATCTAATCTCCTTGAAGGTCCATGAAGTACATTTTGTGGGTACAGCTTGGGCACTAAATTACTGTTCATGCATCTCACTATGTTTGTGAAATAGAGACTGTGTATGCATTGATTCTGGAGCAAGATGAAATGTCAGAGCTCCAGAAGTATTTACCACCAACAATGAGCATTCTGTTAAAAGGTAATCACTATTGTACAGCATCACCCAAACGTGCACCTACCATATACAGGGGTTGCACCCGGTACAGTTTCCAACAGACACAAGGCAGTGATGGCATGTGAACAGCACTGTACAAATGCAGTGATGACTGATCAGGGCTGATGGAAGCCTGAGAATCGGTCCTAGGAATTCTGTGAGAACTGAAAGAGTAAAGTTCTCTCTACACTACAATAAACAAACTGGCAGGGCATAAGCCCGCCACCTCTGCTGGCTGTCTTTGCCACCACTTTAGTCCCCCATCATAGAATACAGCCAACAGAAAAAAAAACTACAGGCAAGAAGTTCCAAAGGACTTTGTTTAAGCACCTGAAGCCATTTGTGCCTGGTCTATTCCCGATTTACAAAGTTACCCGAGCCAGTGAGAGCACATTTTTGGTTATCTAATTTAAGTGGGATTTTATTACTTGCAACAAAAAAATAGTTCTAAGATGTCTATATATTTTGAATGATCATATGACTTCAAAACATCAATATCTGACTGCAAATGTATCCTATCCAGTTAACAAAATGAATTAAGTTCAAACACATTAAGTAGCATCAAGTGGCCCCTAATTTACAACTTCATAAACTGAGTCACAACTGCACTTGAGGTTGGACAACTGAATATTGGGGTAGTCAAAAATTTAACAATAAAAGGTTTCTCTTTTTGCCTGTGTCACCACACCCAGCCAGTAAATAGTTTCTGAACACACAACAGCCAAAAAATTTTATTTATTTTTTTTTTGGTCTTTTTGAGACAGGGTCTCTCTGTAGCCCCAGCTGTCCTGGAACTCTCTCTGTAGACCAGGCTGGCCTTGAACTCACAGAGATCCCCCTGCCTCTCGAGTACTGGGATTAAAGGCATGGGCCACCATGTCCGGCCAAAAATTAATTAAAAAAAATTTTTTTTTTATTTAATTTTTTGTGTATCCCATACATAATTTTTCAGTCGGTCTCAATGGATTTTATACTCTCTTCTCCACTGCACCCTTCCATAGACACTTCCCCACCCCCGGAGTTCACACATTCTGCCATTTTTGTTAGGCTCTACTGTGCCAAATCACTCTTCCCGGCCATTCCTCAGTGCCAGTTCTTCCTCTGAGCTCTAGTCAGCCTATCCAGGGTCCCTCGCTTAAAGAAGTCCAGTTCTTCCTCACCCAACTGCAATCAGCTGCCAATATTTCTCCAGTTAAGATTGGGCTCTGCTGCCCATTTCTGCAGTTCCGTGCTGGGTTTCTGCCTGGTAGAGCTGGCATGGGTCTTGTGCCGAAACTAATGCTGTAGGTTCATACCAGCAGGGTTCCAGGACTGTGTAGGATTCATTTCCCCTTGGTCTTGCATCACCTCCCTGGCTCTTATGATCTTTCCATCCCCTCTTCTGCAATGTTCCCCAAGCCCTGGGTGGGCGAAGCTGAATATAGGTGATCTGTCCATGGAACCACACTCTGTAGACTCCTGATCTCCATGGTTTGGCCATGCATGTTTGAGTTCCTGGCCTCCTGTTACATGGGCGAGCTTCCTTAATGAGAGCTAAGAAGTTAGTTTATGTGTTCTTTCCAAAAATCAATTTTAAAAATCAAACATATACGCTTGGGAGGCAGAGGCAGGCGGATCTCTGTGAGCTCAAGGCCAGCCTGGTCTACATAGTAAGTCCCAGGACGGCTGGGTCTACAGGGAGACCCTGTCTCAAAAAGACCCCCCTCCAAAAAAAAATCAAACATCTACTGAATCTGAGGTGTTTTAGGCAGCTGCAGCCTGTGTTGCCAATGGCATACCCCCTCCTTTGCATTGTGTGTGTTATCAGGCTAAGCAACACCAGGAACACTGCCTGAAACTCCTCAGCTCGGATTCGAGACTACTGTGTGTTAGGCCTTGAAGTTTTTAACTGCACGTAGAAAGTTGTCTGCTGTTATAGAAACAGAGCAGTTTAATTATGGAAAACAAAGACGGTATTTTCCCATCGCCATTCCTCAGGACGTAAGTATCGAATTAGTTTATCTTTGGGTGATGTTGTGTTAGAATGTTGAGACTTTAAAAATTGCTGTTCTAAGTTGCTAAGGAGCTTCAAAAATAGTCATTAAATGAATTTTGGCTTGGGATTAAGATAGAAACTCCAACGACTTGTCAAGTGGCCCTACCTAAAAATACTTTATGATTTTTCATTTTATTCAAAGTGGTATTCTTAGCAAGTATCTCATTAGAACAGAAATTTGCTTTTGTGTTGAATAGTAAATATATATATATATATAATTGATTTAAAATAAATTTATGTTTCATTTTTCACACCTATTTTATAAACCTATATACCTGGAGTTATGTGAAAATTTCTCAAGCAGAAAGGGATCAGAAGTGAAGAAGCCCTGTTCTAAATGACTATATTAGACTTATGACTGCCTGGGACTCTATTCGCTGCCAGCAATTCCTCCATTAGCCTGTCTACATGGCAAAAATAACCCACAGCAGCAGAACAGATGAATTTCTCTTTTTTTTCTAAAACATTTTTTAAAATTTTATTTATTTTGTATGTGTATGAATGTACTGTCTGCATGAAGGTCTGAAGAGGGCGTCAGATTCCCCTGGAACTGGAGTCAAAGACCGTTCTCAACCACCATGTGGGTGCTGGGGATCGAACCTGGTGCTCTGCAAGAGCAGTCAGCGCTCTTAACCTCTAGGCCATCTCTCCAGCCCGAATTTCTCTCTTTTAAGGGGCCTTGCAACTTTCAGAATTCGTATGTGAAGGACTGAGGATGAGTGCTTGCCCAGCATGCAAAAGCTTTGTGTTTGATCCATAGCACCCCATACAGGGCCTGGCAGCACACACCCATAAACCCAGTCAGGAGGTAGAGGCAGGAACATCGGAAGTTTAGGGCCATTCCTCAACTACACGGTAAGTTCAAGGCCAACCTGGGATACAAGAGATCCCTGTTTCAAAAAGAAGAATTCCTATTTGAGGTTCCTGATCTGACCAGAGACACTTTATGGGACGAAAATAGACAAAACAAGACCCGACAGTCAGAGGAGCTCATCTCTAACAGGAATGAGGAACCTAGGGCAGGAAAAGAGATGAGGAAAGTAGAAGGACTTAAAAATAATATAAAGATAAGGAGTCCAATGAACTTAGAGGTAGAATCCAATGCTCAGAGACATGTTCACCTGAAACCCTCAATTTAACACCTCCCCTTACCACTAGGTATTGCTGGAAAGCAAAATGCACAAGGATTAGCAATAACTTTAAGGCAGGCAAACCCTTTGTGATGACCACAAGGGACCTCAAGGCCAATGCCTTTATGCACTGTATCATTTACTCCTATAGCTTTGGACTGCTCAGGAGGCTCATTCCACGACTTATCCCTTGGTTCATCTCTAGGGTTGCAGTCATCTACTTTCAGCTTCTATTTACATGCACCAGGCAACTGTGGCTCTGGGAGTTAGAATCTTCTAACCAAAAAATGTTTCGCAGATGAACCGGGAATCCCCTAAACTGGGCAAGTTTATAAGATGTGACTTGCACTACAGTAAATATTGAAAATAAAGCAAACAGTAAAATTTCTGTGTATGGAAACATTCCTGAACATGACCAGCAATGAAAGTGGTATGCTACCAGATTGTCTGCAAACAAGCTGTCTAGGATGGCTTAGTGGTATACGGGATGCAGGGGGGCCTAGATCCTGCTCTTCTCAAGTTCAAATTGAACTCTTGAAATTGACATGGAATAGTAGAATTCAGGCTTGTTCCATTGTCCTAGAGCAAGCACTAGCAGCCTACTTCCATTATCAAACACAATTCTTCAAGTCTGAATCAAGGGAAGAAAGAATGAAGTTGCAACCTCACTCTGTTAAGCTGACTACACATTATTTTATGGGAAAAAGGAAAGTGCTACTTTAGAGCTGAAACAAGGAAGCTCAAAAAAAAAAATTAAATAAATAAATAAAAAACCCAACACATTTTGTTACCATTGTCTTGTATGGAAGGCAATGGTAAAAGGACCAAACTCCTCACTTGCTCAGTGAGCTCTGAGCCATCCTATGGATCTCCACAAACATGAGAGAAAGACAGACACCTAAGCAGTGAGGAGTTCACACTTTGCTGAGTTCACAGCTAGCATGAAACTGTTTTAAAAATTCAAAAAAGGGGCTGGAGAGATGGCTCAGTGGACAAAAGCACTGACTGCTCTTGCAGAGGACCTGGGTGAAGTTCCCATCACCCACATGGCAGCTAACAATCACCTGTAACTCCAGGTCCAGGGAATGTGATACCCTCTTCTGACCTCTGAGTGCACCACACAGCACAGGTGCACTACATACATGCAGTCAGTACATTCATACACATAAAATACAAATAATAGGTAAAAGTTTTTTTTTTTTTAATTCAAAAAGGGGTGCTAGAGAGATGGCTCACTGGTTAATTGCTCTTTTTCCAGAGGATCTGGGTTCAGTCCTCAGCACCTATCTGATGGCTAACATCCATTTTTAACTCCAGTTCCAGAGGATCTGACACCCTCTTCTGGCCTCTGGGAGTACTGGACACACATGATATAGTTATATACATGCAGGCAAGACACTAATACATATTTTAAAAAAATATACATCTACACAATGGAGTTCTATGCACCGGTAAGGAAAGATGACATCATGAGCTTTGAATGGCTGGAGCTAGAAGATATCATGCTGAGTGAAGTAACACAGTCTCAGAAAAACAAACGACAAATGGTATCACTCATTTGTGGATGCTAGCACCAATTACCTAATTGTATGGCAAACTGAGCAACATCAATGTGATCTGAAAACAACTGTGCTCTTATATTGTGAATCCCTTAAAATATAATAAATAAAATAAAAAACAAAAAATAAAACTAATAAATTATTAAAAAAGAAAATTCAGCAAGAATGTAAAGTCAACTTTAACCATGGAAGAAATCTGCTAATTGTGAAAATTACAGATTATCTGGTCCACATTTGAAAAGAGACTAACTCGCCAACCCAGCTACAAGTGGAGGACAGCATTATCACTTTTTTATTTCTTGAAGTCTCCAGGTAGATATGATGAACTTTTTACTTATAAAAGTCTCCTTATATAATAGCTAACTTCAACAATATTTCAAAAAGTTATGCTGGTCAAAATAAAGGACTAAACACAGTGAATGGCTTAGGAGAACTCAAACCCCATGGCATCTGTGAATAAGGGAAGGTGGGAACCCCAAGTCCCCAACCCTACCAGCTGCAAAGCAGAAGAGCAGATTCTCAGAGATGTCAGCAGGAAAGAACAGCACTCAGGGTAAGCCAGACTTTGTAACTGATGTTAAAGAAAGAGTCAAATCCTAACACTATAATGCATGGTAGGTAACTGATTCGTTTTCTCCTTATTTGCTGGCTCCTTCTATATATCTTCATTTTTAAAAACACTCACAGCAACTCTATGAGATGGTACTTGTTTTAAGAGTTGTACCACCATTCAAAATATCCAAAACAACCCAAATATCCATCAACTGATGGAGAAATGAAATGTGGCATACCCATACATGGAATCTTATCTGGTAATAACAAGAAATATGGATACATGTTATGATGGATAAACTCTGAAAAGATTATGTTATGTAAAGAGTACAGGGGGCTAGAGAGATAGCTCAGCTGTTAAAAGAATTGGTGGCTCTTATTGAGGATCCAAGTTTGGTTCCCAGCACCCACACGGTGGCTAACAACCATTTGAGAGCCTTCTACTGACTTCCATGGGCACTGCAGGACACAGGTGCACTTACATCGATGAAGGCAATTTACTCACACACATAAAATAAAAATATTATTTAAAGAGTTCAGTAATAAAATATTACATGATTCCATTTATAGGAAATAGCCAGAGATAGGCAGATCCATAGAATCAGAAAAAAAAATAGTAATTGCCTAGGATTGGGAGTGGAGAGGTTGGTTGACAGACTAGGGAACAAGTGCTAATGCACACTTGGTTTCTTTCTAGGGTAATGAAAACATCCTAAATTTAGATCATGGGGGTAGTTGTCCAACTTGGTAAATGTACTAGAAAAATGAGTAAATTATCAGGTGAATTTTAGGTATTCAAATTATATCTTATTAAAGCTGTTTAAATACAACCATGACTAAAATAAAACAAACAAACAAACAAACAAACCAGCAAAGAAAGGTGCAGCTTGTTTAAGGCACAGGGACAAAGTGGTAGAGATGAAACTGGACTTCCTAACCTCTCCTGCTCTGCCTCTATATGCAGCACAGTGTTGGGGCTGCAGGAAAGCAGAGACCAATGATGTAGAGACCTCACTATGGAATGCCAACCCCCAAATGTCATCAGTACATTTACACACTCTCACTCTCTCTCTCTCTCTCTCTCTCTCTCTCTCTCTCTCTCTCTCTCACACACACACACACACACACACACACACACACACACACACGGCTAGGGAAAAATGTTCAGAAAACTCACAGGAAAAATGAAAAAGCTAACCACTATCAATCACCTACCCCCCTGTGCTCTCCCCTTGACTAGCTAGAAGAGTGACACACTGCAGTTCACCAAACAGGACTTGAAAAAGAGATTCTGAGTCCAAGAATAGAGGAGTTAAGTGATATTTTTAAAAGCAAAGCGAACAGCTTTGGCTTGAGTCAGATACAGTGCGCAACATTCTGGACCACTGTCAACCTTCAGTTCTCTTTCCATTTCTGACCTGTAAAAAAAAGCCCTATTCTCCGGCCTGGGCCTCTCTTGAGGAAATATGAGGAAGCAACCCAAACTAGACAGCCATCTGTGATGACTGTATGTATGAAGTTGTAGCTACACCATAAGCCAAAAGTCTTCCAGAATCCCATCCTAACTAGGGGAATAACTTCATGCAGGCACTAATTTACTCAGGTACTTACAACTAGGTTCTCATCTAACAAAACAGCCACTGAAGCTAGCTCCTTTTAAGGAATCACAAATGACCATTAAGTAGTAACTTTAAAAGAAACTTAAAAAAATCAAATAACAAAAAAAATAAACAGTATTTAAAGACGCTGAAATTGAGCTTAAGTTAACAATTTTGTTTTTCTAATGACAAAAACTACAAAGCATTTACAAGCAATTTTGAAAAGGAGTGTAAACTGACAAAAATCTTTCTTTATACACACACACACACACACACACACACACACACACGATGTGGCTCTAAGGATACAGACCTACATTTATTGGACGTGGAAAGGCATCTGTAATGTTATTAGAAGAAAACGCAGGTTTCAGAGTTCGTTCAGTACAATCCCACATGTAAACAAAGAGGTACAGGATAAGTCAAGATGTGATCAAGTGTACCTTCAGGTGAGGAGATTATGAAATGTCTGTATCCTGCTATTTGCTTAGGTTAACCTTCTACAATGAGAACCTAATAATGTTTAATAAGAAATCACTATTTTAAAATAGGAATTAAGGGGGATGGAGAGATGGCTCAGCAGTTAAGAGCACTGACTACTTTTGCAGAAGACCTAGGTTCGATTCCCAGCACCCACATGGATGCTAACAACTGTCTGTAACTCCAGTTCCAGGGGAATCCAAAGTCTTCTTCTGACCTCCTCAGGCAATGCATGCCATGGGTGTACTTACATGGAGGCAAAACACGCATACACATTAAAAAACAACAAATATATATATATATTTTTTGGTCTTTTCAAGACAGGGTCTCCCTGTAGCCTCAGCTGTCCTGGAACTCGCTCTGTAGACCAGTCTGGCCTTGAACTCACAAAGATCTGCCTGCCTCTGCCTCCCAAGTGCTAGGATTAAAAGGCATGCACCACCACGCCCGGCCAACAAGCAATTTTTTAAAATAGAAATTATGAAATTTTTTTCTTTAAAATATTTTTCATGTCATTGTCTTGAATTGAGTTCATGAGAAAATCCTAGTCATTAATACTGAAAAATGTAATTTTTAAATTAATGTTTTAAACAATGTAAATTCTTTTGGTCTTTTTGAGACAGGGTCTCCCTATAGCCCCAGCTTCCCTGGAACTCACTACGTAGACCAGGTTGGCCTTGAACTACCAGAGATCTTCCTGACTCTGCCTCCTGAGTGCTGTGACTACAAGCATGCCCCACCATGCCCAGCAACAATGCAAATTCTTACTTTTGCTCTAGTAGAACTATAAAAATAAAATGCAGAAACAAGTTCAAAAATAATAGAACTAGAGGTTGGGAGACAGAGCAGTCAGTAAAAATGCTTATCTTGCAAGCACCCAAAACTCATTTAAAAAAATGTTAGCCGGGCATGGTGGAGCACATCTCTAATCCTAGCACTTGGAGGCAGAGGCAGGCAGATCTTTGTGAGTTCAAGGCCAGCCTGGTCTACATAGTGAGCTCCAGGTCAGCTGGGGCTACAGGGAGACCCTGTCTCGAAAAGACAAAAAAAAAAAAAAAATGGTTATGTTACAGGCCAACGAGATGACTCAGTGGCTAAAAACACTTGTTAATGTCCAGCCTGAAAATGATGTTCAAGTCCTGTGGATGCCAAAAGGAAGAGAATTGATTCCCACAAGTTGTCCTGACCTGTGTGGTGCGTGCATGCACACACACACAGTATTATTATTTACTATTTTTTGATTAGTGTATATGTTTAATGTAGGTGATCTCTAAGAACAGAAAGGGGTGTCAGATCACCTGGAGCTGGTGATCTGTGAACCACCCAACATGGGTCTTGGGAGCTTGAAACTTGGGTCTTATAGCAAGAGCAGCAGAGCTTTTAATCACTGAAAAATCTCTCCAGTCCCAATACAATGGTAGTAACAAAACACAACAATAATAATACATAACAATAATAATGTTGATTGGGTGGTGCATGCTTTAAACCCTCTGCTACTGATGACAGTCAGCCTAGCTTTACTCGGTAAGTCCAGGCAAGACCTGAGATTATCTTCTGTTCCCCACAGGCAGGCATACATCTGCACCTGCACACATATGCATACAGATAGACAGACGACACAACACAATTAAACAGATTTTAACAAAACACAAAGAGCAAACGAGTTAAGAAGGTAAATATTTAAAATAATATTCATTACACAAACCAAGGAAATTCTACAGGGGAAAACTATGGACGTTGTAAAGGTGATGGGGCTTTGGAGACTGCCTAGTTCTACAAAGTTGTTTTGACACAGGTAAAGGGATGGCAGAAAGGAAAAACTATGGAATCACCCTCCCATAGCAATATGCTCTACAACAAAAATTATTAACACAGGTTCTTTAAAAATGCCTTACCACGCTGGGCGTGTGGTGGCCAACCTTTAAATCTAGCACTTGGAGGCAGAGGCAGGTGGATCTGTTGTGGATTCAAAGGCCAGCCCTGGTCGACAGAGTGAGTTAGGAAGCCTGGGGCTACAGGGAGACCTTGTCTCGACCAAAAACAAAAAAAAAAAAAAAAATCCTTACCAAAAACAAAAGAAAGACAAAGCATAAAATCTAAAAATAAAAAAAAGTCCTTACAAAATGGCACTTGAAATCTTCTATTTTAAAATTAGATCTAGTTGGGTGTGGTGGTGCACGCATTCCAGAGGTAGAGGCAATTGGATCTCTGTGAGTTCAAGGCCCACTGGGTCTACATAGTGAGTTCAAGGCCAGCTGAGACTAAAGGGAGACCCTGTTTCAAAAAGACCAAAAATAAATAAATAAATAAATAAATAAATAAATAAATAAATAAATAAATAAAATTGATCTCTTCTAGCAAAACATCCAAGCACTACAGTGTTAAGAACTAAGGCAAATAGAAAACTACATTAAAAGATTAGAAAACAGCCAGGTATGGCCCACACATTTAAACCTAGCACTTGGGAGGGTGAGGCAAGAGGATCTCTGTGAGAGCAAGGCCAGCCATAATGAGTTCCAGGCCAGCTGGGCCACAGGGAAACCAGTCTCAAAAACCAAAACCCAAATCCAAACCAAAAAACAAACCAAACAAACAAACAAGATTAGAAAAAGATACAATCAGAAAGAACTATTTATTTTTTCTACCAATAGCTTAAGCATAAAGACCTGAGACTGGGTTGTTTCATTTGAGTATAACAACTTGTGAACAAGAAGCATGACTTGCTCTCTCCGAGTTGACTTCATTTTTCAGTTTAAGCTTTGTTCTAGGAATGTTTCAGACAACTAAGTAAACATTTCATTGTGTTAGCAGCAATCAAAAACTAAGAGAGGAATTTGTAAATGTAACTGGAACTATATCTCTAATCTATTATTTTTATTTTAGGTGTATGAGTATATTATCTATATGTATGTAACTACACCCTAGTCCTGTGATGTCTGTCGAAGTCTGAGGAGGGATTCCCTGTAACTGGAGTTATGGATGGTTGTTAGCCACCATGTGGGTGCTGGGAAGTGAACCCAGGTGCTCTGCAAGAGCAACTAGTGCTCTTAACTGTTGGTCTAACTAGTGCTCTTAACTGTTGGTCTATCTCTCCAGTCCTACAGGGTAGATTTCTTTAAGAGCATGAAACACCTTCACTCTGGAGATCTATTAGGCAACTAACTGAGTATTCCACATAAGTGGGTATTTAGATACCCGATTCTTCCTTATCATAATCCCCATGCTATTTATTTGTTTATTTATTTATTTATTTATTTATTTATTTATTTATTTATTTAGTGTGTGTGTGTGTGTTGTACTGGGCCTTGAATTCAGGCTTTTGTGCATGCAAAGCAAACACTCTACCACGCAGCTTTGTAGCCCACCTCAAAGTATTTTAAAGAATTACTCATCTTAATGAGCTCTTGGTAATGTGCATTGAGGATTTCCCTTGGTTTTCAAGCATGGTACACCAATTGTGATCTACTGTTCTGCTTTGTGACTTCTGTACTCAGCCTCAAGGTAGTCAGTGAGTGTTCTGCACTGTACAACTGATTATAACTCTGAATAAATTTAACTGACAAGTGTTTAGTAAGTGCTTATTTTCCAAGCACTGAATATGAGCACTAGAAATATTAAGATTAAATAAATGATCTTAAATTGTTCAGAGTCTAGCAGAAAGGCAGACATCAACTATTCTGTAAATGCTGAGATACATGTTTTAAAATACTTCACGTATATACACAAATGGTATTTTAAGATAGGTAAAAGGTGCACCCAACCTAGGCATGTAGTAAAAGTGTTTGCAGAAGAATTGACAGTAGAATCTTCTTGGAGTATCAAGAGTCACTCAAGCGGGGCTGGAGAGATGGCTCAGGGGTTAAGAGCACCGACTGCTCTTGCAGAGGAGCAGAGTTTGATTCCCAGCACCCACACGATGGCTAAGAACCGTCTTTAACTCCAGTTCCAGGGGAATCCGATGACCTCTTCTGACCTCCGAGGCATTGCATGACATGGGTGCGCCAACCTACATGCGGACAGTACACTCATACACATAAAAAATAATAAATAAAAAAAAAGAGTTACTCAAGCAAGTGGTGGAGAAAAGGCACTGGAAACCAAGAGAAAGGTGACCCAAGAAGACAAGTCCCAGGAGAGAAACTGCCTGTACCACTCTAGAAAATGGCTATCTACGCTTTAATTCTCAAATAGCTCAATCTTAGGGCATGGGTAAGAGGGGATAGCAAGAAGACCAAAGAGGAGATTGTTGATGCTAAAGCACAGGGAAAATAAAGAGGGCCTGTCCTAAGGAACTGGCAGCAAGGAAAGAGGGGAGAGTACAGATTCCAGAAATATTCAGGAGGTTAACTTGGCAGGACTTGCTAAGTGTCTGAATGTGGCGGGGGTGGAGGGTTGGGAAAGGAGGAGAAGCCAAGGGTGACTCATGGGCTTTTGACTTTGGGGACTTGGTGCCACCCCATGAGATAGAGCAGTGTTCCCAGACCTTGGTTTTCAGAGAACTGTAAACTTTCCAAGAACTTTAGAACTCTAATAGAAAGCTTCCAACTAAAGACATAAATATACCACACCATCTACTATCAACATCGTTTCACGAAGAAAGCATACTTTAACACCCAAAATGTGAACTGATTTAGCTTTCCAAAAAATTTACCACAGAGCACTGATTTTTTTTTAATTGCATCACAGATGATGGAAAATTGGTACCAGGCCTCAGACCAACACTGGAAAGCCCTGAGGTAGAGATACAGGAGGGGACACTGCGTTCAGCAGTAAGAACATGAGCTGTAGGCAGAATAGTAAGTGTGTTCTCACTGACCTCTCACTCCGACAGGCACACCTATCCCATCTATGTTCAAAGGCTGTAAACAGAAGCTCGCAAGTTGCTGAAGGACCTGAAGATGGGACATTCAGCTCTATCTGGTGGGGGGAGTGGCTGGGGCTAAGTCTCAGAGGACAGCTTGGAATTTGCCAGACAAACAAAGGAAACACAGCACTGTCCAAGAAGACGGAACATCCAAAGGTATGCAGACATGCAGGAAAATTCATGTGGGGGGAATTGTGGACAGTTTGGCATAACTTGGTGATTATCTTGGAAAATGCCAAGAGAAGAGCTGGAAAAGCACACAGAAAAAAATTATAAAAAGTTTGGTAACTTAGGCTAAGAAGTCTAGAAATTATCTTATGGGCACTGGGGAAAAAAAAAAACCCAAAGGATTTTACAGTGGGCACTGCAATGGGCAGATCTGTAGCTTGGAAATACCACTCTGGATGCATGACAGTGGCTGGATTATAGGGAAGAAAAATGGGAGCTGAGGAAAACAAGTAAAAAATAGGGAGCAGCAGCAGAGAGACCCATGCACCCAGGGAATATTTTAACTCTAAATCCCTGCTTAGTACAGCTTACTTTCTACTGCCGTTTCAAGAGAATAGTCATATTGACACAGTATTTTTTAATGTTAAAACATTCAGCCTGGCATGGTGGTGCACACCTTTAATCCCAGCACTTGGGAGGCAGAGGCAGTCAGATCTCTGTGAGTTCAAGGCCAGTGTGGTACACAGAGCGAGCTCCAGGCCAGCTGGGACCAAAGGGAGACTGTGTCTCAAAAAAGAACCCCCCCCCCAAAAAAAAATTGAGTAATTTATGCTGGTCACGGTGACATACACTTTTGATCTCAGTACTTGGGAGGCAGAGGCAGGTGGATTTCTGACCTCTAGGCCAGCCTGGTCTACCTAGGGATTTCCAGGTCAGCCAGGACTATGTACTGAGACTCTGCAAAAATGTAAAGGTAGAAACTGTTTTAAAGTTGTATATATATGTAGTATATACGTGAATGCATGTTTGTGTGATGTGCACTCAAATGTTCATGTATGTGGAAGCCAACAGTCAATGTGAGGTATCTTCCTCTATCACTCTTCACCTTATTTTCTGAGATAGGGTCCCTGAGCATGGAGCTCACCAAATAACTGGAGCTATGGAGATCCCCCTGCCCCGGTCTCAGCCTTCTATACCCCGGCAATAGAATTACAGACATGCACCACCACACTAGACGTTTCTCTCAAAGAGGTGGGCAAGAAAACAACCTAAGGAATCAGTGATCACACACAGGCACAAATCAAGGGAATGAAGAAAACAATTCCAATTATAACTCATCAAAGATAAAGTATACTTAGGTATAAATTCAACATAAAAAGTTCACTGCACACTAAAAACTACTGAACAATATTGAAAGAAGTTAAAGATGATATGGAATAAAAAAGACACTGATATTCATGGATTGGGACAGTATGATATTGTTAAGAGGCAAGGACTTCTCAAATTCAGCTACAGTATCGGTGCAACTTATATCAAGAACCCAGGAGGTTGGTTTTTTTTTTTTTTTTTTTTGGTAGAAGTTAAAAAGCTGGTCTTGGAGCTAGAGAGATGGGTCAGCAGTTAAGAACAATGACTGCCCTTGCTGAGGACCTGGGTTCAATTCCCATTATCCACATGGCAGCTAAGAACCGTCCATAACTCCACTTCCAAGGATCCGACATCCTCTTCTGACCTCTGTGGGCATTGAACAACATGGGTGCACCTACCTACATGCAAGCAATACACTTGTACAAAACATAAAATAAAATATTTTTTAAAAGCTGGTCTTAAAATTCTTATGGTAATGTACGGGGCTCAGAACACATACAGGTGCACATGTGCAGGCACATGCGCACACACGTACATACACACATCAACAATTTTGGAAAAGTAAAAGTTGAGGGACACATTGCACTTTTTTTTTTTTTGGTCTTTTTGAGACAGGGTCTTCCTGTAGCCCCCACTGTCCTGGAATTCACTATGTAGACCATGCTATCTTGAACTCACAGAGTTCCTTCTGCCTCCCAAGTGCTGGGATTAAGATAGTACAGTATTACTTCTTTTTTTAAATTTTATTTATGTTTTATGTATATGAATGTACTGTCTGCATGCAGGTCCAGCACCCGAGTTGTGCAATGCCGCAGAGGCCAGAAGAGGGCGTCAGATTCCCCTGGAACTGGAGTCAAGATGGCCTTCGGCTGCCATGTGGGTGCCGGGGATCAAACCCGGATCCTCTGCAAGAGCAGTCGGTGCTCCCAACCGCCAGGCCATCTCTCCAGCCCCAGTACAGTATTACTTCTTACGATAGTACAGTATTAACAAAAAGGACATGTAGATATGGGATAGAAGTGAGGAGAGCAGAAATGAATCACAAGTTTATACTAAATTGATGCAGGATGACTTACATGCAAAAGAATGACATTGGATCCCAACCTCAAGATGCATAAAAAAGATCATAAATGTAAATGTAAAAGCACAATAACAGGAAAAGAACAGATAAAAGGGATTTATTAAAATTAAAAATATTCATTTTTATGAAATGCTCAGATTAGGCAAGAATCTACAGAAATCGAAGGTGGCATGGTAGCTCCTTCCCTAGGGTGTGGAGTCCACTGGGGCTGGGACCCTCCTCATCCTGTCCCTCCTACCTCTCCACTGTCATCTTTCAGCAGGAATCTACTCATTCTGTAACACTTGCAATTCCTGTGTTTTTGTGCTGGACTTGACATAAGCTGTACCTCTGCCTGGAAAACTCTTTCCTTCTAGTCTAAGTTGGTGACCTCCTACTCATCCTCCAAGAGCCTGTCCAGGCTGAACATGCTTCATCCCCTCTCCCACTTCTTCTTCAGAGCCAGAACTCTGTGTTACCACAGCATACCTGACTCGTTGGAGGCACTCGGCCATGATTTCTGAATGAGTGAATAAATGAATAAAAACATGCAATTGTCTTTTAAGAGAGTGTACTGTATTTCTGGACACAGCCCGAGCCAAGTCTGATAAATGAAATGGAGGATCAGGCTAAGTAATATTCTTCTGGGTCCAAAAAGAGGTGTGATAATAAAGTAAAGATGTTGATGTTTTGGTTTGGCTCATGAAATAGTTCTGAAGACAATTCCAAAAGAGTGAAAATGTTTTGCTCAATTAAAATAGAGCTAGAAGAGCTGGACTGCCTCCCACGGGACAGGATTTACTTGGTCATGTAAATTCTAGTTAGTAGACCATTTTTCATTTTTCCTTTGTCTTGTTATTTAAGTTACATGGAATAAGGCAACTGTCCTTTTATTAAATATAGTCTGTCCCTAAAGAGTCTTTTAATTTTTAATTAATGTGTATATGTATGTTGATGAGTGTTTGCCTACATGTATGTTAAGTGCACCCATGTCATGTAATGCCCCAGGGTGGAGAAAAGGGCATCAAATTCCCTGGAAGTCGAGTTATAGATGATTGTTAGCTGCCATGTGGGTGCTGGGAACTGAACCCAGGTCCTCTACAAGACCAGCCAGTGCTTTTAACTTCTGAGCCATCTTTCTAGCCCCAAAGTAAGTTTCTGAATGAGTTATCCTCATTTTCCCCTCATGCTTTCATTCCTTAATAACTGTCCTGACATGTTAAAGAAATACTTTACTATCAGAAGAGTGATTTTTGCCTATTTCCAAAGAGGGAAGCAATTTGCTACTCTTTAATTTAGATTTACCCTTAAATCCAAGGAATGTCTGGCTCATGAAAGGGAAAAACAAGGCCCAGAATTTATTAACTTGTGATCCACAGCCTTCAAAGCAATTTACATTCAGTATACATTTGAGTTCATTTAGCTGTCAGAGTAAAACCTAAATCCCTGTGTATCTTGCCAGGATAAAAGTATACTAAAGACTAAAACTAGGTCACGAAATGTTGTGGAACAACAAGATGTTTCACTCTTTTAACAATTTGAAAAATGTCCAAGAAACTACAGAAAGCTAGTTTCCTGAAAGACCTCCATACGCCCAACCATGTGCCACCTGGCCTTCCCCTGATTTTGATTTAGAGCTCTATCACAACTGACTTGTGCCACAACACACATTTTCATCATACTGCTTCATCCCAGTTTTAAATCTTTGCTACACTGATAGCCTATTCAAACGTCCTTCAAGAATGTGTCCTATGGTATAATGACAAATATTTGGGTATTTTAATTTAACTAGTTTTTCTAATGTCAAGTTTTACAGACTTTTATACTGTGTATGCAGAATCCGTGTAGACAAACATCAGAGTCAAATACTTCTTTGCTAACATCAACTACTGGTATTTCTTAGCTGTTCAAAGGATGTTGCTCTATTGCAACCACCATCTTGTCTTATGTCTGGCAGAGTTAGGTGGATAAAAGATCACTTTAAGCCGGGTGTGGTGGCGCATGCCTTTAATCCTAGCACTTGGGAGGCAGAGGCAGGCGGATCTTTGTGAGTTCAAGGCCAGCCTGGTCTACAAAGTGAGTTCCAGGACAGCTGGGGCTACAGGGAGACCCTGTCTAGAAAAGACCAAAAAAAAGATCACTTTAGGATGGAATGCTGCAAACACTGAGCAAGGCTATCCAAGGGAACAAAGGTAACACAAACAGCAGCTGGCATTAATTAGAAAATTCTATCCCNAAAAAAAAAAAAAAAAAAAAGAAAATTCTATCCCCAAACCTTTCTGGAAAAAAAATTCATTTAGGATCTTAATCATTCTGATAATAGATTTTTAAAAATCTAGGTTTTAATTAGACCTTTAATTAAACTAAGTTTTAATTTAAAAGTTTTATTTCTGATGGGGAAATATACTATATACCTGCAAAGCATAGAAATGAGGTGAAATAGCAAAGAAAACAATCAGATAAATTCATTTACAATGAACATTTATGAACTCAGCAATTAAGATTTTCTCATTCTTTTTTTTTTCTAATTTTTTTTTTTTTTTGGTCTTTTTCGAGAAAGGGTCTCCCTGTAGCCCCAGCTGTCCTTGAACTCACAAAGATCCACCTGCCTCTGCCTCCCGAATGCTAGGATTAAAGGCGTGCGCCACCACACCCCGCAAGATTTTCTCATTCTATGAGAATGATTATGAGAATTAAAAAAAAACAAAAATCAAAAAATTAAAACTAATTTAAAAGCTGTTAATTTCACAATTTTCTCAAAAGGTATAGATATGTATTAATCACTACCTTATGATTTATACTTATCGGAAGATTAAAAAGAAATGTATTTATCTCAAGACAAATATAGGCAGCTCTCTGTGATCAATTTTGACTAATGTGTTTCGATATGCTAAAATGGTAGTAAATCAGACACTTTAGTCTGTTTTTATCTTTCCAATTATTCTCATAGAATGAGAAAATTATAAGTGCTTAAGTTCATAAATTTCATTGTAAATAAGTTGTATCTGAGGTCAGGCATGGTGGCGCATGCTTTTAATCCTAGCACTTGGGAGGCAGAGGCAGGTGGATGGATCTCTGTGAGTTCAAGGCCAGCAGGTCTACAGAGTGAGTTCCAGGACACCTGTGGCTACAGGGAAACCCTGTCTCAAAAAAAAAAAAAAGTTGTGTCTGATTGTTTTCTTTAATATTTCACCTCATTTGTGTTTTGTAGATACAGTTTATTTCCCTTTCAGAATTAGAACTTTTTTCTTAAAGGAAAACCCAGTTGGTAAGAATAGGACATTTTCCCTGTAGATATTCAAAGGAAAAATATCTTTCTACTAAAACTTCAAAATGCCAAAAAATATAATTTATATTTTAGAATCTCTTAACCAGAGATTTTAAAAAAAGGAAACTCTAAAATACTTATAGTAGTTCAATGTATACGGCTGTCAAATGATATGCCAAAAATTTATCTCTAGGATTTCTGAAATATATAGAACTTTATTAGAAATTATTTATATATTATATAGTCTGAAATATATATATATATATAAGTTTATTAGAAATTATTTCAAAAGAGACATAACAGTGTCCATAAGGAGCTAGAGATATGGCTCAGAGGTTAAGAGTACTGGCTTCTCTTGCAGAGATGACTGGGGTTCAATTCCCAGCATCCACATGATGGCTAACAACCATCCATAACTCAAGTTCTGGGGGATCCAACACCCTCTTCTGACCTCCATGGGCATTGCACAACATGGTGCACCTACTTACATACAGGCAATACACTCATACACAAAAATAAAAATAATAAATAAAATATTACAAAAGTGTCCATAAGCAGGATGTGAGACAGATTAACATGGTGGTTCTTTAACCAAACTGAACCAAACCGAAGGATGAGTCTAATACTGACATAGGAAAAATGAGGATATAAGTGTTAAGGATGAGCTGGAGACTACAATCACCCCAGATATAACAGAGAAGACCAAGGAAGCAACTGAGAGCAATGCAGCCAATTAAACTCCATGTTCACAAAAAGCCTACCTTTTTTCTTTATAAAAGCAAATTGTAGAAAGACAAAATTTGGCAGTGCAGCTAAATCTTATCATACCTGAGGGAGTCTGAATGATAAAACTTCTTTCCTTACAGTCAAAATGGATTCACTGGGCCCTGAGACCGAGGCTATCACACATCAAAATCATCTACCACTGTCACATGGATTTCTCACTGACTAGGGAAGACAATGCCTTGGTTGGTAGATGCAAGCACATTTGAGAAGTCCAGCATTTACTGGAAAAGATTACACTAATGTTTTGGTTCAGACCTCAGTTTCTTGGGGGGGGGGCAGGGAGGTTGGCAGGAATGTGTCATCCTGGTCTCTTAATCCCTCTAGAGAGATACTAATAAATTTGGGCATTTAGCTGTTAATGCCAGGCAGATCCTGGAACATGGCAAGCACACCACAGAATTGGCACCCTGAGTATGGGCAGTCAATCATCACACTGTCGGCCTCCTGAAAGGCAACGGTGGTTACCTTGACCTTCAAAAATACCCTTTCTTCACACTGTAACAGAATGTGTCTCAATTTTGACTTTTAACTTCTGCAACTTTTAGACTGTAAAAATAAACCTCAGGACATATTTACCCAGGTTTTGTGAGTGTTACTTCTGAAGAGATCCTGCCTTGGGTAGCATAGATGAGCACTTTTAGGAAAAGTTAATTCTTAGATTAGCTTAGATTGAATTATTTGGGTCATGAATTGCATCATGAGACTGCTGCAAGGTAAGGACAGATAAAGTAACTCATCTTCCAATGCAAACCAGCCAGGCATGGATGGGGCCCTAGCTACCTGTGTTAACACTGGAGACACTATACAGCAAGATATTCCCTTGGTAAGTTATTGGAATCACTGTTCTTGGGAGCCACTGAACTGATGAGTTTGCTTTCTTTTTCTTCTTTTTCTTTTCTTTTTTTTTGGTATTTTTGAGACAGGGTCTCCCTTTTAGTCCCAGCTGGCCTTGAGCTCACAGAGATCTGCCTGCTTCTGCCTCCCGAGTGCTGGGATTAAAGGCATGTACCACCACGCTCAGCTTAAAGACAATTCTTAGTCGCTATGTGGGTGCTGGTAATTGAACCTGGGTCCTCTCTGCAAGAGCAGTCAGTGCTCTTAACCACTGAGCCATTTCTCCAGCCCCGAGTCTACTTTCTATCTCATGAGTGTAGGATGGGAATAAGACTGAAAACCACGTGTCCTGAATAATGACTTGACTTTTCAAGTGAATTTTGTCAACTAGAGAATTTTGTTCCCAGTTTTAGCTGTTCAAAAATCCAAAATCTCTGTGAGTTCAAGGCCAGCCTGGTCTACAGAGTGAGCTCCAGGCCAGCTGGGACTAAAAGGAGACCCTGTCTCAAAAAAAAAGAATTAAATAAGACCCATATGTATCACACTGGACAAAAGTCAATTCCAGGGGCTGGAGAGATGGCTCAGAGGTTAAGAGCACTGACTGCTCTTGCAGAGGACCCGGGTTCGATTGCCAGCATCCACATGACAGCTAAGAACCATCTTTAAGCTGGGTGTGACGGCCCGCACCTTGAATCACAGCACTCGGGGCAGAGGCAGGTAGATCTCTGTGTGTTCAACACACACACACACACACACACACACACACACACACACACACACAAAAATCAACTCCAAACAGAAGCAGTTATGCTTACCAACACAACACAAGTCAACTCCAAAAGGATCTAAAACGTCAACATGGAACCTGAAACTCTGCAACTATTAGAAGAAAACATAGGCACTACCCTTCAAGATATAGGTACAGGAAAAGACTTTGTAAATAGCCCTTGATTGCCTCCCAGAACTTGAAGGTAAGACCCTATTGCTGAAGATACGCTACACTTCAGACACAGGACTTGGAGAGAGGGAGCTGGAACTAACCTGGAAGCCTCTCCCTGAAGACTAGCTATCATGATATCAGAGGATACTATGTAAGCTGCCAAGTGAAAAAACCAATCAATGGTCCTACCCAGCTATAAAGCCCAATAAACAACAATGACTGGCTTGGCAAATTATTGCTACTGTTGCAGTTGTGGCACTTTTATCTTGGGGATAGTCAACAGCTGTATAATTGGAATTAAGGCCTGCTCAATGGAAGACAGCTCGTGCGGTCCTACAAACATAGCCAACTACACATGGCCGAAGAGGTCACAGATCCTAGAGAAAAACTTGCTTTGGTCACATCCCTAAAGTAAAATAATTTCTTACTTTAGTAAAAATTTGCAACCTCATATTTACAGACAAGTGTACCTTTCACTCCTCATCAAAGAAGCTTCTTTTTGCAACAGATGGAGACTATGACAGAGTTCACAACTGGTCACACACTAAATATGAGAGGCTTAATCGTAAGTGATCTACATCTTCAATGAAATCTCTGTACATAGGATGAACTCTCACTAGGGAAGTTTCCTTATGCAGCAGCTGGCGAATAAACAGAAACCTGCAATTGGCCAATATGCAGAGAACGGGAGGCTGCAGAGTGCTCATCCCTGAACAGGACTCTTTTCAAACTTCAGCCTACCAAGGCTGGCTCAGGGAGCTTTTAGGAAGAAGAGACAGAAAGACTGTAAGAGCCAGTGGGGGTGGATGATCACACACCAGACAGCTGGTCATCTAGTCGTGAACTCACAACGATGGTAACAGCAGGGACAAGTTCTATGCAAGCTCAAATCAGACAAAAATCCCAGTCTATCCTGGGAAGTGGGTAAGAAACTCCAATTGCTGGGAGAGGGAAGCGAGAGACAGTATAGGAAGGAAGGGACTCTAGGTGGGCCCAGTGGATGGACCCACACTGAAGGACATTTAGGGACACAAATCAGATTCTACAGGCCATGTTATAGACATATAGACAGTTCATTAACTTGGGCGAGGGGTGTGGGGGGTGTGGATAGTGGAGAGGATCTAAATACCACCAAAATATATTGTACAAATATAACAAAAATTCAATTAAAAAATTTAAAAAGGTTGGTTGTAAGATGATGACATCTATGACTTATTTGTAAGAATTTCAGGTAAGTGTGAGACTTCCTTAGCTGCTAGTCTTCATCATTCCATGGACTCTCTATTTATAATGAGTGAGGGAAGAGTCTCACTGGGGCCACAAGATGTCAAGGGTGTTGACCACTTCCCATCCTTCCAGTCAGGCTCCTCCTAGCAGAGCCACTCCTTGAACTTCCTTGCCTTCAACATCGGGCTCTTTCCTTCCACTTCCTTTGCTAATTCCAGGCACTTCATGCTTAGGGATCCCAATACTTTCTTCACACACAGTCTTTTCTTACAGATTTATCATCCCCTCTAAGGATCTTCCATTACCTCGTGATTCATGGACCTGAAAGAAATTGGAATATTCCAGAACCAACTTCCTAGTCTCTTCACAAAAGAAACACCATAGACCAAGTTTCATTTTAGAGAATCTACCTATTTTGTTGTATATACCCAAACTGTTGTTGGGAGGAGGTGCAAAAAGCAGAACATAATCAAGCCTCCATTATTTTCCATTTAGCAAACAGGAGAGCTTTATTTTGTCCAGAGCCCACTGCTTACTATAATAGTAAATTAAAACCCTTAACAAAGAACATTTTTAAGTGTGTGTTACCCTTTACATCAGGGAAATTCTTCAGATCTGGAAGCAGCTATCTTAAAAGGAACTATGTGAAGAAATATAGTATAAATACTACTAAAACATTTTCTTTATAATAAATATAAAATAAAGGAAAGTGTACAAAATTTGAAAAGTTTGTCAACAATGATATTTTGGAATGTATTACAAGTTCTATTGACTTTGTTTTGCTTTTACTTACGACAGGAAGTTCTTTCTTTAAACACTAGAAGTAAGTGCTTGATGGAAAGGGATATTTCTCAAATCTGTGAGAGATGAACTTGAATTACTACTACCTTCAAAAATTCCTTCACAAATGACTTCCTATAAATAAACTCCTCTGTTTAGTGCTTGAAATCATCGAAGCACAAAACTTGAAAGCCAGACATTATCAAGCCCTGGTCATTTTATTTGAAAAGGAGTAAACTGAGGTAAAGTGGCCTACCCAGGATATCTCCATGAATTGTGCTTTCCATTATACCACTCTGCCACTGAATGCAGCAAAAGTACTCAAAGTTAAGTTTAGGAAGGAAGACATACTGCTCTTATACTTTAAAAGTTGTTTAAAATAAAAAAAAAAAGGGGGAGGGCTGGAGAGATAGCCTAGAGGTTAAGAGCACCGACTGCTCTTGCAGAGGACCCAGGTTCAATCCCCAGCACCCACATGGTAGCTAAGAACAGTCTGTAACTCCAATTCCAGGAGAACTCCGTTCCAGGGGAATCCGAGACCCTCTTCTGACCTCCGCGGCATTGCACAACACGGGTGCACAGACCTTCATGCAGACAGTACATTCATACACATACAAAAATAAATAAAATTAAATAAATAAAATTTAAAAAATAATAAAAAAATAAAAGTTGTCAAGGGATGCATGTAGAGAGTGGTATATTATTGCTGGGCGTGGTGGCACATGCCTTTAATCCTAGCAGGTCGGGGGCAAAGGCAGGCAGATCTCTGGGACTTGAAGGCCAGCCTGGTCTACAAAGTTAGTTTCAGGACAGCTGAAGCTACAGGGAGACCCTGTCTCAAAAAAAAAAAAAGTTGCCAAGGAACCTTTCAAAATATTTGGGAAAGCAAGATGTATGGTTCAGTATACTATTCCGTTTGTTAAGAATTTGTCCTGCTGTGGCCGGAGAGATGGCCTAGTGGTTAAGAGCGCCGACTGCTCTTGCAGAGGACCCAGGCTCTATCCCCACCACCCACATGGCAGCTGAAAACCATCTTTAACTCCAGTTCCAGGGGAATCTGACACCCTCTTCTGACCTCCACGGCATTGCACAACATGGGTGCGCAAACCTATATGCAGACAGTACATTCATACACATATGAAAATAAATAAAATAAAAAAATTGTCCTGCTACTTCTATATGACTTTCTGGGTTATCAAATGTCTCTTACTTTCTAAAATTGAAGAGTACATGCATTCCACATTAAGGGAATTCTGTACCCTCTATTATTATGAAAGTCTAAAGACATACACTGCTATTTATTCTACAAGCAGTTATATGCATTTTTTAAACATGTATTTTGTTAGGGCTGGAGTTAAGATGGCTCAATAGTTAAGAGCATTCACTGGCTGCTCTTGCAGAAGACCCAGGTTTGATTCCCAGCATGGACATGGCAGCTAACAACTGTGCATAACTCTAGTTAGAGGAGATCCAACGCCATCTTCATTTTTTTTTAATAAAAATTTTAAAAAAGAAAGGCAAATAACACAGCATATTAATACACATCTCAAAACTGTTCATGTTTTGTGAACTGAGGAATGCAGAGGATGTTCAAAATATTAAATTAACTTTATTGAACCTCGCAGGCAACTGCTTCATCTGGCAAACAGTGGTAACAATATCTGCCTTCCATGGTTTGTCGCAGGAAAGCATCCATCTCAGTGCCCTTTAAACCTTTCTCTTTTTTTTATTGATGATTTGTGTATTTCATACATTATTTTTCAGTCCAATTTAGACACATTCCCCTGCCTCCCACCACACCCCTGTTCATGCCTTCTGCCATACATGTCTGGCATCTTTCTCTCAGTCTTTCCGAAGTTTTTCACTGCAGAGGCTTGTTGTTTTAGGCAGAATTTAACTGTATCAGTCAGTTCTTTGACCCAGTCTTTATGTTATTGTTATTCCCTCCCCTCTGTATTGCTCCAAAATATGCCTATACAACCATCAGATATGTATCAAAATTATGACCTCTGAGAATAAACTGTATGTTAATTCCAAAATACGTTTAAGCATTCACATTCTTCCCCTTTAATTGTATATTACTCTAAGATATGAATACATACCTTCCACCCATATACAGTAATTAAGAGTCTGAAAATAAATGGTAGGTCAATTCTAGAGCCCGTTAAGAGATTCATATTATGACAGCACATTTGCTTTCAGATAAAAAGAAATATAGCAATAATGTTGTTCAGCTTACCTTTCAGCTGGGGATTTGGTGTTAGCATTGACGCATGAGGGTAACCATTTTTGGAATCCACATTTTTCCCCTTTAATTTTAGATTACTCTAAAATATGCATACATACCCTCCCCCATATACCACAATTACAAAGTCTGAAGATAAGTGGTAGGTTATCCCAAATACCCTTCAACCAATGAGTGGATAGAGAAAATGGGGTGCATCTACACAATGGAGTTCTATGCAGCAGTAAAGAAAGATGACATCGCTGGGCATAGTGGTGCACGCCTTTAATCCTAGCACTTGGGAGGCAGAGGCAGGCAGATCTTTGTGAGTTCAAGGGCAGCCTGGTCTACAGAGTGAGTTCCAAGACAGCTGGGGCTACAGGGAGACCCTTGTCTCAAAAAGACAAAAAAAAAAAAAAAAAAAAAAAAAAAAAAGAAAGAAAGAAAGATGACACCATGAACTTTATAGGTAAATGGATGGAACTAGAAGACATTATGCTAAGTGAAGTAACACAGTCCCAGGAAAACAAACGACAAATGGTATCCCTCATCTGTTGATGCTAACACCAAATACCTAGCAGTAAGGCAAACTGAGCAATATTTTCTTTTACCTGAAAGCAACTGCACCATTATAATGTGCATACCTTGATGGGATCCAGAATTAACCTACCACTTATCTTCATTTCTTTTTAACTGTCAGACTAACCTGGTTTGTGTAAATAGCTGCAGTTCCCACCATTTAAGAGTTTATAGTGTGTGGTCATTTCCACTATATAAAAATGCACTGTGTTTTTGCATGCTCTCATTCCATTAGGTGGTAAAATATGCTAATGGGAATGCCCACACAAAGCTATAAAGCAGGGTTTCTCAACCTTGGCAAGACTCACATCCAAAGCTGGATAACCAAGCTGTCAGTTACTCACTGTCTTGGCATGATGGCATACTTAGCAGTGATTCTACACTTCACTCCTGGACACCAGTAGCATCCCTCTGCTTATGACAGCTAAAAGTCTCTTCATTTGTTGCCAATGCCCAGAGGAGCAAATTCACATTCAGTTGTGTACTATTAGAGTGTGGTTCACTCTGAATATGTTTCTGTGTTTTTCAAAACGTACTCCTACATAATCCCACATAGCTGATATATGTCACAAGTTTTCTTGCCTACTAAAGTCATTACTGTATCTGTGCACATTATCTCAATATATTTTTAATGAAATATGAACTTACCAAATAATACTCATGTATTTAATATCTGTTTGGTTAGCAGTGTGTTAATCATCAAAGGAGATAGAAGGCAGGGTGCTGGAAGATGGCTTCACTGGTGAAGTATCTCCTGCACAAGCATGAAGACCTAAGTTCAGAGGCCCAAAACTAAGGTAAACTCAGAACATAGTGGGATACATTTGTAACTCTAGTGCTAGGCACAAGGAGGACACACAGACGGGGGATCCCCACTCTTTGGTCAGCTGGAAGAGCCAATCTGGAAGCCCTGGGTTTAGTGAGGGATCCTATTTTTTTTTTTTTTTTTTGTCTTTTTGAGACAGGGTCTCCCTGTAGCCCCAGCTGTCCTGGAACTCTCTCTGTAGACCAGGCTGGCCTTGAACTCACAAAGATCCACCTGCCTCTGCCTCCCAAGTGCTAGGATTAAAGGCGTGCGCCACCACGCCCAGCTGGATCCTGTCTTAAAAAGCAAAGATGAGAACAATAAGGGAAGACACAGGTGTGCATACATACATATATATGTATATACATACATATATATATATATATAGGCCACACAGAAAAGATGGTGGATTCAGCTTTCAAGCTTTCACTTCAGCTGAAGACAGAAAACAGGCTGTAATGATGGGCACAAAAAGACAAGCTACAACATAGAGGTAAGCCAGGTGATATAGACTTCTCAAGGTAGAACTGAGCAATGTCAGTACTAAAGTTTCCAGAAAACACTCTTATGGAGCCAAGTTTAACCTTTGAAGATGAGCGAAGATTAATCAAGTAAGAAGAAAAGCAGGAAGTCATCGCGGTTAACCACATGGGCAGTTTGGCTGGAGGAAGCAATCAGGCTCTGTTAGACCGGCAGGCCAGTAGAAGGCATTTGTATTAATAGCAGAGCAGGAACACACGGGAGGGCTCCAGATGATTGAGGTGATGAAATTCTGACCAAATGGTGGATTCTGAAGGCCATTTTTGAACAGTCACATTATACGTAAGCCAGATATAATATGAACTACGAGATAGTCACAGCAAGAAAACATGAAAATTAGTAATGCAGTTCTGTTGATGAAACTCTAGAATAGTTAACACTGACAATGAACAGGAGTAAGCGCCTGAGCATAGGGATGTTGCAGAGAGGGGCTTATAAGACCCGATTCATCTACTGTTACAGCATGTAAAGTAGAAGAGAAATCCATTTTCAAGCTTCAAGTTTTGGTGATTAGACAGAAGACAGACAGACAGACAGACAGACACACACACACACAGAGACACTGACACAGACACACATAGACATATACATGCCAGGGAAACCTCAGCTTTTACCAGCCATTTACAGCATTCACAGCTTTCCATATTACTCAACTCAAACTTGAGTCAACTTCTTCACTGATTGTTTTATTACTTCATATAGATTAATGACATTTTATATATGGAGGCATTAAAAGGAAAGCCGCACAAGAATAATCAACTACTATGATATATTAAGGCAGTAAAGAGCACAAATGAAAGCTGGGTGTGGTAGTGTACAACTTTAACCTCAGCACTCTAGAGGTGAGAAGCTCACAGAGATCCAGGCCAGGCTACTCTACACAGTGAATTCTCGGCCAGCTGGGGCTACACACTGCCCTTTCTTTTAATTCCAATTGCTAAAGTCTCCATGAAAGATCACTGGTCACATGATCACTCCCCAGAGTAGGCACAGTAAGGCTGGTACAGCTACACACAGGTCGAGCAGGAGACTGAGCTGCATAGTGACCATCTCAGCTATCCTGGGCCAAGCCCTTGTTTTTTTTGGCTCAAGTCACTCAGTGTCCAAAGAGACACTGCTTTGGGTTTTGTTTTGAAGAGTCTGCTGGTAGGTTAATTATATCCAAGGTGTTTTCTGGCCATGTAAGCTTTTCTGTTCAATAGCTTAAAATAAAATTCCATCTTCCATCATGGTGCTCTAACTTTTCACTCTGGAGTAAGATTCTGCCCATGAAAACAACTGGACATAAGAAATCACTGTTGCTAAGGACTGAAAATGCTCATTCATGGATCTCCTTTAGTGTTCTAAGGATGAGATGTGGTTAAAATTAGAGAGGGTTTTATATGATCATAAAAAAATAACCCACCTACTTTTAAGTCTTAGAACACAATGTTAAAACTGTCTAGAAACACATAATGATTTTGAAATGCACAAAATTCAAAATAGTTTGGGAATTATCCTAAAGCTGTGTTTTCCTCACATGTGTGGTATTTTGCTTGCTAAAGACAGATCATATCAACAAAGCATCCACTTATCCAGTTTTCTTAACCACATGAAACCAGAATCAAAGGCCAGTGCTTCCCAAGCCTGAGCCAGTTTTCTCCACACCCTACCTCAGATTCTGGAGAAAGAACTAATAGGGGAGATTTGCATATCATTGTGAGGCAACACATCAAGACTATCATACAGTTGGTGCTGTCAAGACCATGACATCCCCATGGAAGCAGAGGTTATAAAGGAGCCTGGGACAGGAAGACACATAGGAAGCAGCTCGCGAGAGAAGGCAGGGCAGATGTGGAGAAGAAATCCCAAGGGCCACTCTTTAGAACCAGACAAGACTGCATATATACTCCCTAGAGACTCCTGGAGCTCAGAATCCCTGTCTCAGGGGGCCAGATACATAAAGGTTCTCATGAGAGCCTTTTCCTTACCATGAGACCCTTCTTTTAGAGGCTAGCTTCAAAGGGTCTCCATTATTTCCAATTCCTGGCCTTAATATGTCACTTCAAAATCTATCTATTAGGCTGGCAAGATGGCTCAGTGGCTAAAGGTACTTGTTGCCAATCCTGAGACCCTGAATTCAATCCCTTGGACCCATATAATGGAAAGAAAGAACTCCTATAAGCTATCCTATGACCTCCACAAGTATACTATGGCACTGAAGTACACACACACACACACACACACACAAATAAGTAATTGAACTTAAAAAAAACTGTCTTCTTCTAGGGAGAGGGAAATGAAGAATCACTGTTAAGTAGGTACAAACTTTTTAGTCTAGGATGATGGAAAAATTCTAGAGCTGGACAGTGGTGACAGTTGCATATTGTATTTAAATGTGCCTAAATTGTGACTTTGAATTGATTAAGATGGTTAATTCATACTTTACAATAAAAAAGAAAACAATCTATATTCTTTTAAAACATAGTCTATCTCTAGAAGCCTCTAATCTCAATAGGAAGGAAATCTCCATAGTTGGAGCTTTTCCATTTATAGAATATATGTGGAAAGTCCAATCCATATCCTTCCAAAATTCAAAGAATTCTGCGCCTTTATTAAAAATGAACAACTAAGGTTCTGAAATGACCCTTGGTTTTAGTCCTTCCTGCCTCCACAACATTTCTTGACTTTAGCAACACATTTATTAAAAAAGATAGAATTTAAATGCAAAATGGATGTGTGTGTATATATCCTCATATGAAGAACCTGGGGGCAGAGAGATATGCTGGGACAGGAGGAGATACTGAAGAACCCAATTTCTTAAGTTGATTACCAATTATCTCTATGCTTAAAGTAGTCCATTTATATTTTAATACAGTATGAAAAAAGGGTCTGCATAACCAGATAATGGGCATAGTGCACCGTGTCTAATAATGTCAGTGATAAAAACCAACAGAAATTTTAACAACATGTAGAACAGACAAAAAATTGGTTGGGATGTTACCCCCACAACTAAAACATATTTTTCTACTCTAAGTCTAAAAGCTGGGTGAATGCAAGATGAATTTACCTTATGTTTCCCACAAGAGACATAAAATGAAGAGAACAAACAAATCCCTGTTTATTTAGGTTTTGGGCAACAGGTCAACAGTTTAGGACAAACCACTCTGAAGTTGTAGATTTGCTTTGAGAGCAATCTAATTTTATTTCTGTATTACTCCCCTGAATTTTTAGGTCCCCTCTTCTGTTGAGTCTAGAGGTAGTCTTCCAGAACAGAAGTGTTTGCCATACTAATATTTACCTTTGAATTTTATTTTAAAACCCTAATAAATCATTTCTTTTCAAATTTTTGATGTCATTTTATCATTTTCTTTTTTTGTTTGTTTGTTTTTTTTTGTTGTTGTTGTTGTTTTTTTGGTCTTTTCAAGATGGGGTCTCCCAGTAGACCCAGCTGTCCTGGAACTCACTCTGTAGACCAGGCTGGCCTTGAACTCACAAAGATCCTCCTGCCTCTGCCTCCCAAGTGCTAGGATTAAAGGCGTGTGCCACCACGCCCAGCATCATTTTCTTTTCTGATCTAGTTACTGAAGTTTTTTTCTTTCACTTTTCTTCTCATTTTCATTACTTTATAATCCATTTTAACTTCCTGCTTGACTTTTTCTATACTGAGGCAAGAGAAGAGGGCAGAAGGTAAGGTTGGGATGGCCTCAGGGAAAGCCTTACCAAATTAGCATATGAAAATAAACAGTAGACAAAGCAGAAGGTGGACTCTCCACAATCAGCCCAGAAGATGGAAGTGTGGGGGGGGGCACCCTGTAGTGTCTGAAGGTTGCCTTGGGTTCATTACACTGCTGTAACACACACCTAGGTGGAGAAATGGGACATGTGTATGTGTATGGAACCACAAGTAACAGAAGGTACAGAAAAGCCCAAGCTCTGCTTCTCTATGCACTGGTCCTGCTGAGCTACTATTTCTGTTCTGACCCACTTCACCCTTGGAAGCTGTCTTTTTCTAATAAACTGTCTCTTCCTCTGTTGCCCTCCCCAACCCCAGTTCTTTATCTGACATACAAAAACCTGGAATCTCTAGAGATGCTCAATGAACCCCAATATCCTCTATTACTCTCTCAGTACCTCTTGATTTCTATCCATAAGTGAAATTTTATAACCAAAGCATAGTACAGCAGTTGGTCTTGTTTTGGCAGAACGCTTCTCTCACCTATCATGAATAGGCTAACAGTGTAGCAAGTGAAATTTTTAAGTATTGTGATTCATAGTGGGCACAGGCACTTGGTCATGGTGACTGCCATCATGTTAGGATTCCAAGAAAGGATAATTCTTGAAGTATCCTTTCAAACTTTTTTTAAAAATCAGAGTTTTAGTTTTAAGTGTTATTTTATATTTTAACTCTATGATGATTGGACTTATCTCCTATAGCATCCTTTGTTTTTAGTGACTGCTAACAGAATTTTCTATTATCGCTCAGTAAACAGAACACCCATTAAAATAGCATGAGTACACTGGAAAAATTAATCAAAATGTCATTTTCATACTGTGCACAGCTTCACAGGCAGGCAATCTTTTAAGTACATGCTAACAATTCTCCTGATTCCTACAGCAACATCTCAGAGAGCTCACAAGAAGGGTGGTTACCCTTGCCTTATCCATAAACCTGATAGCTTCTAAGTCCTTTGTGATGTTTCACAACACTTTAAGGTATAATAATTCAAACAGTGTAGCTACAATGTGATAGACAGTTGAAAGAAATGGCTCATTGATTTACTTCTAGAAAGTAAATTCTGTTTAAAATACTGTACTATTAAATGGACAGGCATTCTGCTAAACTCATCTGAAAATCATATGCTTTGGAATGAAATTGTTCACGTAATTTCTCAAGTATTTTGAGGTTGGGTGGTTAGATGAACAACCAGAATATAATCCATTTCCAACTAGCAGGACAGTCAAACAAAAATATGTTCCTGAATGAATGACATTAAAAGAATACATATTAGTGCATATTTTCAGCATTATTATGTAACGTGACTCCATTTCAAAGCTAACTTTTCATTTGGATTACAAGTGCAAAAAGGTCAGGGCTATGTTTCCTGTAGGGATTTTACTTTTGCTTACTGGCAAGCAGCTAAGCATTCTTCTTCCTTAGAGAGCTCTGTAAAGAGGAAAACACATAAATACACTTTACTAGTAAATATTGGTATTTTAAACATAGTCATTATGATAGCTAGTGTCAAGTTGACAGACTCGAGAATCACCTAAGAGATGGCCAGTGGACATGCCTGTGGAGGAATAACTTGATTTAGTAATTGATGTGGGATGATCCCTCTTAATGTAGGCTGACCATGCCCTGGGCAGGAGAGCCTGGAATGCAGAAAATGCAGAAAGTAGGCTGAGCACTAGCAAGCTTATACTTACTCCTCTCTGTTTCCTGATTATGGATGTGATGTGACCAACTGCTTCTAGCTCCTGCTGCGTTACCTTCCTATCATGAGGGACTGTACCTTCAATTGTGAGAAAAACCTTTCTTTTTTTTTTTTAATTTTTTAATTTTATTTTATTTATTTCTGTATGTGTACGAATGTACTGTCTGCATGCAACTCTGTGCACCCGTGTCGTGCAACGCCGCGGAGGTCAGAAGAGGGTGTCGGATTCCCCTGGAACTGGAGTTCTCCTGGAATTGGAGTTTCAGACGGTTCTCGGCCGCCATGTGGGTGCTGGGGATCGAACCCGGGTCCTCTGCAAGAGCGGTCGGCGCTCTTAACCGCTAGGCCATCTCTCCAGCCCAGGAAAACCTTTCTTAAGCTGCTTTTGTCAGGTATTTTATCACAGAAACAGGAAAAGACATGATATTCTTGCTTTAAAAAAAATTGCTATTTACTCATTGTAAACCACTAAATATTTTCCTTAACAAAACATAGATTTCTAAAGACACAAAATATCCAGATGTTTAACACAGTTTTTAGACGGCTTCATACATTTTAAACAAATTCGCTAACACTGAGGAATTCTCAACCAGGTCCTGCAACTGTTCTCATGACAGCCTAGGAACTCTCAGGTAAAGCAGAGTTTCAAGGTTTTCTAACAATTTCATCTCCATCAATGCCCACCATTAATAATATAAGGGTCTCTGGGTTTGGTGGTGCACCCCTTTAATTCCAGCACTTGGGAAGCAGAGGCAGGTGCATCTCTGTGAGTTCAAGGCCAGCCTGGTTGGTCTACATAATGAGTTCCAGGGTAGCTGAGGCTACAGGGAGACTCTGTCTCAAAAAGACTCTTCCCCTAAAAATAATAATATAAGGGTCTAAAATTTTTGGCTGGTCCAAACAATAAAGCTAATGGAAAAAAAAGCAATCTGCTTTCAGTCACAACAGTGGAACTATGCTGCACCATCTAGAAAATGATATGGATCCCAAGAAGTAGATCCATGATTTCTTTTGCGCACTGTAACTCGCTGGTCACCAACCCTTTCCTAAAACTGAAGTAGCAGATATTGCATCTGTAGTTAGAATTCCATTTCCTTCCGCTTCTGTTTCAGTTATTAGTTTGTACAGAACCAATAAAGACCAAATGAATTACAGCAGGGCTGTCCTAGAAATAATGATGTATTTTACTTATAGTTCAGGGTGAAAGCTACTTTTGAGACTGAGAGCAACTTAGAATCTGGTGCTGTGCTAAATACAATAGATCCTTCTAGCATCAATTAAAGACAGAGGAAGAAGAAATGACCACAATTTTTTTTTAATTGATGCTTTGTGCACTTCATACATCATTCTCCAATTCAGTTCAGGATTATTTCCCTTTCCCTTCCTCCCTACCCCCACCCCATCCCAGATCATGCATTTTGCCATAACTGTCCTGCATCTTTCTCTCAGTTTTTTTTTTTTCATTTTTTAGCTATAAGTGATGATCCATGAGTACAAGCATCCTTCATATGAAATCAATTTGCAGGCTGTGACCACAATTTTTTTATGATAAAAAAACCATTGTTTCTCAGTCAGTTTGGACCAAGGTCACTTGATACCATTAGCCAGGCTGACTGGGAAGGACAGCTAGGAAGTGCTAAGTCATCAGAACATATGCAACCCAGTCAGTAGTCAGCACTTCTGATGCCAGATTCAAAGGTGAGTCTACTTCCTCTGACCTGCCACTCTGCCTCTTTTTACTTGCTGCGTGCAGGTTATGGAAAGCTGAATGCAAGCATGACAACAAATAGCAAGAGTATCAGTTTCACACATATATCCTCTATACATGCGTCCATTAAACTGTTTACATGTGCGCATATATTATTTTATTATACATATATATATTATATATATATATAATATATATATATATGGGACAGGGTATATATAGCTCAGTGGTAGTTTGTGTTTAAGATGTTGAAGACCTTGGGTTCAATCCACAGCCCCCAACAGAAATAAATAAAATATATACTATTTATTATTTGTAAAAATTAAATTGTACCTTTACTTTTCAATAACAGAAAGGGAAATAAGCATACTCCTCAAAAAATCAGTAGCATGGGGTTTATATGTGTTTTAATAAATAAACCTCAACAGTCGAATTTAAATGATCTTTACAAGACTAAAATACTTGCATTATTAGAAAACTGTACAGGAAATAGTACTCTAGAGGCAAGATGTATGGTCTCAACCTCACTGAAACCAGACAGATGACCTTGAGCATATCATATAAACTCTATGTCTGTGTCTTTATCTGTAAAATGAGAGTAACAATCTGACCGCAGCTTCCCTTTCTGTGGATATGAGAACAGTATAGAAGTAGAAATAGGATAAAAATGGAATGACATGCTGGGCGTGGCGGAGCACACCTTTGATTCTAGCACTCAAGAGGCAGAGGCAGGAGGATCTCTGTGAGTTCAAGGCCATCCTGGTCTACACAGTGAGGTCCAGGCTAGCTAGGGCTACAGGAAGACCCTGTCTCAAAAACACCAAAAGAAAAAAAAATGGAACGACACATCCAATGCATGTGTGTGTGCACATGCTCGTTGGAGAAAGGGTCTCGCTATATAACCCATGCTAGAATTACAGGCTTATGCCAACTGTGCCTGACCTTCATTATGCGGTTTTTAAGATTAAGAAACAAAATTTGGGTCCTGGGTTAGCTTCTACACATTTCATCAGACAATACTTTTACTGTATTTCAATGAGTGTTTATCATTGAGGCCAAGAATACCACAACAAAAAACCTCAAGAGACAGCACTTGCACACAGGGCAGATATCAATAGTACTGGACTATACAAAGGTACACTTCTTTATGAAAGCAATTAGATATGAGAACAACCTAAAATGCTGCTGCCGAGTGGCTGTACTAAGGAAGCCAGAAAGAAACAGCCAGGCAACTAATTATTTGCCAAGAATAAAGCCCTAATTTCAGAGACATCACCTAATCTGTGTTCTATTCCAAATGAGGAGTCTGAGAAGTGAGGAGTACCCTGTGGCCTGATCAAATCACAGAGTCAGAATGAGTCCATGTCTGACCTCGACTCCTAGGTAATCAATAATATTTAGTGATCAAGAAATAACATGCCTGGCACTGCTCGTACTTCACATGTACTTTCAAACTTTTTCATTTATTGTTACACTCAAAATTTTAAACAAGATGCTTTTCAAAACAATACCATATATAGATGAATTATTAATTAAATGGTAGCCAAGAATTTGCTTATGGTTTGCTTATAGCTATTAATGCCTTACTCTATTATTTTCATAATACATACATATATATGCATATATATGAAGTTGATGCCAACCCACAATCAGAAAAGTAAATTGAACGTTAGAGTAATGAGTGAACAGGGCCTGCTTAGAACAGGTCTGCATATGGAAGATAAGCGCAGCACTAGGACTGCAGCTTAGAAGCAGAAACAACTTTCTTCTGTATGTTACTACCAAACTTGCAACCTTGGTCTGTATACCCATGATTCAAAATTCTTCCTAGCCTCTCCTGACAGTGATGAAGAAAGCACATGCAATTCACAGAAATTTAGGTTCTTATTTCTACACAAAAACGGGACAGTTATTAAGGACTCAAATCCTTAAGTCACTTTAGAATAGCAATCTATACCTGTAAGAACCCATCTATCATAATGACAAACTGAATAATCACGCAAAGAAGATAGAAGTGGAAAGCAAGGATGAAGAAAGCTGGGAGGGAAAGAGAAAAATCAATTCCATATATATAATGTCATTTGTCTAAAACAAAATTGTTGTCAAAGCTCTCTCCATTCAAGCAGTTGGTTTCGCTCCCTAACGCTTCCCCTACATATCTAAGTGCAGCGAGTACATTTCCAACTCCTCCTGCCAAGTTAAAATGAAAACGTTCTCAGTCTAGAAACGATTGAGGTGGTTTTCTTTAATCAAATTAGAGCGGCCAAATGTTCCTTTCAAAGGTAACTGTCTACCCTGCAGCTGTATGCAAACTACCACATCAAATGTGAGGGGGAAAAATAGCAATAGCATTGTGTCCTTACAGTATTGGGCTAGCTACAGAGATGGTGGGACAAAGGCAATGGTACAGCTAAGAATTACACTCACAGGGAGCTTCCAGAAATACGCTGACTTCACAAACTCTGAACAATGCACCGAAACTTCCAGTATATAATTAGCTATTTTAGGGAGGGCAGAATATGGGGGGGGGGGAATTCCCCTTTAAAAACAGCTAAGCAGCAATAGATACCTTGAGTCATTTACCCCTGCCACCAAAGCCTAAATGAGAAACATTAAGACTGGCTGAGACTTCACAGAAAAAAAAAATCTCATAGACCTTGCTTTTTCACTTCCTGTCTCCATCAAAAACACACACAGTGAGTAAACCTGAGTATCCCACAAGTTTCAATTAAGTTGGTAATGATTCATTTGCATGCAGATTTTATTCTTTTAAATCACCAGACATGGGAAATTCCTGCAAAGAACTAATTTATACTTAAGAGTTTTCTAGTTTGTTTCTCTAAGGAAGAATCAGTTGGCCAACATTCCCAATGTGATGTCATACTGTCTTTCCAATGCTACAGTTTCTACCAGCTGTTGGCTTTAGAGATGGTATATTAACAGTATGAAAACCTAGACTACGGCAAGGAATTTAGAAAGCCAGGTGCACTGGGCATTCAGAGATTGACACAATGTTCTTTCTACATTTATGGCCTCTTTCCAGAAGATTATACTGTCCTCCCAAATTAAAGAATGTGGAATAAATAGGGCAAAAATGGAACAAGCACGATCTTTCCAACTCTTGAAAGCAGCTGTTCTTAAGCTATTTCGCTCCGTGTGTAGACCCCTTCTGATTCACCCTTTTTTGACACACTGAATTTAAGTACTGCTGAATCGAGACAATTTCCTGCAGGTAATATGGAATTCTCAAGCTACATCATTTCTTCTCCCCCCAGAAAAGCAAACTGAATTGAAAAGTGTCAGACTCATCAAAACTGCCTCTAGTCCTTCTCAGAGATCTGTGAGGGGAGGAAGAGGCAGGCAGATCTCTGTGAGTTCAAGGCCAGCCTGGTCTACATAGTGAGCTCCAGGCCAGCTGGGACTAAAGGGAGACCCTGTCTCAAAAAGACTAAAAATAATATTAATAATAATAATTAATAAACCCCTAACTACAGAAGGATAATACATACATAGACACAAAGAAACATACACGAGTATACACACACACACACACACACACACACACACGCATGAGCATGTGCACACACATAATATCATACTGGAGTTTAGTGAAAATTTACAAATGAAGGAAAATAAACATCAAAGAAATAATACTCTCCAGTAAAAAATGTGTAAATCAGATATTCAGAAAATACCTTTTGGTGGGTATTTTTTATTCCACTGTTTCAAAATACTTTTTGTTCATTTGAATAAATAATACTGTCCTGATATGTATTTGTAAGTTTTGTAAATCAGTGTCAGTGCCATGCTGAAATATTTTCACTAGAACTAGGCATGAGTGTTCTGGAGAAAGCAGGAACTGGAGTCAGAGGTGCAAAGGAGAAGAGGAGTACAGCTCAGGTAGTCGGCTGAACACCTGACATCCTATCACAGAGCTTCTGACATCCTATCACGGAGCTTCTGACATCCTATCAAGGAGCTTCTGACATCCTATCACAGAGCTTCTGACATCCTATCACAGAGCTTCTGACATCCTATCAAGGAGCTTTTGACATCCTATCAAGGAGCTTCTGACATCCTATCACGGAGCTTCTGACATCCTATCAAGGAGCTTCTGACATCCTATCAAGGAGCTTCAGACATCCTATCACGGAGCTTCTGACATTCTATCAAGGAGCTTCTGACATCCTATCATGGAGCTTCTGACATCCTATCAAGGAGCTTCTGACATCCTATCAAGGAGCTTCTGACATCCTATCATGGAGCTTCTGACATCCTATCAAGGAGCTTCTGACATCCTATCAAGGAGCTTCTGACATCCTATCACGGAGCTTCTGACATCCTATCACGGAGCTTCTGACATCCTATCAAGGAGCTTCTGACATCCTATCAAGGAGCTGGTTCGCGCCCCTCTGTTATCCCCATGCACAGCACTTAGGAAAAAAAGTCTTATGATATTTGAACGTTCTTTGCAGATCTTGACAGTTGCTTTTCCCTCTCACCCAGAAGTAAATCCTTCAAACCATTTTCCCACCCCCAATTCCCTACTCCCAACAAGCTTCCCATAAATAATACTCAGAAATGAGAATTAGCAGGAAGGGAAAGGCCCTAGTTAATAGTCTTGTTAGCTACTCAAAGTTTATTAAAAACAAATATAGAGGGACTGGGGAGTTGGCTCAGTGGGTAAAGCATTTGCCATGCAAGTAGGTGGATATGCACAAGGATGAGTTCAGCACCCGCATGACCACTGGGTAGGCATGGTGAGCAATCAAAGACACTCAAGTCATGCCTGCACACACATGAACATGTGCACACATATGCATGTATACTCCCCAATATGGGAACATGTATACACACATGCACACAAACACACATATGTAAAAATTAAAAAAAAACAAACCTTAATGGACATAAAGGGAGTAAGAAGGTCAGGCTTCTCAGTCACATAAGCAACTAGAAATTGAATAAGTACATGACACAGTTGTTTGAAGATATTGTAGAGTACAGGCTTTCTGTTTGGAGGCAATTTCTAGATCACAGGGACAGGAGGAAGAAGATAGAAGTTATAGCCTTAATGAGTGACTAGTGCTGGGATTAAAGATGTGCGCCACCACCCCAGCCTATGCAACTGTTACTAAATTCTAAAAAGACTAAAATTATATGGAATCTTCTTCAATTACAATTGAATTTAATTAGAATAAAAATATTTGAAAAATCTTCTGTACAGAAATTTAAAAATCCACAGGTCAAAGAAAACTAAGTTTAAAAAGATTTAAAACGTTAAGAATTGAATGAAATGAAATCATGATATACTAAAATTTGTAGGAAGCAATAAAATATGAATGCCTATATCAGAAGATTGCTATTTTAAGCCAAAAAATAAAATCAAATTAAATACAATTAACTAGTAAAAGGAAGACAGCAATAAATAAATGTCAAACAGAACAAAAGAAACTAATGAAACAAAGAACTGGATTAACAGAAATGAGGTTAACAATACTCTGAATTTTTTTTAAAAAGGAGGAAACATAATTTATCAATAGCACTAAGGAATGAAAGAGAATACATACATTAAAAAGAAACAAGATGAAATAAATCTTTGAATTTATATTCTTTTTTTTTTTTTTTTCTTAATTTTTTTTTTTGGTCTTTTTTGTTTGTTTTTTTGAGACAGGGTCTCTCTGTAGCCCCAGCCGTCCTAGAACTTGCTATGTAGAACGGGCTGGCCTTGAACTCACAGAGATCTGCCTGCCTCTGCCTTCCAAGTGCTAGGATTAAAGGCATGCACTACCACGTCCAGCCTATTTGTCTTTTTTTAAGAATATAAATGCAGCCAGGCGTGGTGGCGCACACCTTTAATCCTAGCACTTGGGAGGCAGAGGCAGGCGGATCTCTGTGGGTTCAAGGCCAGCCTGGTCTACAGAGTAAGTTCCAGGCCAGCTGGGGCTATAGGGAGACCAAAAAAAAAAAAAAGCCAAATAATAAAAATATACTATTACACTGTAAACCTAAACATTCTAAAATGTGATATATCCTATAAGGACTTATAGTCATTAGAAAAATTAACTTCATAACTGCAAACTTTCTAATGAAGAAATGGCTAAGCCCAAATGACTTCATTAGTAAATTCTACTAAATCTGTAAAAGGAAGTAATGTAAACCTTACACAAATCTTTTAGAAAATAATGGAGATAGAAACACTTTTTTATTTACTTGTGAAGATAGCTTTACCTAAAAATTAAAACCTAAACAGTATGAAAAAGAGAAAACTACAGAACAATATCCTTCATGAATCCAGATACAAAAATTCTTAGTAAAATTTTAGCGATGTGTATTTTGACCATATGGCGTTTATTCCAAGTATGTGAGATCATGGCATATTAACGGAAGACAGGAACACTACACAATCAATTCAGTGATACAGAAAAAATAATGACAAAATTCAGCACCTAATCATGACAAGTTATTAGGAAATTTGGAACCTAAGGGAACTTAATTAACCTGGTAACAGACATCTTAGGAAAACTACAGCTAGCTTTATAAAAGGACAAAAGACTGAATATTTTCTTCTTATTACTGGAACTAAGAGAAAAATACCTGTTCTTGTCACTTTTGTTCAACACTGTACTAGAGGTTCTGGCCAGTCCAATAGATCAAGGAAAAAAAAAAAAAACATGCTGGGAATGGAGAATGTAACCACTTCTCCTTAGATGATGTCACTATGGGTAAATTATTAAGGAATGTAAAAATGCTACCAGACAAAAAAAACAATGTTTTTTTTCAAACTACAATATACAGGTGAATTAAAAAAAAAAAGGAATATTTATTTACTGGCAATGAATACTTGAAAACAAATTAAAAAGATTAAGCAATGTTATTCATAGTAGCATAGAAAACATGCAATGCCAGAGCTTCAATAAATCATTGGCAAAAAAAAAAAAAAAAAAGAACCATAAGTAAATGAAAAGAAAAAAAAAAAAAAAGGAAAACACGAAATACAAAGGCATGGATTTAAGAAACTACAAACAAGCTGGATGTGGTGGCGCATGCCTTTAATCCTAGCACTCAAGAGGCAGAGGCAGGTGGATCTTTGTGAGTTCAAGGCCAGCCTGGTCTACAGAGTGAGCTCCAGGACAGCTGGAGCTACAGGGAGACCTTGTAAAAGACCAAAAAATGAGAAAAGAATAGAAAAGAAAAGAGAAAGTACAAACAAAAGTTTTATACCAAAAGCTATAGAGTACTGACAGAAATCAAGACCTGAATAACTGGAGATTAAAGTTTCAAGAATGTCACTATTACGGGCTTCTCCTGCAGTTAATAGAGATTAAATGCTATCACAGCCAAAATTTCAGCAGAATTTTTTGGATTAAATTTAAAACGCATAGGGAAATGGAAAGGAACAAAAGATTCAGGACAATTTTGAAAAAGAATATCTGCAGAATACTACATATAGTAATTCAAATGCCATGGCACGGGTAAATCAATGCACACACCTCAATGGAACAGAACAGAAACCAAAAGTATATGACTGAAATCCACATGGTCAGCTGATTGTTAGCACTTGCTAAGAAAATTCAAACTGGGGAAGGTCTACCTTTTCAATAAAATGGTCCTGCAATAATTCAATATCCATATAGGAAAAACAATTCTCAATGCTTACCTTAGTTCACATCACAAAGAATTAAGAATAGCTCTTGGTTCTAACATAAAAGAAAAATCTACATAATCCTAGAAGAAAACAGAGGAACAACTTCTATGTGTCCTTGGGGTACACAAAGATCTCTTAGGGTTCAAGAAACCACAAACTGAATTAGACTTAAGTTAAACTCTTCTCTAAGTATCCCACTGTGACAATAAAAAGGCAAGCCAAACATGGATAAACAAACTGTGGTAAAATCCTATGATGAGAAAGAATGCACTATTCACACAATCTCAAACAACATGAAGGAGTCTCAAAAACATTACCCATAAAAGCTAAAGAACACAGCACTGCTTGACTTCATGTATAGGAAACTCTAGAAAGCCCAAATCTGATAATGACAGGAAGAAAAGGTCCCAGGACTCCAAGGAAAGGGAGGTCATGGGCTGCAAGAGCCCAGAATGGAACTACCTTGTTAGGTCTTGATAGCACTGGCAGTCATACGGGCATATAAAAATTTCAAAACTTATAAAACACAATTAAGATTCCCATGTTGTACTATATATAAATTAGTACGTGCCTTTAATTCCAGACCCTGGGAGGCAGAGGCAGGCGGATCTGTGAGATGGAGGCCACCTTGGTCCACATTGTTACTTCTACATGTGCTGAGACTAGGGAGACCCTGTCAAACAAACAAATAAACAAGCAACAAAACCAATCAAACAAACAAATAAAATTATGTTTCAATAAATTTGATTTTAAAAAAGAAAAATCAAAAGATATTCAAATCACCAGACCTTTAAGGGCTGTGGCTGCAAGAGAAAAAAAAAATTTTTTTTTCAGTGGAAACCTAAGCCCAGAAACAGAAATAATATGAAGCAATTTCCTACTTCTGGTGGTAATTTGAAGAAATATTACAGAAAACTAGACTAGGATGCTTGGAAAAAAGGAGTGAACAACAATTCTTTGAAGTTAAAAATATAACTGACAAAAAAACAAATTTAGTAGCCATTATCAGAAATGATAGAAATTTCTTTAGATTACAGAGCAAAAATATAAAACAATAATTAGAAAATAGAGAGGAACTTAAGGGACACTGAGCTCCAAACTAGAAGATGACACTCATCTGGAAGACTAAAAGGAGGACGTCAGAAAGAGAAGAGAGAAAAGGGTTTTTAAAAAAATAAAATGAAAATTTGCACTTAGAAGGAGTTCGTGGAATGCCCAGTAAGCTGAACTAAATGAAGAACAACATGAAGAACTGTAATACTTAGATATAATATTTCTGAAGAATATGGTTCATGAGAAAGGCAAAAAGGCTCCAGGAAAAAAAATGGTACAAGAAAGTCATCACCTGCATGAGAAATATACTAAAATAGCTTTGAAGAAGTGATGTAAGAAAATCCAATGTCTCTAAGAAAAAAAAAAGATTACAAAAATCTTGAATAAAGTTGGACCTCCATGGAAGGAAACAAAGAGTTGGCCCTGCGCCAAACTCTCTATATATAGTTAGAATAATATAAGCATTTTTACAAACATTCAACTTCCAAAGGCCAACTTTACACAGAGCAGGGAAGGCTCGATTATGGTTGGAGAACAGAACGCAAGTATTTAACAACTTCAGCAATGTAGCTAAAAAGCACTGTGGTATTAAAGGACAAAGTAGAGGAAAGGTTATGAAGATAAACGGTTCGCTTTTTATTAAATGAAGAATTGAGATACAGTGAAAGATCATAAAATGGGTTTGGGGATACTATTTAAAATTACTTATGAAATAAAAATACTACAAAATTTAAAAAGCAAAAAGTGAAGGAAATTAAATTTACATCTTTTAAATTAGGAAGTCAAAATAGAGTGACCGAAGTTTCAATATCAAGAAACAAGACTAGCATATTATCTGTATTTACCAGCAGCACCAAAAACAGCTGAAAAATGAAGAGTGGGGAGTAGACAGGTCAGAAGCTGTGTTGTTTGGGTTTTGTCCCTTTTTTTGCTTTTTAGAGGCAGGGGTCTCCTGGTAGCCCCGGCTGACCTGAACTTGCTATGTACACCAGGCTGGCCTTGAACTCACGGAGATTTGCCTGCCTCTGCCTCCTGAGTGCTGGGATTAAAGGCATGTGCCACCGCACCCAGCCTTGTTAGTCTTTTTTTTTTTTTTTGTCTTTTTGAGACAGGGTCTCCCTGTAGCCCCAGCTGGCCTGGAACTCGCTCTGTAGACCAGGCTGGCCTTGAACTCACAAATGGGCCGTGGTGGCTCTGCCACCTGTCACCGCGCCTTTATCCCTACACAGCTTGCGTGGAGCGCCTGGGAGAAGGCCGAGGCGGATCTTTGCTGTGACGCCTTGGTTACGAACAGCGAATGACGGCAGCCAGGCCGTGGCCTACTTGACACGAGACCGAAAATGCGAGTCCCAGCCCGGGCGCTCTGACAGGGAACTACTCCCTGAGTCCTCACAAAAAGGTGACTCAAAAGAAAAGAAGAGAACGTAGAACACAGAAAGACTAAACCCAAGGCTGGGTGGAGCGTGGACATGCGACCCTTTACCGAACCCTCTCTCAGGCTAAACTGCTCAGGAGGCCCATGATGGTTACCCATACAGCGAATGTAACCCCTATCTAGGTATCTTACTTACCCACCAAGCACGTGATGGTGCAATTGATTTAAAAAATCAAAGGCCCTCTGGGGGCTCTGTGGGGACGATGATTTGACAAACTGAGCCATTAGTTTCCACTTCGCATCATGATGGTGCGAGTGTATCCGGTCAGCCTCCCTCTACTCCAATCTGTAGTTTTGGGGACTGCGAGTTAGTATCTTTCTTCTTTCCTGGCCTCTTAATAAATTAGCCGATATATAATAAATAATGGACATATTATAATCCCGCGAGAAGCCAATACCAATTTTGAGCAACGGACCGAGTTCTTCCTGCCAGCCTTTTGTTACGTATCTCACGGTTGCCCTGACTATTCCATTGTGTTAAAGCCGCTGTTCTTTGTACTACTCCTCAGTAAATACAGCACGTTAGGTACCTATGTGCCTTATTAGCTTCTACTTGATAAGATGTATCGACAAAGCTTCCGGTCAACCTTGCTCAACTTCTTGCGATGTCTTCCCACATAGTGCTTTGGGTACATAAAGATAGAAGAGAGCGTGTATCAATTACCTACTTCCACCCTTTTGCGCCCTCAGTTTAAATTCTTGTTAGTATTCTGTTTGTAATGTTCTCCATACTAAGTTCACTATACCAATGATAAACATAAGAGTGTCAAGAGTATCACCCCACAACAACCCCCCGCGATTCTTCGTATGATATCCTGGGTCCATCATACATACCCGGCTTAGTAAGCAGTCACTCCTGGCAATTACAATGCCCCAAATCTTGTAAAAAAAAATACACACAAGCGAGCCAGACGTTATTTATATCTATATTGGCCATAAAAACCTTCTTGCACTCCTAACATTTTGTCAGTTCTGTCTAAAAAAGACCCACAAAGTGTCTAGTATTTTCATGCTCGTGACGGCCTGTAAACCATACTCGCTACTAAAATACCCGTTCTGTTATCTCCAGATCTCACCACCATGAACATCGTGGGCCTATCACTCTGACCATCAGATCTGTATAAAAGTTGAGGCCGCTGACTTTCCAAGGAAAACGTCCCTAATTCTCTAGAAACTTGGGTATCGTAAAAAAGTTTTGCCCTTAATGCTTATTAAATCTATATCCTCAAGACTAATATTGGAGGCTAATAGAGAAATACCAGCTCATGCAATCTTTTGTTGCTGGACATGCCACCGGCAGCCCATAGACTCTTAATCCTTTTTGGTGAAACCATCACCTAGTACCACTGTGATGAGGATGGTCCAATCTTTTTTAAAGGTTCTATCAAATTTTTTTTTCATATAAAAAACACTATATTCTTTTGTTAATCTATATTTCCCCTTATGCAGACATTCAAGGTGATTAGTGCTCAATATTAAATTTTCGAAGGTAACACCCTTTCATTCCTTTAATTACACGCCAATTCGTGATAATTGCATATATAGTTTTGTTTCGTCCCAATTTATGCTCTTAGAGATGTTAAAAGTAGTCATATCGGTAACTCAATGTACTTTGCATACCCCATTTTTCCGCCATAATATAGAGTTAGACAACATGAGAATTAAAGCCAGGTTATTAGTCGCGACCTTCTAATCATACAAAAATTGTATCCACCCTGAGTCAGTAGTGTGCATGGTGCAAGAGGGGAACACAGAGACATAAATTTCTAAGAGGTATGCCCTAGCCTTAGGGGATATGTGTCAAATATGTGTTGTTTCTTTTTCTCGCACCTTAGGTATTGCTCTATTAAGTTCCTATGTCTTGATCATGAGATGTCGGTCATTCCACGAACACTACGCGCGGAAAGGGTGGTGCCGAAAAGAAGTTCAGTGAGGAGCGATAGCTGCTTTCTGGCATTGCGCCTCCGGATACACTTCTCTATTATTAAGCTACAACTAGACCCCCTTCCGCCTGTTTCATTCACTGTGCAGATTTATCTTTCTGGGAATCGGTGCCTTCCGTTGCTAGCATCCCGTCTCAATGGAGATCTTGTGCCTCGGAGAGGAATGTGCAGGAAAAGTGTCGAACACCATACTTGCGATTCGAGAGAGTTCTGGCGAAAATGTGAGGGCCGTTATGTGCTCCCAGTCAAGTCCGCTCCTAGGTATAATGTCATCCTTCCTCCGTAAGTTTAAAATTGCGAGAAACTTGGTCACTCTCAGTCGCTCATGTTTATTTTTCGAGAGCCATGTGCGCCAGTGAGTCGATGGGTGTCACAATGAAAATATGGACAAGGTTCCCGGTAACAAAGAACCAGTAATGATCCTCTCACGATCCAATCTTTCGATAGACGTTGGGAGCAGAATTTATGCGTGTCTTGCTTTTTGTGTGCGCACGTACCAAGTTTTCATATAACCATATATTTATTTCTTCATGAATCCTGGCATCTTTATATGGAAGTCCACTTGCACCCCATCTATTTTCCAGCTCTTCAAGTCTAGGTCGTAATGATTTTACTGGGTTAATACTTGTCTTCAATATACTCGAAGCCTACAGGAGAAAGTTGAATGCCGCCAAGATTGCTCTTACAAACACATCTATTACGTGGATTATCATGGACTTAGTGTTTCCAATGTAACAATCACACAATTTTTCTTTTAATATCCTACCTTTGCAGCCTACGAGCTCCATAAAAAGGTCTGGTGAATGATTCTGTATCCACTTTTGGTATTTCATTTCTTTTTTTTAACACTGTGCAAAAAAATTTATTTGCTGGCGGTGAAAACATAACAATCATCTTTTATCTGTTGCTGTGTGCTGATCGAGTGTGTGTATTCGTAGGTGACCATGACCGGTTTCGGGGGTCTAACGCTGGTATGTTTTGTTAGCGTATGGGTACCTCCCCTTCCAGTGCTTCAGAGTATTAAGTAGGGAAGAGTCTACGAAAGTAGTGACTTCGCAAGTTGTGCCCCGCCCCAGTAACTTATCCATTTCTTTCTTTTACCACGATGGTAGTGTCCGCTCGTGCCTCGTGGCTGTCTGTGCTCCGTCAATGGTGGGTTCCTGGAATAAGGCACTGTAGCTTGAATGTTTGTGTGATAACATCACCTGAGTATGGCTGAGTGACGTGCACACATTTTGGGAGAAAAGTCGCTAGGAGGTCACCTGGAATTTTAATCTACAGCTCTTGGATTGGCAAGGAAAGTTTTGTTAATTGGCACCGATGAGGTGTAACCTGACGAACCGAAGCTGGCTAACATCGGTAAGTGTAGCGCGGCCCTATAACAAAGGTTCCGAATATCCTGCTGCAATGAGCATGCCTTGTCTATGGGTCGTCTTATGTGTCCATAGCCCATCGACTCTCCTCCCTATTTCCTTAGGAGGTCCTGGACCTTACTTAGCACCTTTTTCCAAATTCATGAAATCAGTACACTATCCCAGGACTCTTATTGCCTTGGTTGGTTCTAAGCAAAAGTTTGCCTCTTAAATATCCCAAGTATGCAACCGTTACAGCAATGCACGAGATGGCTCGATGGAGGTAGTTGCTAATGATTTCTATCACTCTGTGTTATGTTTATTGGGGATGAGACAACTCTGGGTTTCTATTCATATTGAGCGCTACGCCTTTCTCAGGGTTAGCCATGTTGCAGATGTGGGCTGTAAATAACCAATTCCGCCTGTATCTCCAGTCTATTGAAGTTTTATCCATGCCTCACATCGCATAATTTGATGATCTCTCATCCAACTGTTTGGCCCTCTGCCTTTCCTTAATTGTAACACAAAGAGATAGGAGGATCTAACTATCAGAGAGACAGAGTTACAATTAACACACTTTTCAAGTCTCTATCTGATCTCGACAATATTTTTTGTGGGTTTACTTCGCTTGACAAAACCCCATTAAGGTTATAAGATTAAGACTTTGATGCAAGCGATTGATGGTGGGTAGACTATCACACAGTTCCTAGGGTTACATTCTAATATAGACGTTTTGTTTATCACTCTCTTAATTCTTCATTTTTCCTATTTCTACTTGACTCATTAAAAGTTAAAGAATATTTATTTTCTTTTTTTTATTTAAGAAAAACCAAGTAAGTGGGTCCTCATATGATCGCAATACTGTTAAATCTTCCACATCCCTTGATGATTCGGTATGAATAAAGAAAGTAAAAAGCGGATTACTGAGTAATTGTTTTTATACCCTTAATACCATGCGGTATAATTGGGAAATATGCAAAAATAGTTAGGCCGTTACGGCAATCACAGTTATATCTAATGGTCAGGCAAATAGAGGCTTCACTGTGATTCCCTATTCTGCCAAGTGGGTCCTTGAAATTTATGCCCTTTCTAGGGCAGTAAAGTGCTTAAACCAACTCAAGGTCATGAACCCAAAATGTGTTAATTTCAAAGTCCACAATACGCGTGTTAATTGGCTTATTGTTTCCAATGGTCTGTTCCATTTGAGAGTTTGTGTTGTCATTGTTAAATATTAAATCTGCCAGTGCAGTACAGCGACAAATGTAGTCAGTCTCATGTCAATTACGTGCTTACAAAGCTTGTTCCAACCGATATATATCACTGCTAGGTCTAATATATACTCTTAGATCACTCAAAACAATATGATACCCATGAGAAACGAGTCGTGATAATTGAATTGGCTTGCGCGGCTTCGTCCAATTGTGTCCCATGAATCGGCGATTTCTTAAAAATTTAAATCCACAAAAATTTCTGCCCTGAAATTTTGGCTGTGACTGTTTATATAATGTCCTCTAATGCGTAACCTTGCAGGCAGGAACGAAGACCGCGGCGGTAATGAGATGAGTCCACATGGTTCCACTATGAAAGATTCCTTTCAATGAGCTTGGTGATCAGCGACGAGTTGTGGTTATCTATTTGCAGAGGCAATGTCTTCTTAAGGCCAAGCGTATGGCTATATAAGACAGCTGAGTCTATGTCTCAAAAAGCAATAAACAGAACAATAACCTATGATCCAGACAAAAAAATACTTTTAACAAAAGGAAGCGAAAAATGCTTACTATAAAAACGCAATTGTTTTTTGGGTTAAAAAACCTTTTACCGTTATATATCACATTTGTATTGTCATAACATTTACTATAAACTAAATTAGAGTAACCTCCTTTAATTCTATTAGTGACTAATATATTCCTCTAATTACTGTTTACATAGACTTTGCTTACCAGATATACCCCTATAAAGATTCACATATTTCTATTCAAATACTTGCAATAATTAAGCAGTGAACAAGAACAGACAATAAACTTTTTGCCCTTGGTCATAGTAACTTATTCTAAACCCATATAGTTCTGCCAAGCATGCATGTTCCATACCTCCATTGTCAAGATGAACTAAGATCATCAGGCTTGTGTAGTGCCCTTAGGGATACGAATTTGGCAACCTCCATGGATCAAATTAAGAAACCGAAGTGCGTCTGCTAGGCCTTTTGAGTCATTATCAAGATCGAGTTCCAGCCATACCCCACTCAACCGATGAACCAGGGTCTCACTAACTCGCTTGTGGATTCACAGCATTGTGCCACATGCACCTGTTGGATCCTTCGATTTCTGCAGGACTGACACTTTTACACTCAATTGGATAGTCAAAATTACAACCGACCAAATACGTGAGCTCTTGCTTGAAAACAAATAATGCCACATATGTTGTGCGTCTCACCACCGAAACACAACTGCCAGTCTGTGTTTTCTTTTGCTATTTTTCTATTAAAATCCCAATGCCTTTGTAAGTGTGCTGGGGAGAGTCAGTGGTTATTGTTCGCATTTATTAATTTATTGTTTTATTTTTCTTTATTCGGTTCCTTGTGTTCTAGTTTCATCTTATGCAGTATGATATTTCTCTAGTTTTTATTTTCTAGTTTTACAACTATGAGTACACTTATTGCGGCACAGGACTGTGTCGCTGCGCTAAATTTGGGAGGCAACTCGTTATCTTGTTAAATTCTTCAAGTGCCTAATCTTATGATCAGAACGATGGTAGAATTCTATGTACTATTAATTTCGTCTTTTTCATATAACTCCAATGGGCAGTAAATAAACAATATTGGTCCGCTTGTTCTATATCTACTGCATTCTATAATCATATATCAGCGCCTGTAGTCAATCTGTCATGTTTTACTAGTGCAGATGCAATAAAAAACGCAATGCATTGTACTACTTCTTTTTAGCGAGTCCAGAGTAAGCCACATTTTATAAAATTATACCTAAATTCCACTTTAAAAATTTTAAAATTGAATAACCAGGCATGGGTTTTGCAAGCTAATATGGACTAATCGATGTCCATGAGAGATAAAAGGTTTTCCGTTAAATCGACTTTTGATATCGAATTTCTCATTCCCAATCAATGTTTACATAACCCAGGAGCCACACAGAACCAAAAACCGTAAATATCCACTAAAGCAATATTTATGCATTATTTGGAACATCTCTTTTATTTAATATAAACATATAGTTCTCAAATGTGCAACTATATACACCAATGAACTGTATTGATACTATTCTTATATGGATTACTGGTTAAACACCTACTCTCAGGATAACAAGTGGATTTAACCGAATGAGGAAGGTGAAAGAGCACGGTATGTATTGGGCTGGTTTTCCCCTACCCGCCTTGTGGAGGTCAAGAAAGAGGCACATTGAAATTATAGCTCAAAGTACTGGACTTGACCGTGTAATTTAATCCTGTGGGATACCCTAACAGATGATAAAGTAAGCTAGACATCCTTAAAGCTTCCAATCGTTTAAATTGGTCTTGCGCTTGTTTGTACCACGTAGTTAATTCTACAGGTTTCGCTGTCCCAATGGTTCAATAAAATAATCTAAACCTAAAGGTAACTTCTACGGAAAATTGCACATAAATGAGAAAAGAATATTTAATGTGAAGAAAATAGAGGCAAGATAGTTCTAGGTCTTTGAAAAATTTTTGTTCATTACTGAAGTTTAATTTTTTTCTGTATCAACTGTAAGAAAAAAATAATATATGATGGGTCTGAGAGAGATGGCGTTAAGTTCTTGTCCTTCCCCGTTAAATAATGCCCGATGCGGTTAAAATACTGGAGCCAACCCAAATGTAACTTGCGCAATAAACAGCGCGAAATAATGGTCAAATATCCCTTAATCCATACCAGAGGGCTAAAACCATAAGGGTTCAATTCCCAGCACCATTTTCAACATTGTTGACGTAAACCGCAAAGAGAACCGTCTGAACTCCAATCCAGTAGGATGACTCTCTGGCGATTCAGTCAATGAAAAACCAGGAGGTAATATAGTTCTCGATAACGTCTTACCCTCCTTTCTTTCCAAACTGTTTGTTGTTCTTTTGACCATTTTCAACGCGTGGTTCGTATTCGAAGAGCGACGCATATCTCTAACCGCGGTGCCAACAAGACGCTTAGCATATAAAGACAGATAGTGTAGCTATTTTCCATAACACATATCATCCCAATTACATTATTCATCCTATAAAAAAATGGATTTTTTTGTTAATAAAATTAAGAAAAAAATAAAAGAGTGAAGTATCTATTAACGCCGGCCAGGAGTGGTAGCATACGCTACCCTTTAATCCCTAACCACCTGGGTAGGCATAGTAAGCGACAGGAGGAGATCTTTCTTGTATTAAGTTTCAAGTGGCCAGCCATGGATCGTAGTGTTACTTATCATAGGTGAAATATCCAAGCCAGCTGGCGACTATTAGGATTAGGGGCCGTTCACGTGTCCTCTCAATTCTTATCATCTAACGAAAGGCAAAAATTCTGCCAGATTAGTGAGTTGAATTTTATACTACGAATAATGAAAAGAACTAGTAGAAAGAAAAAGAAAGAAAGAAAGAAAGAAAGAAAAGCAAACGGCCATTATAGGGAAATCGGAAGTAGGATACATCGATTTTGAAAAGTGGATTAGGAAGCGTGAATGAGAGAGGGTGTAGTGTAACGGAAAGTGAATAATAGGATAAGTGAAAGTTGTGTTAATAGTTAGTTTTAGGAACATGTTATATTAGTTATTTTAGAAAAAGTTATTATTAATGTATTTTTGGTCTTCCTATAGCCCCAGCATTGGCATATGGAACTTAACTCTGTAGACCAGTGCTGGCCTTGAACCCACAGAGATCCGCCTGCCTTTGCCTCCCAGAATGCAGGAATTAGGGTGTGCGCCAGCGGCACGCCTGGGCCTGCGTTTATATTGCTTAAAATTAAGACAATAAGGCTGGACGTGTAGGCATGGCTTTTAATCCTAGCACTTGGAAGCAGAGGCAGGCGGATCTCTGTGAGTTCAAGGCCAGCCTGGTCTACAAGCAAGTCAGATCGGCGCGGGCTAAGAGAGACCCTGTCTCAAAAAAAAATGACCAAAAAAAAAAAAAAAAAAGGGAATATAAAATTCCAAAGATTTATTTGATCTTTGTTTCTTTGTTAAATGGTATGTAATTTCCCTTTTCCATTCTTAAGTTGCCTATTGGATAAAATTATGTTCCTCCTTTTTAAAAAAAATTCAGAGTATTGTTAACCTCATTTCTGTTAATCCAGTTCTTTGTTTCATTAGTTTCTTTTGTTCTGTTTGACATTTATTTATTGCTGTCTTCCTTTTACTAGTTAATTGTATTTAATTTGATTTTAATTTGTTTGGCTAAATATGCAATCCTTCTGATATAGGCATTCATATTTTATTGCTTCCTACAAATTTTAGTATATCATGGTTTCATTTCATTCAATTTTTCTTAACAGTTTCTAAATTTTTTTAAGGTTTTTTTTTTTTTTTTTTTTAATGTGGGTTCTGGGGTTGGGGAGGGAGGACTGGGGTGGTAAGGAAAGAAGAAAGAAAGAAGAGAGGGAGGGAGGAGGGAGGGAGGGAGGGAGGGAGGGAAGAAGGAAGGAAGGAAGGAAGGAAGGAAAGGATGAACGAAAACGAACGAACGAACCTAACTTGGTGGATGTGGTGTACACCTTTGATCCCCAGCCCCAAGGCATTCTGGAGAGCCTGGTTTACAGTAGCAGTCACAACAAAACAAAAGAAATGAAAGTCACAAAAACAAATAAACAAAGAAATCACCAAGGTGCTGAACACCCTGAACAGTGTGTGGCCACAGCTTTCAATAAAGTCTATTTAATTAAATAAAGATGAAGCACTGGGTAAACTGTAAACTACAACAGCAATTTCTAATGCACAGATGAAATGGTCTATGTTACTATGCTACTGGTCCATCACGACTTTAATGTGGGGAGTGGTGAAAAATGTATACTACCAGTCGTCATTCAGACTTCTGTGTATATAAGTTTCCTTCATGAAATGTACTACCTACTGGAGGGCAAAAGTTAATTTTGCTAATAATTTCCTATCTTTGTATAGAATTTGATCTTTGGTTAATAGTTTCATTTGATAATTTCAACCCACTGAAGCCCAAACTTCTTTCTTTCATTTTGGAGAAATGGCACCCCCCCACCCCAAAAAAAGACATTAAGACTTTAACCCAAGATCAACACAGCTAATAGGTTAGGAGAAAAGAAGGAATCAGTTTCTTGACTCAGTCCATGAGCAGGTACATTTCTTCCTTATTATTATAGAAAACTTCAAACATATTCAAACAAAGAGACTAACAAGGAGCCTTCATAGCTTCATAAATCAATGTCCTGCTAAATCTCACATTTTTTGAAAGAAATCTCAGACTTCATACCTTTATTTTTGGAAGTGTAAAACTATTTCAGTATGTGATCACTGTCTGAATAACAGTTCAACCAAGAATTAGAAAAAGCAGATGCTCAATACCTGCTGAATGCTAGGACCACCACCATTTTCTCAAGATATCATAACATTTGTGACAATTTTTTAATTGTCCTGTTTAGAATTATTTATTATTTTGTGTGTTTCCAAGTGTATCATCTGCATGTGTGTTAAGTGCACCTTGTTGGCAGTGCCGGGGTTCAGATGAAAGTGTCCGGTTCCCGGCATGGAATTCTCCTGGATAGGTTACAGATGGTTATACTCACTGCCATGGTGAGTGCTGGGAATATGAACCCATGTCCTCTAAGGTAGGCAGTTAGTGCTCTTAACTTGCAGAGCCATTTCTCCAGTCCAATTTTTAAAAACATTACTAAATAAATATACTCACTTTCTCACTATAAGTAAAAAGNATTCCCCAATTGAGGCTCCCTCAACCCAGGTGGGTCGGGTTGACACTAAAGCTACCCAGCATGGCTGACCTAACAGAACTTCTTGTTGGCTCTGGACAACTAGGAGCAGACTTTCTGGGAAGAAAAAGTACATCATCTCACTAAAGGGATATTATTCCTCCTATCTCATTAACATTCTACCTAGTATTCAACAATAATATATTTTTTTTGGTCTTTTTGAGACAGGGTCTCCCTTTAGTCCCAGCTGACCTCTGGAGCTTGCTCTGTAGACCAGGCTGGCCTTGAACTCACAGAGATCCGCCTGCCTCTGTCTCCCAAGTGCTGGGATTAAAGGCGTGTACCACCATGCCCAGCTGGGCTCACTTCTAACCAAAAAAACTGGCAAAACCAACACTGCTCGTTTCCTGGGACAATGGCTAGCAGTCACCATGTTAAGCCCAACTTAAAGGAAGCCAAGGCCAGGGGTATAATATGATCTGATCAACAGCTCTAAGAATTTAGCTTGTACCTACCAACCCACATAAACCACCAGACTTGGGGATACACAGACTATAGAGGACTCAAACTCCCAACTACTGAGACATTTTCAGCTTATATCCCAGACATTGGAGGCAGAGAAATACCACTCTCACTGTGCTGAATTCCCCCACCTGTTACATTTGTGAAACCAAAGACGATAGTGGTTTTAAGGTTCTAAATTTTCATAAAAATCATATATCTGAACAATCACTCCAGTAGCAAATTTTGAGTAACCTTATTTTTTTTCCCAATGGATCTATATTGTTTTATTTTGAATTAACATCTATCAAGAGTGCACGCCAAAAAGAGTAGAAAAAAATTATAGGAGGCCATCAAAAAAATTTCCCTGGCAGTGGGAGGGAAGGACACGGCATTAGGAGCCCCGCTTAGGGAAGGTAATGTTTTCCAGGTCTTGGATGCCATTTTTGTCAATGATTCGGACACTGAAGGTGGGCAGATTCAAGACAAGCGCTTCTGGAGCGCCTCCGGACACTTCCTAAGAAGCTCCACTGCCCTCTCACGTGAGATAGTCGGTGTGTAGCATCGGTCCAGGATGCTGAGAGTCAGGAAGGCACCATAGCGATGAGCTGCGAAAGGAGCCTTGGCCAAGGCTGCTAGGTAGTCCATGTCGTAAAGCGCTGGCCCCTCATGCTCATCGAAGCCAGCCAGGAGGAGGTTCACATGATAGGCGGTCCGACTCCGAAGACAGTCAGCCAAGTTTCGACGGGTGAAATTAGCTGCTGCTTTGGGAGACAATTCATATCCATTCCGCATCTTATAAAGCTGCACATTTTTCTGGATATATTCTGCAAACTGTACGGTGTCTCCAGTCTCTCCAACACATAGGAGTAAGATTTTCTCACTCATCTTAAACATCTTGTCATGATCGTCCTTCATCTGGACAATATTGCTGGCGGCCACTCTGTCGGAGGCGACGAGGACGAGGACATAGTCGGGGCCCTGGATGAGGTACTCCGTGCTGTATGGAAGCTGGAAGCTGCAGTTCCGCCCAGTAACCTTATTTTTTTTAAGTGTGTGTGTGTGTGTGTGTGTGTGTGTGTGTGTGTGTGTTGTGTGCACACCTGAGTGCAGGTGCCAGTGAAGGCAGGAGGCACTGAATCCCCCTGGAGCTGGAGTTTGAGGCAGGTGAGAACCGACTGACTAGGATGCTAGGGGCCCAAATCCGATCCTCTGCAAGAGCAGTGTATGCTATGTCATCTCTCCATAACTAACTTTAAATTAAAAACACTCAGCCAGGCCTGGTGGTACATGCCTATAATCCCAGCATTCAGGAGGCAGAGGTAGGATGATCTCTGTGAGTTGGAGGCCAACCTGGTCTACATAATGAGTTCCAGGACAGCTGGGGCTACAGGAAGACCCTGTCTCCAAAAGACCCCCCCCCCAAAAAAAAAGTCAACAACTTACAACTTTCCTTCTCTGCAAATTTTGGTACTGCACTTAATTATATACTTGACAAGCGAATGGGGATATCACATTTTTTTTGTCTTTTAACTCTTAATTCTTCCATCATTCTTCCTAAAAATTATTTTTATAAGTGGTCATGACCAACTGATATCACAACCCAGATCAGAGAAAGAAGGTACATTTAATACCAGCACAAAATAGAGGTTACCATAGAACTGGCACTTGAGCCTCACTGTTTATGAGGGCCAATTAAGCCTTGTAACATATATTAACCAAAGGGAATCTATGTCAATGATTTTGTTAAAAAATTGCAGTGCAAAGAATATGACATCATGTGCTCAACTTTCCACCAAAAATGTCTAAATCAAATCTGCAAAACAGGAAATGAAGCTGGGCGTGGTAGTTCACGCCTTTAATCCCAGCCCTCAGGAAGCAGAGTCAGGCAAGATCTCTGAGCTGGAAGCGAGTTTGGTCTATGAAGCAAGTTTCAGGCCAGCTAGGGCTATATAGAGTGAGATGTCTCAAAACAGCAAAAACAAACAAAATAACAAAAATTTTAAAAAAAGGAAGAGAAAATGCTTACTAAAATTTGTTGTAACTAACAAACATTTTATTGTCAATGACATTACTATAAAAGAGTAACCTTTAATCATAGTTGTAAATAAATACTCATTTACTTAATAGATGCTTAACCAAAATAGGTATAAGATACTGTTCTACATACTGCAAATAAAGCAGTGAAAAGAACAGACAAAAACTTTTGCCTCATAGAAATCCTACTTTATTGCCAAGCAGATGTTCCATATTCATACAAGTAATAAATATTTGAGTGCTAGGTACAATGGGCAACCAGATCAAATAAAGATGCTTCTATTGATTCATTTCAAGATCGAGTCCTGCCTACCTCCCTGAAACAGGGTCTCTAATGCTTGGATTACAAGCATGTGCCACATGCCCTGTGATCCTCGATTTCTGAGGACTGGAATTTACACCATGGATTCAAAACAACCACATACTGCTCTTGCTGAGAACAATTCCAATAGTTTGCTCTACAGAACACTTTCTCTAAGGGCTGGAGAGATGGCTAGGCAGTTAAAGAGCAGCGGCTGGCTGTTCTTGCAGAGGATCCAGATTCAGTTCCCAGCACCCACATGGTGACTAATAGCCACTGTAACTCCAGTTTCAGGGGATCTGACATCCTCTTCTCACTTGTGCAAGCACTGCACAACATAGGTGCACTTACATGCGTGCATGCATGCATTACACTCATACACATAAATTAAAAATAATAAAACTATTAAAATTTAAAGAGAAGGGGGTTTCACTAAGGACTGAAGTCCTGAAAATAGTTTCCATGCTTTGAATAGAATTTCTTAATAATTTAAACACAGAGCACACAGAACCAAAAACCTAAATACCACAAAGCAATTATGCATAGGAACAGCCTAAAAAACAAAGTTCCAATGTGCAACATAAAAATGAATGATTCTATTAGATTTTTAACATACAAAGATAAGATGGGGCTGATGAGGTGGTTCAGTGGGTGAAGGCACTTGCTGCCAAGACTGATGACCTGAATTTAATTCCTGGAACCCACAGAGAAGAAGAACCTACTCCCAAGTTGTCCTGTGTCCTACACAGTGTGCCCATATACATAACAAATGCACAAAATGAATAAATGGAAAATATTAATGTGAGAGAATAAGCAAATAGTCTAGTTCATCTGAGTTATTTAAAAAAATGAGGGCTGGAGAGATGGCCTAGCGGTTAAGAGCACCGACCGCTCTTACAGAGGACCTGGGTTCAATCCCCAGCACCCACATTGAGGCCGAGAACCGTCTGAAACTCCAATTCCAGGAGAGCTCCAGTTCCAGGGGAATCCGACACCCTCTTCTGACCTCCGCGGCATTGCACGACACGGGTGCACAGACCTGCATGCAGATAGTACATTCATACACATACATACATAAATAAAATTTTTTAAAAAATTAAGAAAAAAAATGAAACATGGGCCAGGAGTGGTGGCATACACCTTTAATCCCAACACCTGGGAGGCAAGAGGCAGGAGGATCTCTGTATATTCAAGGCCAGCCTGGTCTACATAGTGAATTCCAAGCCAGCTGGGGCTATAGGAAGACCCTGTCTCCAAAACACACAACGAAAGAAAGAAAGAAAGAAAGAAAGAAAGAAAGAAAGAAAGAAAGAAAGAAAGAAAGGAAGGAAGGAAGGAAGGAAGGAAGGAAGGAAGGAAGGAGGAAGAAAGAAAAAAGAAAGAAAGGAAAAAGAAAGAAGGAGGGAGGGAGGGAGGGAGGGAGGGAGGGAGGGAGGGAAGGAAGGAAGGAAGGAAGGAAGGAAGGAAGGAAGGAACGAACGAACGAACTAACTTGGCTGGATGTGGTGTACACCTTTGATCTATCCCAGCATTCTGGAGGAGCCTGGTTTACATAGCAAGTCACAAACAAAAACAAAAGAAATGAAGTCACAAAAAAACAAAAACAAAAGAAATCACCAAGGTGCTGAACACCCTGAACAGTGTGTGGTCCACAGCTTTCAATAAAAAGTCTATTTAATAAATAAGATGAAGCACTGGGTAAACTGTAAACTCAACAGCAATTTCTAATGCACAGATGAAGGATTCTATGTTACTATGCTACTGGTCCATTCACACTTTAATGTGGGGAGGTGGTGAAAAATGTATACTACCAGTCACTCATTCAGACTTCTGTGTATATAAGTTTCCTTCATGAAATGTACTACCTACTGGAGGGCAAAAGTTAATTTTGCTAATAATTTCCTATCTTTGTATAGAATTTGATCTTTGGTTAATAGTTTCATTTGATAATTTCAACCCACTGAAGCCCAAACTTCTTTCTTTCATTTTGGAGAAATGGCACCCCCCCCCCCAAAAAAGACATTAAGAATTTAACCAAGATCACACAGCTAATAGGTTGAGGAGACAAGAAGGAATCAGTTTCTTCTAGTCCATGAGCAGGTACATTTCTTCCTTATTATTATAGAAAACTTCAAACATATTCAAACAAAGAGACTAACAAGGAGCCTTCATAGCTTCATAAATCAATGTCCTGCTAAATCTCACATTTTTTGAAAGAAATCTCAGACTTCATACCTTTATTTTTGGAAGTGTAAAACTATTTCAGTATGTGATCACTGTCTGAATAACAGTTCAACCAAGAATTAGAAAAAGCAGATGCTCAATACCTGCTGAATGCTAGGACCACCACCATTTTCTCAAGATATCATACATTTGTGACAATTTTTAATTTCTTTTTAAAATTATTTATTATTTTGTGTGTTTCAGTGTATCATCTGCATGTGTGTAAGTGCACCTGTGTCACGGAGTGGCCATGGAGGTCAGAAGAAAGTGCCGGGTCCCCAGGAACTGAAGTTACAGATGGTTATCAACTGCCATGTGAGTGCTGGGAATTGAACCCAGGTCCTCAGTAAGAGCAGTTAGTGCTCTTAACTGCAGAGCCATTTCTCCAGTCCAATTTTTAAAAACATTACTAAATAAAATATACTCACTTCTTCACTCATAAGTAAAAAACCTGAGGAAATCATAATTACTCTAACAATCTACTAAAAAAATTATACATACAGTATCTCTACACGAGTCCAAGTGCAAAGCTGAAGCCTACATAACAAGAAACTACCAGATAGGAGAAACCTTCGAGTTCTTGGCCAGGGTAGTCCAAAGAGACTCACCAAATTACACAAGTTCTTACTGCCTCAGCCTTGGATTGCCTCCCAGAACCTGAAAGTAAGACACTATTGCTGAAGACAGCACGTACTTCGGAGACTGGAACTAGAGCAATGGAACTGGATCTAACCAGGAAGCCACCTCTCCTGAAGGCTGGCTCTCAAAGGTTTGGCCAGCACTGCACAAGCTACTAAGAGAGAACAGCAGTCGATGGTCCAACACCAGCGTTAAGACCAAATATCCACATCAATGTCCAACACAGCACATGACATGGGTGCAGTAATGGCACACTTATCTTGGGGGCAATCAATGGCTAACTAATTGTACTTAGAGCCACTCAGTGGGAGGAAACTCATGTGTGGTACTATAAACATAGCCAGAGACACATGGCTGGAGAGGTCATATATTTTTCGAAAGTTGTTCCATTCTTAAGCGAAGGTAGCATCTCACTAACTGCAAAATAGGTTTCCTTATAGTTACAAACAAATGCCCTAGACACTACTTAATAAAGAAGCTTCTTTTACATAAGATGAAGAATATTATAGAGTCCCACAACTGGATACCCACAGACATTGTCTGTGAATTGCCCGAGCCTGCGAGACACATCTACACTGCAACGCTGCAACTAATGCTCATGCAACATAGAATAGGGAGCCATGAGGACACTAACTTCTTAACTCTCATTAAGGAAGCTCCCTCCTGCAACAGGGGGCCAGGAACTCGAAAGGTTGTGAATGACCAAACAGCGGAGATTAGAAGTCTACAGAATGTGGACCCATGGACAAATTGCCTATATTCAGCTTCACTCACCTAGAGCTCAGGGAACATTGGGGAAAAGGGGGCAGAAAGATTATAAGAGCCAGGGAGGTGATGCAAGTCCATACAGAAGTAGAATCCTACAAGCTCCTGAAATCTTGCTCATATGAACCTACAGCATTGGTGTCAGCACGCACAAGACCCATGCAAGCTCAACAGGACAAAACCCCAGCAGAAATGGGTAGCAGAATCCAATATTTTATTGGCAACTAATTATGGTTTGGTGGGGGAAGAACTGGCCTTCTTTAAGAGAGGGACTCCAGATAGACTGACTAGAGCTCAGAGGATGAACTGGCACTGGAAGTGGCCGGGGAGATTAATTTGGCTCAGTGGGCTCTAACAAAAATGAAAGAATGTTTGAACTCTGGGGGAGGGCGAGGGGGCTGTGGAGGGATGTCAACGGACAAGGAGGGATAAAGGTGATTAAGACTGATTGAGATGTTATGTATGAAATTCACAAAAATTAAGAGAATTACTAAATAAAATAGAGTCACTTCTTCATTCAGAAGTATCTATTCCAGGCTACAAAATGTCAAGCACCATGTGAAGTGTCTGAGATACTATGGGGAACAAAGAGTTTCTTCTTTCAGGAACTTGGCATTGGAACTCTGCATGTGCATGTGAAACACACACCAGCCATGTGGAATTAGTCCGCCATGGAGGGCGCCTCCTAACTAACCTACCAGTATCATGGTGAAAGCCAAATTTTCTATACTCAAACTGTGAAAGAGAAGACAAGGCCTGAATGGAATTGAGAATCACTGCCTCTAGAAAATTCCTAGGAAAGTTTTACCTAATTCTCCTCTAACAGTTTTGCTACTGTAGAAAGCCAAAGAAATAAAAAATAATGGGAATAAACAAATGCAAAAGAATTCAAGCAACTGATTAAAATATTTTAATATCTTACTTCAAAATGTTCCAATCATTTTCAACTCTTACTGAGTGAATGTACTCATTGCCAAATGTTAACTTTTTCACAATATATAAATTACATCCAGCTGCAGAGCTGACTATGGGATTGTGGCTTTCAGCGTCCATTTTAAGCCAAGAGTGGAACCTAACTGCTGAGAATCTGTTCCTTCAGAATCTCTCAGAACTGTGCTCTCAAACAAAGGGCTTGCTTTTTCTTTTATTAAAACAGTATATCCAGCAAGAAATGGGGAAGTAAATGTCAGACCCTTACCTGAAAATTATGTGCCTTTTGACTCCTATCACACACACAACCATAAGATGTTTGCAGAGCTTGAAATGGAAACACACACACACACACACAGACACACACACACACTCACACATTATTTTTGGGTCCAGGGCAAGGAAGGGTCATGAGGGATTAAAGTCATATGCCCAAGTCATGACAGAAGCATATGGTTCAGTGACCTTGTCTACCTTATAAACAGGCTAAGATTAACTTTTTTTTAAGAGTTTCATTTTTTTTTAAATTTTATTTATTTTCGTATGTGTATATTCAGTACAGTCTGCATGTAGGTTTGTGCACCTGTGTCGTGCATGCTACGGAGGTCAGAAGAGGGTGTTGGATTCCCCTGGAACTGGAGTTAAAGACGGTTTTCAACTGCCATGTGGGTGCTGGGGATCAAACCCTGGTCCTCTGCAAGATCAGTCGGTCCTCTCTCCAGCCCCAAGATTAACTTTTTAATTGCAAGGTTAGGTCAAAGTCTTTTTTGTCTAGAATATACACATGTTGTAAAAGTCATTCCAAAAAAAAAAAAAAAAAGTCATTCCTACAAGAATAAATTAACTGAAATTTAAAATTCACTTTAATATAAACTATATAGATTTCACTAAAATAGAATGTGCCATTCTTTTCAGTATTTTTAAAGTCATTTCCCATGAAACCAAGTATAACCCAATATATAGATGTGCTCAAACTCTTTATTCCTTAAATAGTAGCATCCTTTCAGGTAATGCAAATGACCCAAGGGATCCCTTCCTTAATATCTCCTTTTCTATGATTTCATTCAGTTGCTATGAATTCATTTTACAGACACTATATATACATAACCTCTGCCTCAAGGAGTACAACTATAATGTGAAAGGGCACAGAGTCAAGAGAGTGGATGTAGAGGGGAGAAGGATTAATATATTTTATATAAGCTAATATAAGAGAACCAATATATTCTAAAACTTATTTTAACTGATGTATATATGTGGTTGTTTATATGTACATCATGAGTGTGCAGTGCCTAGAGAAGCCAGAAGAGGGCATCAGATCCCTTGGAACTAGAATTATATATGGTTGTTAGCCACCTAATGTGGGTACAGGGAACTGAACTTGGGTCTTCTGAAAGAGCAGCAAGTGCTCTTAACTGCTGAGCTGTCTTTCCAGGCCCCAAGGGAACAGATCTATTCTAAGTGCCTTAAAAAGAGGTCCAAAGTTGTCAGAGTTCAAAGAACGCAGACATGTATCCTAGTGCAGAATTAAAGAGTACACGAATAAGGTAACACATTACTCCTGAGACGGTAGCTACTACACATATAGCTGGTCAAAAAAAAAAAAAAAAATCAGATATGGCAGCAAACTGTAGATAATCAAAACTAATCCACAGCTCTTTAAAAACCTCTGTTAACTATTGGCCTGCCTGTCCCACCAGACTTAGCATCTTGTGTTATCACTCAAATGCCAGCCTTAGCTGAAATGGTTGTTTTCTCAACCAGAGGTACCCATTTTCAATGTTTCTTGGACAAAGACCAACACCACACGTAGCTTCACCTTTACCAATTCACCAAGACTCAAATTTCATCTCTGGTGATGTCTGCTCACAATTTGCTTTCTATGAAGACAGGGCAGCCCATCTGAACTTTGTAAAGAGTAGCAGTGTGATCAGTTCTTCAGAACTCATGGGTAACATAAACTTGCTTAGGTGTCTAGAAGCTGTTATACTAATTTTCAGGTATTATGGTGTTTATTTCATTCAACGAATAACAGACGCCAAAGCCACTGTATACACTTCATCAGACAAGTACCAAGCATTTCATTTTCTTCTGCTGTTCCTTAAGATGAAGTTAATGTTACTGAATTATGTCATTGTATTTACCTGTATTTTGTACTATGATTTGCATAATAATTATAACCCAACTTAAAGTTTTAACTTTACATTTATTTGTTTGTTTGTTTATTTATTTATGGGGGGGGCACACATGCTCCACTTCAAGTATGGTGTCAGAGACAACTCCTGGGAATCATTTCTTTACTTATGTCACATGGGTTCGGGGGATTGCACTCAGGCTGTCAGACTTTGTGGTACATGCCTTTACCCAATGAGCCATCTTGCCATCCTCGAACCCTAATTTTAAAAGTAGAATTTAATGGAGTAGTTTTTGTGCTTCCTGAACTCAGAAACTTCCTGAATTAATGTCTTTTACTCCTGGCAAACAACTGTATTTGTCTATATATAGTTCTTTTTTTTTTTTTTCCCCAAACTAGAAACATTTGATTTACTTCCACCAAACAAAATATCTTAGTTGCTACTTAGATTTAAGAATATATACATGCATGACTTCCCAACTGCATGAGAAATGAACTGCTTGACCTCTGGGCTTCGGTTTCCTTACGTGCTACAGACAGGGCTGAAAGACTTACTAAGTGTCTTCCAATCATAATATCCATGATTTTAGTGTAGTGTAGAGTGCCTGCTCCTTTGAAAAAATTCTCAAGAATAATTAATAGGGAGATAGTATTTTAAAAAAAATGACCTCTCACAGATATTCACTGATCTAAATCTTTTAAATTTTTTTGATCTAAATCTTAAACATAGGTGAGTCTCCCAAGTTGCTCGTTTATGTTTCTCCCTTACTGACTTCATTTTCCCTGACTCCACAGAGACGTTCAGTTAACCCCATGTTGGTAATACACAAAAAGGGATACAACTGCAAAGGTAAAAACTCAGCAGCGCTTATGTCTTTACAGGAGCAAGGAATGAGCAGATAGTCACTGTGAAAATGCTTATTTGCTAAACAACCTTGATATCTGGAAACTTTTCAAGAACTCAGAGAATGAAGAAACACACATACTTTTATCACAGAGAAGTTTACAGGGAGATTTAAACTCTTGCTCTTCCTGTTTTGAGGGAAGTAAGCACCAATAAACATTATTTACCCACAAAATAACACTTTTATTTATAAAGGTTCCCATGAACTAACTCCTCTGAAGACCTGGCTTTACAATGAGTCAAAAGTAAATATACCATATTTTTCCTCACTGTTAATAAGTGTTCCTAGAAAACAACAACAACAACAAAACGTATTTCTACTCTTTTTTTTTTTTATGTTGTTGATTTGTTTGGGTTTTTATTGTTTATTTGTTTTATAGTCCCAGCCTGGAATGCAATATGTAGATTAGGCTGGAGTTGATCTCACAGAGATCTGCCTGGCTCTGCCTCCTGAGTGTCAGGCTTGAAGGCATGCACCATCACACCAGGTTTCTGCTCTGCTCTCCCTTTATGTATGCTATGTATTTCTGAGGTCTTTAAAAAGAGAAATCTAGAAAAATGACCTAGAATAATCATTGAGCTGGATAACTTGTTTTCCTTTTTTGCTGTTTGGTTTTAAAATGGTGACTGAATACTTAAATAATAATTTTATACACTCAAGACATTTACATATCATGTTTATCCAATGATTTGCAATCATCTTAGTTTTCAGAACCAGTGCTTGAATTTGAATTACTTTTATTGCTATTCTAACAAACTTAATCCTTAGGACAACAGAGGTAGCAGTTACAGTATCTCAGGCACAAGATACTACCGTGTATACATTTGATGGTGATCATCTTATTCCTTTAATCTCAGGGAAACTACTTGAGTAGCTGTGCTGGATAGTTTTTGTGTCAACTTGACACACCTGGGTTGAGGGAGCCTCAATTGGGTAATTGTCTCTATTGTACTGGCCTGTGGTCACATCTTTGGCATATTGTCTTGATTGTTGAGCAATGTAGGAGAGTCCAGCCCATTGTGGGTGGTACCACCCCTGGGCAGGGTGTTGTATATTGTATAAGAAAGGGTGAGCATGGGCCAGGGGAGAAAGCAGTAAGCAGCATTCCTCCATGGTCTGTGCTTCAGCTCCTGCTTTTAGGTTCCTGCCCTGAGTTCCTACCTTGGGCTCCCTAAGTGATGAACTGTCACGTGGGAGATGTAAAATGAATAAACCCTTTCCTCTCTAAGTTGGTTTTGGTCAGTGTTTTGTCACAGCTATTGAAAGGAAACTAGAACAGTAGCCAAGTGTGATTACCCTTAGGGATGTAAAAAATTGATCTATATAAGAAAGCATATGCCGGGCGTGGTGGCGCACGCCTTTAATCCTAGCACTTGGGAGGCAGAGGCAGGCGGATCTTTGTGAGTTCAAGGCCAGCCTGGTCTCCAGAGTGAGTTCCAGGACAGCTGGGGCTACAGGGAGACCCTGTCTCGAAAAGACCAAAAAAAAAAAAAAAAAGAAAGCATAGACATATAACTAACTAACATAGATGAACACTTGAACTCCATTTATTGTTTTTTAAACATTTATTTTATTTTCATATGTGTATGAATGCACTGTCTGCATGCAGGTTTGTGCACCCGTGTCGTGCAAGGCCTCGGAGGTCAGAAGAGGGCGTCGGATTCTCCTGGAACTGGAGTTACAGATGGTTCTCAGCCGCCATGTGGGTGCTAGGGATCGAACCCGGGTCCTCTGCAAAAGCAGTCAGCGCTCTTAACCACTAGGCCATCTCTCCAGCCCCTTGAGCTCCATTTATTCAACAAATATAGACCTTACTCCTGTGGGTTTTTTTTTTGTTTTGTTTTGAGACAGGGTCTCCCTGTAGCTCAGGCTGTCCTGGAACTCACTATGTAGACCAGGCTGGACTTGAACTCACAAAGATTGGCCTGCCTCTGCTTCCCAAGTGCACTCCTGTGGTTTTTAAAGAGGTTTTTCCTCAAAATGTTGTTGAATAAATGGAGTTCAAGTGTTCATCTATGTTAGTTATATGTCAATGCCTTCTTTTTTTTTTTTAGCTTTTTAAAATTTAAAATTTTATTTTATTTATTTATGTGTATGAATGTATAGTCTGCATGTAGGTTTGTGCACCTGTGTTGTGCAATGCCGCGGAGGTCAGAAGAGGGTCTCGGATTCCCCTGGAATTGGAGTTACAGATGGTTCTCAGCCGCCATGTGGGTACTGGGGATCGAACCCGGGTCCTCTGCAAGAGCAGTCGGTGCTCTTAACCGCTAGGCCATCTCTCCAGCCCTGTCAATGCCTTCTTATATAGATCAATTTGTACATCCCTTAGGCAAACTAATCTTCAAACAGCACATGGTTCTGACTAGTGTTTTATCTCATCTATTCAATCACAAATTTCTGATAACTAAATTATCACAAATGTAAGCAGCTTTATAAAAACTGGTTAGGTTAAATGCTGGAACGCAAGGGAAGAGAAACAAAGACAAATGACTTTTTTTCTACATGTTTTTTGAGACAGGGTCTCATGTAGCCCAGGCTGGATTCAAACTTATGTAGCTGAGGATGACTTTGAACTTAGGCTTTCACCTCCTCCAGAGTGCTGGGATTACAGGAATGTACCACCAGACTTGGCTTAGACAAATGAACTTTAAAGAGGGCGTTAAAAAAAAATGTTCCTCATCCTGTTACAAAATTAGTTCTACAACTATAGCAATGACTTCTGACTTGTTTATTGCCCTAGCCCTAGCTTCTTTTTTTCTGTAAGTTGTCTGCCACATAATAGGCCCTCAATAACTATTTGGTGAATTAACAGATTACTGATACAACATATTTTATTTTTATCTGTTCTGGCTCAGGATTGCAAATAGAACTTGTGGAGCACAGAAGCTCTAACATTACAGAATGCAGTCTGATTCTGGCAAAGACTCTAGAATTCAGATTAGCAACTGTAAAATAAAAGCAAATTTACATGCTGGACACAAGGTGGCTCATCAAGCCTGGACCTGGGAGATGGTAAATACAGGTAAACAAGAATTTGAAGTAGTTGTTATGCACGCACAGACCAGCACCGGCAATACCAAGCTTGCATTTCTGGAAAATCCATCAAAATTAAATCTCAAACTTTTGAAAAAACTAATATGTTTATTGTACTCCTTCAAGCTTACAGGCTTAACTATGTGTGGGGAGGGACTATAATTATGATCAATTACTTATAGCTTGAAGGCACTTAAAAAAGCATCGGCCCTTTTAAGCAACCTTTAAAGAACCTGGCGTTAAGACTGTAAAACTTATCCCCAAAACAACAACAAATTACTGGTTTCGGGGCTCATTCTTGGCACTCTCCCTTGGAAGGAAAAGAGCTGTTGTTGTGGCCTTGATTCCTGAGCTACCCTTAAAAATTACTAAACAGCCAGGCGTGGTGGCACACGCCTTTAATCCTAGCACTCAGGAGGCAGAGGCAGGCGGATCTCTGTGAGTTCAAGGCCAGCCTGGTCTACAGAGTGAGCTCCAGGCCAGCCAGGACTAAAGGGAAACCCTGTCTCAAACACGCCAAAAAAAAAAAAAAAAAAATTACTAAACAAACCTCTAAACTATGAATTCCTAGTTGAGCCAATCAAATCATGTGGATGGGTGGCACGGAGAAGAAAAACAGGAAGGAAACAGAGGGGGGTAGCCCATTGGGATGACCTCATCAATAATTTCCTCAAGTGCCACTTCATATAATGGATCACTTTTTCTGACAAATGTCCGCTCCATACTCACTTGAATAAGTAAGTTCTTGGTCCCAAAGCCTGTAATGTCAAACTTAGAATCTAAACTGTTCTATAAAAAAGGTTGGGTGATCTGACATTTTCCTGAGAATCTGTTCCAGGATCCCACGAAGTTCCTGAACACAAATACTCAGGCCCTTGAAGTATTTTCCAGTTTACAAAGTGTGTCCCCTATATCTTGCTCGCTTTATCCTCACAACTCTAAAAAGTAGGTGTCATCATCATCATGTAAAAGGTAGAAATAACCTCGAAATCATATTTTTCTTTGTTGTATAAACAGAACCTTCTGAAATTCACAGTTCAGAATCCAAGTTAGGGGGTCATCAAACTCTCTATATCAATCTCAAGAGGGTAAAACCAGAAAAACAAAATAAACTAGCTGGCCAAAATCCACCAGCACAATGGTAAAACAGCCTTCCTCCACTAGAAGAATGGATTGCATTCAATGAACAGGTTGTCTGAGGGTGTTTGTGGAACAGCTCTCCCTTGAAATGACACTTACAGGTATGTACGACAATCATCCTTAATTGGACACTCCATAAGTAACAGACAAAATAAACTAAATTTTGGTCTTAAATTCTAATGGTGGAATTCATCCTTTGGTGATTCCTCTGGCAAAATAACCAAGCTGCAGGGAGCCAGCATGCAAACATGCATCCTCCTTTTGCCCTCCAATAAAGAACTGCTCCTAAAGTGTTTTTAAACACACACACACACACACACACACACACACACACACACACACACACACGACAGGGTAATCTACTGCTTTTATGTAAAACCTATTCTAGAAGACATTTGGCCCCTGTACCTCGCTAAAATGCAGATGCGATGGGGGTCTTTTAACCCATTCCTTGCTGCATTATAACCAGTCTAACTGCGTTGGAAACAACTCACCCAGCACAGAAGAGTTTGAAACCTCCCAGAAGATTCTGTAGACACCTGGTCCTCCTGAGTCTGTATTTGGCCTGGTATATGTGAAAGATCAGTCTTGGGTGCCTCCATTTTGATGACTAATATTGAATTTTTTGACTTTTTACAAAAATATGTAGCTGTGCTTATTTATATAATTTCATCCTCAGGGCACACAGTAGGCTATTGGTTGTACAGCGTCTTAGAGGAATGAGAAAACAGGAAGACTATCCCAAGACCAACTTTCTCCAACACAAAGAGTTGAGAATGGCTGGGAGTGAGGGCTCATGCCTTTAATCCCAGCAGAGGCAGGCGGATCTCTCTAAATTCAAGGCCAGCTTGGTCTATAGAGCAAGCTCCAGGCAAGCTGGGACTAAAGGGGAGACCCTGTCTCAAAAAAAAAAAAAAAAAAAAGAGTTGAGAATGGTAAAATTATCACCTCATTTGTGGAAGGTTCTGTGCATTCCTTTTTAGCTTCAAAAGCTATGCATCTGCTTAAAAAAGAAAGGGATGACACAACCACCCAAAGGGGAAATTCCAGGATCACCAAGAAAACACCATTATCCTCAATCACCACAGGCTTTCTGCTGGTTACTTCATAGCAGAACCTATTAAGACTACCCGCCCGCTTTCACTTCCAGGGAAAATAGGGTCTTTAGACGCTAAAGAACAGCACATCCCAGATCCACATCTAACTCTTGAGAAAAGCAGTTTATGCCAGTCCACAGATACTAAGCAATACAGACAAGCAGGCAACGGTTTGAGAAGACTTCTCCCTCTTCCCTTATTTCCTCCCTTTCACTTTGGAGACAGGGTCTTACTTATAATCCAGGATCACCTTGAACTCTCGATCCTCTGGATTCAATCACCCAGTACCCAGCCTTGAGAGACATTTTTCAAAGAATGAAGTTTAACACTAGGCTTCAGCATTAAAACTTCTTAGACCATCAGACATCATTATTATGCAACTTTAATGAAAAGAAACTAAGCGTGTGATCTGCAAACTCTTTCTTACACATTTCTGCATTTTCTTAAACTTTATTTACATTAGACTCCACCCTTAAAGTTCCCTTTTAATGATAACCACAAGCTGATTCTCAGTCTCAGTCTCTCAAAATTTCCCTCACGGACGGGAAGAAAATCCGCGAGGGCTGGAGGGACGTTTCTGAGGTTGTCTGGTTTTGTCCCTAAAAGGCACCCAACTCCCCCGGACCCCTGGGCAGCGGGGGGGCGGGGGGGAGGTGGTCAGGGAGAAAACACTTGGCAGTTGCTTGGCTGCGGGGAAACCAGTGCTGGTCTGCCTTTTTTCCTGGCTGGCCTTTCTGCTGCCGGTCTGGCAAGGTCACGGGTTCTGTCGACAACACTTAACTCTCCCCACAGCGGGGTCACCAGGTCGCGCTGGGGAACTGCCCGGCCGTCCCTATGCCTGGCACCTTCCTAGACCCAAGGATTCCTGGCTGGGTCTCCAGGCACACGACTCCCCAGCCCCCGCCCCACGACGCCTCCCCTCTCACCTGACCACGTTGGGGTGCTCGAAGGTCTCCAGGTGCCTCAGCACCGCCACCTCGCGGATGGTGGAGAGCGGCATGCCCTCCTCGCCCGTCTGCACCCGCACGCGCTTCAGTGCCACGAACCGGCCTCCGTTCTTGAGGTCGCGGGCCTTGAACACCTTCCCGTAGGCTCCCTCACCGATCTCCGCCACGCACTCGTACTGCTGGTCTGCGCGGCTCAGGCCGTCCTTCTCCATGCTGCCGGGCCGGAGGGGTGCGCGCTGGCTGGCTGGGTGGCTGGCTGGCTGCCTCCTCCGGGGCCGCCGGGGCTGGATGGAGCGATCTCCCCGCCGGCTGGCGCAACCCTGCTGCAGCCGCCGCGAAACTCCGCCTAGCCCAGTCGCCGCGCCGCTGCAGCCGGAGGAGAGAGTCGATCCCTCCTCTTCCCTCCCCGAAACGATTACATAGTCTCTGCCCGAGCGCGTCTCAGCCCACAATCTCTGCACCTAAAAGAGGAGACGGGAGGACAGGAAGAAAGTGCATTCAGATTTCCCAGGAGCCTTCCACCCGGTTCTTCCAGGTTCCCCTCCTCCTCTCCTCGGAGCCCCCCATTGCTCCCCTCCGCGCTCCCACCCTCTCCCCAGCCCCCTAATCCTTCCCGGTTTCTCAGAGAAAAACCAAGTTACTTTGCTTTCCCTGCAAAGCTGTGTTCGCCGAGAGGTTGCAGGGGCCTCTCGGGGATGCGCGGGGCGCGGGGCGCGGGGGAACGGAGGGGGCGTGCCGAGCAGCCCAGAGTGTGCCGGGAGCTCGGGGGAGGGGAGGCGCCGGGCACGTCAATGTCACGGCTTAATATTTATACCTATATCATTGTTGCTCGGCTGCCCTCCGCCACTGCGGGGGCCCGGGCGTGCCGAGCTAGGAAGCCCGGTGGCGTTGGGAATCTCCGGTGTAGGGCTGGGGGTCCACAGAATTTGGGTGGGGGTTCCCGGGGACCCTGTAACCCGATGCTGGGAGTAGGCGAGAAGGGGTGGTCAGACATCTGCTCGGAAATTGCTTCCTTTCTTTCTACTTTCAGTTTTTCTACCAAGAGACATTTAAAAGGGACTCACACACACTAATGGTCTTTTAGGGTGTAGTAGTCTTGGTGGGAAACGGAATTCTCCCTCCGACTAGGAGGACCTCCCTGGTGGAAACGCAGGGAAGACAAGCCATCTGGTAGGGGAGGGCTGGGACTACCCGGGGTGGGAGAGCGTGGGGCCTTGGAAGGGGATAAGTCCCCCCGACAGATCCCAAGGGCGAGAAAAGGGGGACCCGTCACGTTTTTGGTAATGTCCTGAAAGAATAACTTCGGACCTAGATAGCTACCCGTGACTCGTCCCTAAGTTTGCAACTGATCTCAAACAGGGCAAAATGCCACCTCCCTTCCGAAGGTGGGGGCGGGGAGGGAGTCATGACTGTGCGGTGCTGCGGTGGGAGGGGGCCGTGCCCTCGGGGCCCGCACTCCAGACCCTCTCCCCGGAGCCAGGAGCGCCCCGCTGGGGGTGGCCGCCCAGTTAGTTCGGCTGGAGGTCAGGTCCCCTCCGCGGCCGGCGTCCCCCCACCCCAGCCCGCTGAACTCTAAAGCGCCGGGGTGCAGGGGGTCCCCCTAACTCAACCTCCCCTCGTAGTTGCTAGCCAGGACCTCCCTCTCACGGCCGCCCCCACCTAGGCTGGACACTGGCCCATGCGAGCCGTCTGTCTGCAATTCCCGGGGCCACCTCGGCATTTACCTGCCCGGCAACCGCTGGCCGCTCGCCTTTCTGCCTGGAATTAAAAAAACAAATGGCGGGACCCCCACGGGGTGCGGGCGGAGCGGACCGCACGGAGGACAGAGCCTCTCGGAGCTTGGAGAACTTTCCTTAAAAGCCAAAGAAGAGCCCCCCGAGCTCGGCCCGGGGGGTTGAGCCAGGTCGAGGGCCACACAGGTAGCGAGGGAGCAGCCGGCCTCCAGCGGCGCCTGGCCCCCCGCCCCCCTCCAGCGTCCAGCCCCCGGCTCCCCCAAGGCAGCGGCGAGGACGTGCCACCCCCGCGGGAAGCAGCAGCCACCGCCCCCGGCCGGGCCCGCAGCGCCCGCTGCCTCGCCCCCCTCGCCCCCTGGATCGTCGGCTTCGGCCGACAGAACCCGGAGCGGCGATGCCTGGCCCCCCTCCTCGCCTCCACTTTTTTTTGTTGTTGTTGTTGCTTTCCCACGCTGGCTGAATGTGACTTGACCCCATTTCAAAAAAGTTTGACATAGTGCTTCAACATTTCCGCATTCCTCCGCGACTACAAAGGCTGCAGCCGCCTCCTTCTGCTTTCTGTCTCTGCTCTCTGTCTTCACACTCAATGAAATCCTTCATGTGCCTCTCCCCAAGCCCTGCCAGGCACCGCAAGGGTCGCCACCAGCGCAGCGACAACAGGCCGCACCCGGGACCGCGACTCCCGCGTGTGTGCAAATGCGGATGCACCCACGTGCATAAGGACGGGGCGCGCCGATGGGGCCCCGGGCTGCTCCCCGCGGGGAGTGCACGGCAACTACGAGGCTTGAAATAAGAAAAGTAAACATGGGAAATGCAAACGTGCGTGCTCGCGGAGCTGCTAGCGCGGGCAGACGGCGTGCACTTCTCTGTGTACAACACGCCCGCGAGGGCTGCGGGCAGGAAGCCTACGCAAACATTTATTTCTTCGTGGGGAAGAGGGAGCTTTCACAGGAGAAATAAATATGGGGCCGCGGAAACGTCTTCAACCGTGGAGTCCCATGGAACTGGCGCATTTTAAACTTAACCGTGACCGTCCAAGTGGAGTCCGTTTGGAGAAGCTCGATGAGAATTGTCTGTGCGCACGGATATGTGGGAAATGGCACAGGATCCTGGTGTCGGGGTGTCCCTGGTGTGGGTTGGGAAAGCGTCCACTAGCTTCCTCCCCCGGTCGGCCCCCGTAAACTACCCACTCTCAGTTCCTAAGGGGTTAACCAAAGCGGATTCCGAGGGGCCCCACAGCCCCCACCCGCACTTACCCTCACCCACCCACATCCTCGCCGGCGACTCTGGCGAGCCCCCACATGGCCCCCGGGCTCCCCACCCCGAAGCCCACCCACCCGAGCCGGGGGCTGCTTACCTGCAGGGCCCAGTGGTGCCGGGCCTCCCGCGAGGGCAGCGAGGGTCGGGCGGCCCGCCGCACGTGTCCACCGCGCGCTGAGCAGGTAACGACTGGGGAAGGAGCGCGCAGCACTCTCCCAGGCCAGGGGGTGGGCACAGCGGCGGAGGGCGGAGGGACCGAGGGCGCCGCCCGCGCAGCGCGCCGGGGGCGGTCGGGGGCCTCGGGGCTCAGGCCGCAGCTGGGGGCCCGAGCTGGGGAGGCGGCGCGGCGGGGCGGGGACGCGCGAAGCTTCGGCTGCCCGAGACCCACCCGGCGGCGGGGCCCGGGGCTCGCGGCGCGACGGCTGGCGAGTGGAAATTAAAGCCTTCCGGAGAGCCTGAGTCGGCCGAACCCCGGCCAGGCTCCGAGCCGCCCCGCTCCCAGGCGATCCTCTCCGAACTTGGGGGCAAGGAGGGCGGGGGGAGAATTAAATGAAAATTTCCGGTTCTCACTGCACACGGAATGGGGGGGGGGTGGATCTTGCGATTGAAATAAACTGTGTGAAGGCGACAAAGTGGGATGCGTCGTCGGGAGTCGGCGGGGTTTCTGGGGTTTTGACAGTGAGGGGGCTATCAGTAGTCTGTGATGAGGGCGGATGGGATAAACACAAAACAACCATCAGTAATTATGAGGGGACCAGTGGGGCGGGGGTGGAAGATATCAACACTTTCCAAGACACAAAAATCAGACCTAAAAGAATTCTTCCTTATTCCGGGGGTTGGGGGGAGAGGCTTGGCAGGATGCCTTGCAGAAAAGAAAATACTCATCTGTCCAAGCACTTTTCACTTTCAGCATGAGCTGCATTTGTTTTGTTTTCTCTCGCTTCCTTTCGACCTCACAAAGCCCTATCTTTTCCTTTTGGACAGAGGCTATGGTTTGGAAATGGCCAAGCACTCTCGTGGTTAACGATCTACTTGAAGGGGCTGGCGGGGTCACAATTATTAAGTGGTTAGGAACTGGTAAGAGTTCACTAAGGTATTCCTGAAAAGCTAAGACTAAATTTTAATGTAAATAACAACTGCAAGATAATAGACACGCGCACACACGTAAAGAGAGTGTTTACTTTAAACATATTATTGGAAGTTTGACATTTGAAACTTTGTAAGAATGTCTACCTGAGAAAAACTGGATGCAATTATTTCAGGTGAAAATGAGATTGGGGGTGTGGGGAAGGAAAAGTCCCCAAAACTTTCAACAGTGGAGTAAAAGAAAGCTCAAAATAGCTGTCTTTGCCAGTGTTCTGCAAAATCTGTATGTATAGGATACTTGAAACTCTTAAACATCTTAAGACAAAACAGAAAGACAGAAAAAGTACTTTGTAGAAAAATTAAAACCAGCAACATTCTGTTTAAATTGAAAATATTATACATTTTTGTTTTTATTAGACCATGTTACTTATTTTACAGTAGACTTTTTTCCCTAATACAATGTGAAGTGGGGTTAAGAGAATAAAAGTTGCTGTAGAAAACTAGCAATCAATTTGCAGAGACATTGTAATTATTTTTCTTAAATAAAAACAGTGGATATTGATGTGCCTTTAAACTTAATTTATAAAACACTTTTTGTGTTTGAATACATCTTCTAAAATAAAACATGGTTTCTGAGCAAAATCTGTCTGTAATTTCATATATATCATATGCTTAAACTGTTAAATTTTGTATTTATAAAAAATACTGCATCACTATCAATCATTGATTGGACTCTAAGCTAGAGATATAAATGGGAACCCTCCATTTGATCATTGTGCACATTAATCAATGATTTTTAAACAGTAGTTACTTGCTGGTAATTTATATGTTTATATAATCTAAAAGAAATAATAAGTAGCTATAAGAACAAACATGATGCCATGAATTTATTGAGATAAATAACATGTTCAAAAGCCAGTAAGTGGCATATGTCTTTAAAAGTGACAAAAGAGTGGTTTTTTTCTGTATTGAGTAGCATGTTTTAACTAAGGAATTTGATAGCAACCATTACTAGATTAGAAATTCCATTATTTAAGTTACTAGATTACTTGGGAAATGTAAAAAGGGAAGAAATAAATAAACTCTAATTATACCAGGTTTTTAACTCTCTTTGTGTCCTCTCGCTTTTCTGCTATTGCTTATGTTTTATGTGAATTTAGCATTATGTACTTTTCCTGGTTATGGTTCACATTAAGTCGCAATTGCTTAAAAATTCAGAGCCTAAGAAGTTTTACAATGGCTTGCACAAAACTAATAATATCAGATTATTTTTGTTTATGGATAACTTCCTCTGTGGGTAGCAGGTTATCATAACAAAATTTGTGCAAAGTTTATACACTGTGAACCAAAGTCCGACTCCTTTGTTGAGGAGTTTTCTATGAATGAAAACAGAATTCAAGAATGATGACTAGCTCCCAGTGTTTATACCACATATCAGATATTCCACAGTTCAAACCAAAGTCATTTTTATAGGTTTTTAAAAATTAGAATGCATGGATTTATTTTTAAATGTGGTGTTGCAGAGTACACAGAGTTATTTTAGTGTTACATAGAGAGGTATTTCGTGTGTGAACAATTTTACATCAAACTGTGTAACTTTGTTTTCTCTTAAATAAAAATTGAAGTTTAAACCTCTGGTGTATACTTTTAACCTTGTAAAAGAAATGGGTAATTTATTTAAAATAGTAATAACAGAATATATAATAATTCTAAATCTGATTTATAATGGCAATTCAGATTCATAAACTACCTTTTCTGAAACTTGGAAATGAAGTCTTGCTGTGATTTATATACAATTAGTTTATTGAAGCTCTATATAAATGTATTTTTGTGTATAAAATTCTCCTGTTTATTGTTTTGATAAAAACAGTTCTGATTTAACAACTTTGGGATGGGCTAAGTAATTTTCTAACTTAATTTCTATGTGTATGTAAAGGTGATCATTCATAATTACCATTAAAAACCTAAATTTTGTTAGAAACAGCATAATATAGTACTGCACATTTTATTTCATTTTTTTTTGTCCTTCTCAGACATTTCCAAGATATTTTCTAAAGTTTTTCCCTCAAATATAAAATTGAGAGTTTGCTAAATATTACAGGGGAAAAATATCAGTTATATTATCAACTTTTTCAACTGAGATATTCTGAACTTTAAATAATTTTTAAGCTTCTAAATAAATTACTTCCATTGATTTGGAAATTACCTGGATTTTCTCTTTTTGTTATTGCATAAGATCTAGTGCATTGCATTTGAACAGATTTGAAAAGATTTTGATATTTGCCTTGAGGGGGAAAAACATAACAAATAGTAGCTTATAAAATTTAAGGAAGAAAAACCCCCCAGATATTATTATCTTTGGGAGCATTCTGTTTTCATAGGTGCCACTGTTCTGTAATTATTTTTATACAAAATGCCAGCACCGTATTCAAGTTGTGTAATTGTCAGCATTTTTTCTCATTTTTCCCCTTTTGATAGACACCCATATCTTCCTTTTCCTTTGTGTATGTGTTTGTATGTGCACACCTGTAGTATTCTTAGCAAATTGTTATGCCATGTTCAAAACAGGTTTCTAAAAGCTATATCACAATTCTAAGTAATCAGGAAGATGATTATGTAAATATACTTAGAAGAGATGATGCTAATCACATTGAAATACATGTTCTTTTCAATTTAGAGTGACTTACAATTTTCTCTAGCATCTAACATTTCTTTTCCTAGTTAATATTCACAATTTGACCTCACACGTGGCCTAATAGTTGTGTTTTCATAGCTGCTTTTGGTTGAGCTAAAAGGTCTATATGTCTTAGATAGCTTCTTCAGATGGAGCAGTGAAGGTTCAGTCAGGTAGGGGTGGAGGAGGATGAAGTGGGATCTGGGAGGTAGGAAAAGAAACAAAGAAGCCACCCAGGAAGAAACTTCTGTGAATGGCTTGGCAGTGGGAGCAAATGAAGAGGGCACATGCTGAGGTCCTGGGGCCAAGAGATGCAGCCTCAGTGCCCCTAGGTATGGTGTATCCAGGCAACCCGATTCTTTCAAAGTGAATGGAATTCTGTGCCTCTTCTATTCTGCAATTAAATCTGCCTTATTAAATGAGACTGTATAGAGTGTGTGTGTGTGTGTGTGTGTGCATGTTCATGTGACTTACTTTGTGTTGTCTCATTCTGGATTTTTCCTGAAAATAATAAAAGAATAGAATTTGTTACAAAATTGTTTGACTGCTTAGCAGACAGTACACAGTAGCACAGTTTGTGGATCAGACATTTCAGCATAGATGGAAGAGAGTGTCTGATTTTTAAACCGTGTTGTAAATTTGTCCAAACTTACTCATATGTTTGCAGCCCAGTTCCCAGGTGCAGTGACTGACAAAGATTTTGTATATTTTCTCTACAGAAAATTTGATTGGTAGCTTTTATTCCCCCTTTTTCCGGATGGCTTCTATTTCCTTCAGGGAAATGTGTTGGGAGAAATTTTAAATACAATCCTACAAGGAGATTTAACAAAGTTCAGGAACAATCTGTTGATGTCAGGACCTCAGAAGCCTGTCTTCTCTGGGGTTCCTCTCCTGTTTAGCCCTCTTCCCATCATCTTTTCAAAGCTTAGCTCCTCTGTAAAACCTTTCGAATTCCTTAACCTATCTCTTCTCAGTTGGAGGGTGTCTTTCTGATTCAGCACCTTTAAGTCCTTTACCTTCAATGCCACTAAAAAAGCTAAAAGATTGATGCACTACAGCTTACCACTCAAGAGTCCTAAAACATCCACCATCCTGAGACAGACGACCACCTGCTGCCTTTGTCTTTTGGCCATAGTAGGTGGACAGTAAATGCAGCAATGGTTCTTGTTAGCTTCTTACCAAATCAAGCAAACACAGATAGACTGAAACAGCTATGACATATCCAGTGCGACACAGGAAACATCAGGAACCAGTGTTATAAGATGCTTAGACAGGAAAGAACCAGAGCATCTTGCTACTTTGGGCGATTTGGTAAGTTTTGCAGATATTAGTTACTTATGACGTTTTTGTCTAAAAGATAATGTTTTTAGAGAACTGTCTCCATTTCTTATCCCTCAAAATTGCAACCAAATCAATTTTATTTGAAGGCAACAAATATTAAACTCTAAGGTAAATTAACTACTGTATGTATGGTTCAGAACCTAGAAATAGTCTTAATTTTATTTGCCAGTGTCTTTAACATTTAAATGACTGTATAGAGTCCAAAAACATAGAATCCTTGATTTCTAAGTCGGAAGGCTTCTGTTTTTATTCATAATTCTTCCTTCCTTGGTGTTACTCACTTCAGGGATCAGCCATTTAACTTTTCTGACCTTCAGCATTTTTGCCTGTCAAATGGGTTGGTTAATCTTTCAGTGAAATTAATGAAAACAGTTTGGGAAGAGGAAACAAAGAATTTCATCTTTGGAAGAGAGGGTACGGGGAGGTGCAATGTAGGTGGTTGGTGTGGCTATCAAAAAACCTGAACTTAAATCTGGAGTTAACCACACTTAAAAAGCCCTTCAGCTTTCGGATCCTTCTTAGTAGAAGAAATGATTTGAGCGAATGATTTCTGTAGTTCCTGTAGCTTGTAAACAGTGTGGTTCTCCCTAGCATGTTAATGCCTGGTACCATCTTTATACACCTGTTTTTATAAATTCTCTGAAGAACAGTAACAGGGGAGGATGAAGCTCTGAGGTCAGCAACCAAGACAAGTACCCGGATTTCAGATGCAAATTATATTGTGTTCTTTTTAACTTAACTCTCTGGCTTATATAGACAAAGTCTAAAAAACATTACAAGTGCTCTCATTGGAGATGTAGAGGGAAGATGCAAGCTTGCATTATTTGTCTAAAGTTAACTGTAATAAATGAATCAACCATCATTAATACAATGTAACAAGCTGCAGTAGTATACCCAGAGTCACAATATCAAGGGTTAGCAATAGGATGGTCATAGGAATTCTTCAAAGGTACCATGAAGCATAATTTGGGGGGTATGACGTATCTGTAAACTATTAAAAGCATCAGTAGTATCCAGTCTGTGAGAAGGTGGTGGTAGAGGGTTTAGGAGGGTGTGCTGTGAATTTGACAAGCTTAAGCCATTCCTAGAGATGCTGATCAAAAGCTCTTTTTACAGTGGTAGAGGCTGCGCCTCTGTGTTCTTGTTTTCCACTCCGGTAGGCGGTGTGCATGGTTTAAGGTCTTTCTTGGATGAGCAAGGAAGGGAAATGCAGGACTTGAGAACCGGACAGTCGGGGACTAGATGTCTAGCCCCATTTTGTGACTTTTGGATCCCCAGCTCCCTCCACCCATAAGGAAAAGATGCCTTAAGCTAGCATGACAATCAGGTAAGTGCCTGCTGGGTGCATTTTGCATTTAGCAAATGCTTAATAAGCATTAGTATGCAATCAGTATCCCTGTTAGAAAATTCGACTTCCTGTTCTTTTTCTTTCTAGGGACAGCTAACCTTTCATGGAAATTCCTTCTTAGCCAAGTTGGAACATGCTTTCACTGTAGGAAGAACATCCCTAGAACAACATACCCAAGATTACCTTGGGCCTTGACAAAACCTGGTCTAGGTATGTGAGGAATGTTGGAGAGAGTGGTGGTCTCAAGGAGACTTACTTCCTTGTTTAGGTTATACCGTAGCACTGCTATGTCTTTCTAGTCTGCTCCTCCCGATTTCCTTACTCTCTTTCTCCACACTGTCAGTTTTCCAATCTTCCCTTTCCTGCTGCTTTAAAGTGACCCGAGGACTACTCTGTTCCACCTCTTATATCTACATGTTCCACGAAAAGTCACTGACATTTGTCCCAAACTGCCTCACTGAAAGAACTCTTCCAGTCACCAAGCTTCTTGCCTGACATGCTTCCCAGCTTGTCATCAGGTCAAGCTCTTTACTAGCCTTTGTCTTGTCTTAGCCTAACACTGTATTTTCTACTTTTTCATAAAAATGCTGGGGGCCTGGCTGGGGGGCTAGCCTGCTGCATTCTTCCCTTTAAAAATGCCTGGCATATTTTCCCAATTCCTTGACTTCTTGTCTTTGATGCTCAAATGCTGGGACCATTTTCCTCTCTGCATTTTTAACCCTTACTGGAGGGCTTCCTGGTACATTTACTGCATAGCTCCTGGACTGATGTTGTCAACTGACTATTAACTCTGAGGTACTATAGAATTTGTATGACCATATGCATCTGAGTATGAAAGACAATGAAGCTCATGGGCAGGTTCTGGAGATTTTTTCTTTTTTTTTTTTTTTTTTTTTTTTTTTTTTTTTTTTCAAGACAGGTCTCCCTGTAGCCCCAGCTGTCCTGGAACTCACATTGTAGACCAGGCTGGCCTTGAACTCACGAAGATTCGCCTGCCTCTGCCTCCCAAGTGCTAGGATTAAAGGCGTGCGCCACAACGCCTGGCTGATTTTATTTTTCATATCTAAGTCTTCACCCGGAAACAATGAACAAAAACTGTTGAATAAATGAAAGATCTAATATCATAAGAAACATAGATGCCCTCGGATAACTTCCTCTCAGAAGTGACTCTATACTTTCCCAGATCACACCTTTCTTCTTTACCCTAGATTCCATACTATGAACCCCTTTGGCAGGTAGGTAAAAGACTCCATTTTTGTTGGTCAGACCCTACAGTCCTCCACTTCTGAGTTGAACTATGGTGGCCTCTTTCAGCAGGAACAAAAGAATGATGAAAGAAACTGAAGCCGACTCAGTCTGACTTATCTGACTTCACACTAGGTTAGAAGGAACCATGGAATCTAGATAGTGAAGCTTGAATGTGAGTCTTTTGTTTGTTTGTTTTTTGAGACGGGGTTGTTAGGTCCAGCTGGGGTGAAAAGCCAAGATGGTAATAGACCAGAAAGACCATCCTTTCTTTTCCTGTCAAGCCAGATTCCCATGAGATCTCTGGACCTGAGACCCACCTCCAGATCTGAGCCCCTAACCTGGCTTAATTGGCCAGATTCCAACATGTCACCATCTCCCCTACCCCCTCTAAAAGGCTCTCCCTGCCTCCCGGATGCTTGATTTCTCATGGTCCTGGAGGGGCATGGATTCGCCCAAGAGAGAGAGAGAGAGCCACTTCCTGAAATTAAAGCCTGCCTTGGTTTACTTTTAATTCAGACTGATTCAGCCCTTTTTCTTAGCGTTGGATACCTATACTTCTTTTTTAATTTTTTTTATTTTGTAAAGATTAACTTAAACTTTTTCCATAAGTCATATATCATTTTTCAATTGAAACTAGAGTCACTTCCCTTTCCAGGCCCCCGACCCCACCCTAGTCCCTGCACTCTGCCATACATGTCCTGCATCTTTTTCTGAGTCTTTCCAGAATTTTTTTTCCAGTTCTTTTGTTGTTGTTCTCTCCAACTTGTATTGCTTCAGTATCTATACATATATACACATAGTTATATATATATACATAAGTATATACATATATACACACAAATATCACTTGAGTTGGAGGACTTTTTTTTTTTTCCCTAAAAGATGTCATGCTTTCCTTAAGGAAGTGCTTGAAGGTTCCTCCTTGGCAAGCCCAAACAACCTTCAATCCTTCACTTGTGCTCCACACTGGGTTCTTTCCCTCCCAGGGTCCCCCAAATGAAGTCCAGTAAGCACGCATCCTGTCTTGATACCCCTGTACTGGCCTCCATGATACATCCCAGATAGCCCAACAATAGACTTCTTTTTGTTTGTTTGTTTGTTTTGGTCCAGGTAGCTCTGGCTGTCCTGGAACTCACTCTGTAGAGCAGGCTTGAACTTGCAGAGATCACCTGCCTTTGCCTCCCAAGTGCTAGGATTAAAGGCATGTGCCACCACACCTGGCCTGGATACCTAGACTTCTTAAGGGTCTCACTTGTAGCCCCAGCTGGCTTGGAACTCACTCTGTAGACCAGGTTGGCCTTGAACTCACAGAGATCCACCTGCCTCTGCCTGCCGATTGCTGGAATTAAAGGCGTGAGCCATCACCCCTAGATGTGAGTCTTTAAAAAATTTATTTTATTTTATGTGTATGAGTGTTTTGCCTGTATGTAAATCCACTGTGTCTTGCAAAGGCCTCTGAGGCCAGAAGACCTCTTGGAACTGAAGTTTATGGGTGGTTGTTAGCTACCATGTGGGTGCTGGGAATGGAACCTGGGTCCTCTGCAAGAGTAGCCAGTGCTTTTAACCACTGAACCATCTCTCCAGCCCCTTAAATTTGAGTCTTAAGCTAAAACAAAAACAACTAAAACTGATTTAAGACCTGGGATCATGCTGGTGGTCCTTGGAGCAGTGAGCTGTGATGAGATTTCTAGCTTTATTGTCCGTACATTGGTTTTCCCTGGTTCTGTGCTTCTAATGTTGCTTTCTCCCAAATTTTCCTCTTAGCTGCCATGACACTTCACTGAAGCCACTTTTTTATTATTTTTATTTTATGTATATGAGTATTTTGTCTGCATATATGTAAGTGCACCACATTCATGCAGTCCCCACAGAGACCAGAAGTAGGTGCCAGAACCCCTAGAACCAAAGTTATAAATAGTTGTTAGCCACCATGTGGGTGCTGGGAATCGAACCTGGGTCCTCTGAAAGAACAGCAAGTGTTCTTAACCACTGAGCCATATCTCCAGCCCTTAAGCTGCTCCTTGATTTGATGTTCTTTTGTCATGTATTACCATTGGTCTAGTCTAACTTCTGAAGATACTTCATAAGTCAGCAATGGACTTGTTCTACAAACTCATTTTCTTCCACACAAGTTGCAAGACCATCCCCCCTGTTAGCCAAATATTAATAAAAATGAGTTCCATTCGTAGTGTCTACCACTTCTACTCTGACCTGCTTCATCATTCTCCTTTCCCTTATGTGCTAGATAGCTTTAGTGTCAAGTAGACACACCTGGGTTAAGGGAGCCTCAATTAGGGAATTGGCTCCATTGCACTGGCCTGTGGCCATGTTTATGGGGTATTGTCTTGATTGTTGAGCAATGTGGGAGGGCCCAGCCCATTATGGGTGGTGCCTCCCCTGGGCAGGTTGTTGCCTATGGTATAAGAAAGCAGGCTGGGCTTGGGCCAAGGGAGCAAGCCAGTAAGAAGCATTCCTCTATGCCTCAGGTCCTGCCTCCAGGTTCCTGCCCTGAGTTCCTACCTTGGGCTCACTGAGTGATGAACTATGACCCAGGAGATGTGAGCTGAATAAACCCTTACCTCCCCAAGTTGGAATTGGTCAGAGTGTTTTGTCACAGCAACTGAAAACAAACTAGAACAGAAATTGGTACCTAGAGTGGGGTATTGCTGTGACAGACCTGACCTTGGTGTTTTCGGGGAGGATTGTGGAAGTATTTGGAACTTTGGGCTAGAAAAATCATTGAATGCCTAAAGATTGTTGCTGTGGAACTTGGAGCAGTTATGCTGAAAGAGTTGTAGATGATGGAGGCCTGGCTTGTGAAGCTTCAAAGGGAAGCAGAGACCATCAGGGCTGTTTGTATATTTTCGAATTGAAAATCTGTGGGTTCTGGTCAGCTGGGGCTGAAGAACCAGCTGTAAGTAACAAGAGACCAGAACCTGAAGTGAATCCTTTGTTGTACTGGGACAATTGATGCTGGTTAGCTGGAGATGAGAAATCAGCTGTAACAAGAGACCAGCATTGCTGTGTTGAAATCTTCTGGGAAGAATTTCCTCAGGGTCAGCACACAGAAGCTGTGGTTCAGAGGGGGCCTGACCCTCCACCTCAATCTGGAAGCAGGACTTGGTAGTGTTTAAGAGTCTTCTGTATGATTCTGGTGTTGAAATGTGAAGGGGTCACAGAGAGCAGCCGAGGCTTGGCACTGTGAGAGGTCAGGAAAGACCATTGGTGGAATTCCTTCTCCCCGTTAGTTATTCCACATCTTTACATGTTTTCTGGAGCTGAGTCCGTGGACTTCACTTTCCTCTTTCCACCGTCCTATTCCTCAGGACTCATCAGGTACTGTGACTGTAAGTATCATTTGCATGTGAGTATTCCAAAATTTATATTTCCATTCAGACAGATAAGACCAACTATCTACTTGATATTTCTGCCGAGATAATACACATTCAGGATGGTTTTGTCCCTCATCCCCACCCCCACTCCCAACCCCAGCCCACTTCTCTCACTTTTTCTCCACATGATTAGAACTTTATTCCTTGGTTGCACAGTCCAAAATCAAGCAATCGCATTTGGCTGCTGACTTTTCTCATGCTCTAAATGTGATCCATCAGCAAGTCCTACCAGTACTGCAGCCGTGGCTTGACCTCTAGTGCATCCGCCTTTGTCTGCACCTGGTCCGCGCAGTTGCCTCCCAAGTGGTCTGTTTCTGTGCTTGCCCTTTCACCCTGTCCACTTAGCTGTCAAAGTGATCCTCCCCAGTGTCATCCTGGTTCTCCCAGAATAAGATGGAAGTCCTTTCTATGGTTAGCAAGGCTGTATGTACCCTGACCATCCTCTAACACTGCTCGTCCTGCCTCGACCACTGTGAGCACTAGGCACATCATTCCATTGAGTCTTTGCACCTATTGTTCCTTCAGGCTGAAATACTCTTCACCCACATGTCTACATGGCTGTTTTCCTTTGTGTTTCACTCAAAAGTGAATAGATAGATTGCCTAGTATTTGGAGGCCCCTGAGTTTCATTTCCAGCAAAACACACACACACACACACGCACACACACACACACACACACACACACAAGTTGCTTTGGCCACTGCGCATAAACTGCATCCATACTATCTTCACTTTATTTTTCTTTCTTAGCATTTATTGACATCTGACACATTATAGGTGCTTTTGTTTATTTGTTCTGTATTAGCCTCTACCTCAGGTCCCTAGAATGTAATCTGCAGAACAGGAACTTTGTTGTAAATATTCCTGAATCACTAAAACAAATTTCTGGAACATTATGGGCACTAAATAAATATTTGGTAAGTAACTGAATAAATGAACCCTCTTCTTATTACCAAGGTTTACAACTAGTCTGTCCTTGACTGTGTGATAGCTTATTAATTATGAATAACTATGTATAGTACATACCTTAGTAGACTCCCCCCCGAAGCTAGGCATTTTATGTCCAACTAATTTCCTTTTGTTAGCCTTCCACTGGGGTTGTTATAAGTTCTGCTTAAGGATAATTTGTTTCACATACCACAGATGAAATTAGATCTAAAATTACTAAGACTACAAAGAACAAAACTCCATTAACTGAAATTAGCTCTACACTGGACCATGTATGCAATAAATGTGAATTTTATTTAAATATTTTGCCTCTCATATGAAGAGCAGGAAAGAGTTTAGTCAGAGGTGGCCAGATTTAGTTCACCATCTTATCACTCCAGGTTTTTGCATGCTTGATGAGAGTCAGCGAGAGCCTAGGACTAGAGACACTGCAGCTGCAGCATGTCGGTTCAAATCCAGGCTCTGTCCCTGTTAGCTTTGCATCCTTGGGTAAGCTGCTTAATGTCTTTGTTTCTCAGTTTCTTTATCTGGGTTGATAGTTCATAAGCCTCCCTGCCTCATGGGATTGCCCTGAGGGTCTAAAGGCACTTACAGGATCAGAACATAGAAAATACACGTGCACTACGATTATTGCTCCTATCCCCCTGACAACAGCTACCAGTTCTTAGCAATTTACTGTTCTGTTCCCAGGCACCTGGCCCAGGATTTATTGCTTGGTACTCTGTGTCCAGCGGGTAGAGGCACTGCCCCTTCATAGCCCCTTCTGTTTATATCATCGGATTCCCCCATCTTTCCTTCCTTCTCCTTGTGTGTTACCCCCTTTCCTTCCCTGAGTTGGGCCCTTCTTCCCTTCTCTACTTCTTCTCAATGTGGGCCATGGGAGGCACAGGTCCTCCCTGTCCTCTCCTTTTTTTCTCACCATTTCCATTCTCATTCACAGTTGGACTTCTGGAGGGAACAGCCCTTCATGTCACCAGGAGAGTCCTCCGAAGTGAAACTTTCACAGCCCTCACTTCCTAGATAGTTTTGCTTTTTCAAGTAGCCCCTGCTATAGCGCTCACAGGCCCTTTATCAAAGCATGCTCTTTGCTCAAGGTGATCACAAATGCCACCTCAGCAGTTTTGGCCCACATGTGGGTTCTACCAACAGCAGCTGCTGCTTTAGAGAACTCTGCCTTGTCTTATCAACAATCATGGGCTAACTGTAAAATCAACCATAAGTGCTTATCTTAGCTCCTTGGGGATATCCATGAAATAATGTTGTTGCTTTGATGTCTTTTTGTTTTGTTTTGTTTTGTTTTNACATAGTTATATATATATATACATAAGTATATACATATATATACATAGTTATATATATATACATAAGTATATACATATATACACACAAATATCACTTGAGTTGGAGGACTTTTTTTTTTTTCCCTAAAAGATGTCATGCTTTCCTTAAGGAAGTGCTTGAAGGTTCCTCCTTGGCAAGCCCAAACAACCTTCAATCCTTCACTTGTGCTCCACACTGGGTTCTTTCCCTCCCAGGGTCCCCCAAATGAAGTCCAGTAAGCACGCATCCTGTCTTGATACCCCTGTACTGGCCTCCATGATACATCCCAGATAGCCCAACAATAGACTTCTTTTTGTTTGTTTGTTTGTTTTGGTCCAGGTAGCTCTGGCTGTCCTGGAACTCACTCTGTAGAGCAGGCTTGAACTTGCAGAGATCACCTGCCTTTGCCTCCCAAGTGCTAGGATTAAAGGCATGTGCCACCACACCTGGCCTGGATACCTAGACTTCTTAAGGGTCTCACTTGTAGCCCCAGCTGGCTTGGAACTCACTCTGTAGACCAGGTTGGCCTTGAACTCACAGAGATCCACCTGCCTCTGCCTGCCGATTGCTGGAATTAAAGGCGTGAGCCATCACCCCTAGATGTGAGTCTTTAAAAAATTTATTTTATTTTATGTGTATGAGTGTTTTGCCTGTATGTAAATCCACTGTGTCTTGCAAAGGCCTCTGAGGCCAGAAGACCTCTTGGAACTGAAGTTTATGGGTGGTTGTTAGCTACCATGTGGGTGCTGGGAATGGAACCTGGGTCCTCTGCAAGAGTAGCCAGTGCTTTTAACCACTGAACCATCTCTCCAGCCCCTTAAATTTGAGTCTTAAGCTAAAACAAAAACAACTAAAACTGATTTAAGACCTGGGATCATGCTGGTGGTCCTTGGAGCAGTGAGCTGTGATGAGATTTCTAGCTTTATTGTCCGTACATTGGTTTTCCCTGGTTCTGTGCTTCTAATGTTGCTTTCTCCCAAATTTTCCTCTTAGCTGCCATGACACTTCACTGAAGCCACTTTTTTATTATTTTTATTTTATGTATATGAGTATTTTGTCTGCATATATGTAAGTGCACCACATTCATGCAGTCCCCACAGAGACCAGAAGTAGGTGCCAGAACCCCTAGAACCAAAGTTATAAATAGTTGTTAGCCACCATGTGGGTGCTGGGAATCGAACCTGGGTCCTCTGAAAGAACAGCAAGTGTTCTTAACCACTGAGCCATATCTCCAGCCCTTAAGCTGCTCCTTGATTTGATGTTCTTTTGTCATGTATTACCATTGGTCTAGTCTAACTTCTGAAGATACTTCATAAGTCAGCAATGGACTTGTTCTACAAACTCATTTTCTTCCACACAAGTTGCAAGACCATCCCCCCTGTTAGCCAAATATTAATAAAAATGAGTTCCATTCGTAGTGTCTACCACTTCTACTCTGACCTGCTTCATCATTCTCCTTTCCCTTATGTGCTAGATAGCTTTAGTGTCAAGTAGACACACCTGGGTTAAGGGAGCCTCAATTAGGGAATTGGCTCCATTGCACTGGCCTGTGGCCATGTTTATGGGGTATTGTCTTGATTGTTGAGCAATGTGGGAGGGCCCAGCCCATTATGGGTGGTGCCTCCCCTGGGCAGGTTGTTGCCTATGGTATAAGAAAGCAGGCTGGGCTTGGGCCAAGGGAGCAAGCCAGTAAGAAGCATTCCTCTATGCCTCAGGTCCTGCCTCCAGGTTCCTGCCCTGAGTTCCTACCTTGGGCTCACTGAGTGATGAACTATGACCCAGGAGATGTGAGCTGAATAAACCCTTACCTCCCCAAGTTGGAATTGGTCAGAGTGTTTTGTCACAGCAACTGAAAACAAACTAGAACAGAAATTGGTACCTAGAGTGGGGTATTGCTGTGACAGACCTGACCTTGGTGTTTTCGGGGAGGATTGTGGAAGTATTTGGAACTTTGGGCTAGAAAAATCATTGAATGCCTAAAGATTGTTGCTGTGGAACTTGGAGCAGTTATGCTGAAAGAGTTGTAGATGATGGAGGCCTGGCTTGTGAAGCTTCAAAGGGAAGCAGAGACCATCAGGGCTGTTTGTATATTTTCGAATTGAAAATCTGTGGGTTCTGGTCAGCTGGGGCTGAAGAACCAGCTGTAAGTAACAAGAGACCAGAACCTGAAGTGAATCCTTTGTTGTACTGGGACAATTGATGCTGGTTAGCTGGAGATGAGAAATCAGCTGTAACAAGAGACCAGCATTGCTGTGTTGAAATCTTCTGGGAAGAATTTCCTCAGGGTCAGCACACAGAAGCTGTGGTTCAGAGGGGGCCTGACCCTCCACCTCAATCTGGAAGCAGGACTTGGTAGTGTTTAAGAGTCTTCTGTATGATTCTGGTGTTGAAATGTGAAGGGGTCACAGAGAGCAGCCGAGGCTTGGCACTGTGAGAGGTCAGGAAAGACCATTGGTGGAATTCCTTCTCCCCGTTAGTTATTCCACATCTTTACATGTTTTCTGGAGCTGAGTCCGTGGACTTCACTTTCCTCTTTCCACCGTCCTATTCCTCAGGACTCATCAGGTACTGTGACTGTAAGTATCATTTGCATGTGAGTATTCCAAAATTTATATTTCCATTCAGACAGATAAGACCAACTATCTACTTGATATTTCTGCCGAGATAATACACATTCAGGATGGTTTTGTCCCTCATCCCCACCCCCACTCCCAACCCCAGCCCACTTCTCTCACTTTTTCTCCACATGATTAGAACTTTATTCCTTGGTTGCACAGTCCAAAATCAAGCAATCGCATTTGGCTGCTGACTTTTCTCATGCTCTAAATGTGATCCATCAGCAAGTCCTACCAGTACTGCAGCCATGGCTTGACCTCTAGTGCATCCGCCTTTGTCTGCACCTGGTCCGCGCAGTTGCCTCCCAAGTGGTCTGTTTCTGTGCTTGCCCTTTCACCCTGTCCACTTAGCTGTCAAAGTGATCCTCCCCAGTGTCATCCTGGTTCTCCCAGAATAAGATGGAAGTCCTTTCTATGGTTAGCAAGGCTGTATGTACCCTGACCATCCTCTAACACTGCTCGTCCTGCCTCGACCACTGTGAGCACTAGGCACATCATTCCATTGAGTCTTTGCACCTATTGTTCCTTCAGGCTGAAATACTCTTCACCCACATGTCTACATGGCTGTTTTCCTTTGTGTTTCACTCAAAAGTGAATAGATAGATTGCCTAGTATTTGGAGGCCCCTGAGTTTCATTTCCAGCAAAACACACACACACACACACGCACACACACACACACACACACACACACAAGTTGCTTTGGCCACTGCGCATAAACTGCATCCATACTATCTTCACTTTATTTTTCTTTCTTAGCATTTATTGACATCTGACACATTATAGGTGCTTTTGTTTATTTGTTCTGTATTAGCCTCTACCTCAGGTCCCTAGAATGTAATCTGCAGAACAGGAACTTTGTTGTAAATATTCCTGAATCACTAAAACAAATTTCTGGAACATTATGGGCACTAAATAAATATTTGGTAAGTAACTGAATAAATGAACCCTCTTCTTATTACCAAGGTTTACAACTAGTCTGTCCTTGACTGTGTGATAGCTTATTAATTATGAATAACTATGTATAGTACATACCTTAGTAGACTCCCCCCCGAAGCTAGGCATTTTATGTCCAACTAATTTCCTTTTGTTAGCCTTCCACTGGGGTTGTTATAAGTTCTGCTTAAGGATAATTTGTTTCACATACCACAGATGAAATTAGATCTAAAATTACTAAGACTACAAAGAACAAAACTCCATTAACTGAAATTAGCTCTACACTGGACCATGTATGCAATAAATGTGAATTTTATTTAAATATTTTGCCTCTCATATGAAGAGCAGGAAAGAGTTTAGTCAGAGGTGGCCAGATTTAGTTCACCATCTTATCACTCCAGGTTTTTGCATGCTTGATGAGAGTCAGCGAGAGCCTAGGACTAGAGACACTGCAGCTGCAGCATGTCGGTTCAAATCCAGGCTCTGTCCCTGTTAGCTTTGCATCCTTGGGTAAGCTGCTTAATGTCTTTGTTTCTCAGTTTCTTTATCTGGGTTGATAGTTCATAAGCCTCCCTGCCTCATGGGATTGCCCTGAGGGTCTAAAGGCACTTACAGGATCAGAACATAGAAAATACACGTGCACTACGATTATTGCTCCTATCCCCCTGACAACAGCTACCAGTTCTTAGCAATTTACTGTTCTGTTCCCAGGCACCTGGCCCAGGATTTATTGCTTGGTACTCTGTGTCCAGCGGGTAGAGGCACTGCCCCTTCATAGCCCCTTCTGTTTATATCATCGGATTCCCCCATCTTTCCTTCCTTCTCCTTGTGTGTTACCCCCTTTCCTTCCCTGAGTTGGGCCCTTCTTCCCTTCTCTACTTCTTCTCAATGTGGGCCATGGGAGGCACAGGTCCTCCCTGTCCTCTCCTTTTTTTCTCACCATTTCCATTCTCATTCACAGTTGGACTTCTGGAGGGAACAGCCCTTCATGTCACCAGGAGAGTCCTCCGAAGTGAAACTTTCACAGCCCTCACTTCCTAGATAGTTTTGCTTTTTCAAGTAGCCCCTGCTATAGCGCTCACAGGCCCTTTATCAAAGCATGCTCTTTGCTCAAGGTGATCACAAATGCCACCTCAGCAGTTTTGGCCCACATGTGGGTTCTACCAACAGCAGCTGCTGCTTTAGAGAACTCTGCCTTGTCTTATCAACAATCATGGGCTAACTGTAAAATCAACCATAAGTGCTTATCTTAGCTCCTTGGGGATATCCATGAAATAATGTTGTTGCTTTGATGTCTTTTTGTTTTGTTTTGTTTTGTTTTGTTTTTTGTCTTTTGGAGACAGAGTCTCCCTATAGCCCCAGCTGTCCTGGAACTCACTCTGTAGACCAGGCTGGCCTTGAACTCACAAAGATCCCCCTGCCTCTGCCTCCCACGTGCTAGGATTAAAGGCATGTGCCACCACGCCCGGCTTGTTGCTTTGATGTTTTATGAAATTCAATGGCAATGTTACTGAGAATGTAGGAAGGAATAAAGGACATGTTCAGTGGAAATGTGTTTTTTCTCCATCTGTTGAATTATAGCAGAAATTTCCTGAATGGAGGAACCATACATGTTGTATTCATTTTAATATGTACAACCACAGCTCAGCTTTGTCCTTTATAACACACATTTAGTAAATCAGTGCTCCCTAGAGTTTTGCTTCCCAAGAATTAGACAAATATGGTCAAAAGAGTTCCAAAAGCACAAAAGTGAATTAGGGTTGTCTTTATGTGATTGCATTCAAGCTCATGCATGCTTGAGAGTGTAGAAGAGCTTGCATGTGTGTGTGTGTGTGTGTGTGTGTGTGTGTGTGTGTATGGTGATGTATGTATATACACATGGCTGGGGCAGAGGTTGATATTGAGTGACTTCCTCTGTTGCTCCCTCTGCCTTACTTTTTAAGCTAGGGTCTATCATTCAATCTGGAGCACACTTATTTGGTTAGATTAGCTGGTGATGGAGCCTCCAGGAGCCTCCTGTCTCTGCCTTCCCAGTGCTGGAATTACGGATGTGTAGCACCATGCCTGGCTTTTAAAAATATGAGTGCTGGGCATAGAACTCAGGTCTTCACACTTGTGAGCCATGCATTTTACTGACTGCCATTTCTCTTGTCTCCAACCAGGCACTATGTAAAACACACCATTCTAGGCACAAAATTCATATACTAATAATATGTATTCCCTGCATTTTTGTAATATCTTATGGCACTTATTACTATACACCATGATAATAAAAGTGCATTAATTCGGGCTGGATAAATGGCCTGGTGGTTAAGAGTGCCGACTGCTCTTGCAGAGGACCCGGGTTTGATCCCCAGCACCCACATGGTGGCTGAGAACTGTCTTTAACTCCAGTTCCAGGGGAATCCGACACCCTCTTCTGACCTCCGCATCATTGCATGACACTGGTGCACAAACTTACATGCAGACAGTACATTCATACACATAAAAAAATGCATTAATGCAAATCTGTCCTTGGGGAGCTCACTCTTATCTTTATACTATAAATATCCTATACCTTTAATGCGAGCTAGTTGCTGAATGAATGAATGATAATTGGTTAAACTGATGACACTATGTACATTTATTCAGTGTTTGAGAGGCTTACATAATTGGTCTTATTAAGTAAAAGTTGCTATCTGTGTAATTTGTAAGAATTGATGTATTAGAAGACAAAACTAAATGCAGAGGTATATTAAACATAATGTTATTTTTTGTGTAAAAAGGCACTTCAGTTTCCTTAAGTTACAAAAATCACAGGAAATTGACTAGTACCCTGAGTAAAACCTGTTTTTATTTTGGTTTACCTGTACTCTGGCATACCTTTAAGATAAATCTGTTTTCAAATTATTTGTAAAGATTCTGAATGAAAGACAACTTTATATTTTGGCTAGAAAATTTTCAGTAGTGTACATTACCTTGAGGAAGACACTATGATGTTGATTTAAAGTGATAACCATGCTTCTTTTAATGTTTTATTTACCACATTTGTTTTTCAGCATATTATATTCCTAGACCAAACTGGTTTTCACATCAGTGTTGTCTGAGCAGGAGGAAATCATTATAAGGAGAAGAGTTATTGAAAATGGTTTGTGTTGTGTAATTCCCAGGATAAATGGGCTGAGTAGCAAATATTTCTGTTGTGAATTGTTTTATACTGAAATGTGCTTTATTAAACCCATTTGTTGAACACATGAAAGATTGAATATCTCCCTAAACCGACACTGGAAAATGTTTGTTTGCCATTCGTCTCCTTCCTCTGCTCAGATCTTGTTAGATACTGTTTCTGGGTTTCTTGGAATCCATCCACATTACATAGAGAAAAATCATAGATGAAGAAGCCAGAAAAGTAGAATCTACAATTTATAAACACTCATTTTAAGCAAGATCATGAGAAAATTTAAAACAGTATATATAATAGAAACTGCATGTTGGAAAGCACATAGACAGTGTGGTAGGTGAGCATTTTTTTTTTTTCACCACCGTAAAGATCTTACCAGCAAAAGTACAATAGTTACCAGGTTATAAAAATCTAATGGAGCAAAAAGAATGTTTGTAATCAGAATGGTTAGGGTGGGCAATGTTATATCCCTTCTGATTTCAACTGATTATAACTTGGTTCACTGTTTACTTAAGGAGTACACAATTAATCATAGTCCTTTAAAATGTTGTATGTATAGCAAAGTTATTTTTATTTTAAGTTAGAGCAACCTTTTTTTAGACATGGTCTTATTATGTAGCCCTGGCTGGCCTGGAATTTGCTATATAAGCCAGGCTGGCTTTGAACTCATAGTGGTATATCTGCCTCTACCTCCTGAGTGCTGTGATTAAATGTATAATTTTATGTACACATAATTTGATGTTCCAAATGCCTCTTTGGAAAAAATGCTCTGTTGGAAAATCAGTAAAAGAATCAAAGACTAGAGTTATAGGTGCTTCAGCAGGAGTGGAAGAACCTTCCATTACAGCAGAAATGCTTGCTGTTGGTGCTTCTTCCTCTAGTGACTCCACTTATCTAGAATTAATTCTGGAATTACATACAGGTAATTGGAATTAACATACAGGTATAGATTCATTTATAATTAAAAAATACCCATTGTCAGCCATGTACCAGCTTGGGACTAAGCACTTGGACTTGCTGTAAATTACCAGTGTGACATGGGGCTTCTGAGAAGATCTCAAAACTTAAAAAAATGAAAGTCAGATAACTGGGGTAATAGTGCCCTTGAGTCAGGTGAGGGAAGTTGAGACAGGTGCATGTATATTGAGGAGTAAAGGGGAGATGAAACTAGCTACATTCTATTGCTTTAACAATTTTTGCCATGAATGATACAGTAAAGATATGAGAGACTTTGGGGCACATGGACAAGAATATTTCTAGCAATGCATCCAGGGACTGGTGTTGATATTTTCAGCACAGTGGAAACTAACAGGAGTGTGTTACAGGGAGCTAAAACAGCCTCAGATTTTCTTAAGTAATACTCTTGAGTATACACACAAAAACTGCAGAGTGAGCATGAAGTGAGTTTGCTGACATGACTGGAGCCATGGTGTCAGAAAGGGCTAGAGTTAACAGGAGAATTAAACCATGAAGGGTTTGTTATTCATTGAACTTAGTAAGCAGGAAATGGAAGGAGATGATAAAGTTGAGGGATGTAGTTTTAGTTGTCGCTGAGAATGAGGATTGGAAAGGCTTGTGGTAGCTGTGAACTTGCTAGTAAACAGCTGAAGTATGGCACTGGAGGCTTATGGGAATCAGGACAATGGGCCACTTCATGGGAAGCATTTCATAGCTCTCTACAATGAACTTTGAAATTGACAGAGTTGATGGGGAAAGAGCATGTGCATTCACTTAAAAAGGAGTCTTGGCTGGTGAGATGGCTCAGTGCTTAAGAGCACTGGCTGGTCTTTCAGAGAACTCGGGTTTGGTTCTGAGCACCCGCAAGGCGGCCAACAACCATCTGTAACTACAGTTTCAGGGTACCTGACATGTAGTTCTGGACTCTATGGGTATTGCAAGCATGTGGTGTACTTACATACAAGCAGGCAAAGTACTCATACACATAAAATAAAAATTATTTTTTTAAATAATTTTTAAAAGGTTGAAGTGGGTCTTATTTTTTAACTTTAAAAATGTAGTGTGTGTGTGTGTGTGTGTGTATGTGTCTGTGTGTGTGTGTGTGTGTGTATGTGTGTGCACGTGTGCAGGTGCACACATGCTATGGCACATTTGTGGAGGTCCCAGGACAACTTTCAAGAGCCATTCTCTCCTTCCACCATGGATGGATTTTGGGGATTAAATTCAGGTTATCAAACTTCGAGGGAAAGTGTTTTTTGCTGGCCCAAATTCAGGCTTTGAAATCCTTGACAGAAAGGCTCCAAAAGCACCAGAGTGTATTTCTGAGACATTCTCATAATATGTCTCATCAGACAGCTACACTTTTTCCAGACTTATTCATGCCAGTGTTCATTTCTTTTTATTAATTTGATCATTTTCATTCTGTCTCCGACAAGAAAAATATATTCTGCCTCAGTTTCTTTCCGATACTGTTTCTGAAGTAATTCTTAGTTCTACAACCTTAAAGTGACAAATAGGGTTGGGAAGATGGCTCAGTGGGTAGAGTCCTTGCTTCTGAGTTTGGATCCCCAGAAGCTATGGAAAGCCGGATGTACTGTAATCCCACTGCTCCTCCAGTGAGGAGGGAGGGAGGCAGGAGAATCGCCAAAAGCTAGCGTGGTGTAAACCATGGTGAGCAGCCAGAGACCCTGTCTCAAAAATGTGGAAGGTGAGGACAGACACCCCAGGTTGTTCTCCAGCCTCCACACACTCAATTGTGGCATGCACACATCCATACTCACAGGCATATACCCACACCCACATCAAATATGTATTGTTAATGTCTAAGAGTAGAAGTGTTTTCCTTAATATAATGCACCCTAAGATTTTAGCATACATCAAGAATGAGGCCCAGTCAGCTGAACCACTGGAGTCTTGTTATATTTCAAAGTAATCCTCCATATTGAAAAGATAAATACCGTATTGTTACTAATAATTTCTCTCTCAAAAATGTTGAATAATCTTACTCAAATAATCATAGTCATAAGCTAGCTTTTGAAATCACTGTTCTATTATGAAAACTATAATGGATGGAATTATTGAATTACTTTTGCTTTAGGGTATAAACATAAATTTCCATGATTTTCTTAACATTTGAAGAATAGTTGGGTAACTTCATAGACAGATATTCCAATTGCAAAGCCAGGTTTTGCACTTGTAGCTATCTAAAGAATATAAAACATTATTTAAATCAAAATATAACAAGTCTCTTCTACAAAAGTTCTTTGGTGGGACAGTATATGATAGCAATAAAGACGGACATTGACACCTGTGCCTTACTAAGTGCTAAAAGGCAGGTGTTCTACATTTATGAATCTTCTATTGTATTTTCCACCATGACTATAACTCTTATCTGAAGCTGATCATCTGAGCAATTTCATGGCTCCAGCATATTTATGATTCATCACTAAGGCACCAGACCTTGATCATTCATTGGGATGAACTTAACCCTTTTCAGTCCTTGCTTGAGCAAACCAAGCTCATGAAATATCAGAAGATATCACTTTCTGGATTTCCTTCCTATATCGTTGCTTCCCCCCTGGAAAATGATCTTGCTGGCTGGATCCTTTTCTTAGCCTGACTCTGTCTGATAGGAGATCAAAGAGCTTTCATTTTCCTGTTTTCTGTATCAATTAGGCTGGCTGCACTGTGTCAATTAGATTAAGTAGCCTCCAGAGAGGAGAGACACCAGGGAGGAGGGAGATGAACTACTGGTCAGCATAGAATATGGCTGTCTTAATTCTTTCTAAGTGATTGTTTAGTCTGATGTCTTCCTTTTATGATAGTGTCTGGCTCATTTGTTCAGGGCAACCCCGCAGCACACACCAGACCTGATAATTTGTGGGTTGGATTTCTAATAAGGCTGGAGAGACACTTCCGTAGGTTTTACAATTTTTACATTTGCACATCTTCCCTAGTTTGTACATTATTTATTATTTAATAAAAAGCCCTAGGATGTTTTTGTTTGTTTAATTTGCTGTTTCATAGGATATGTACGAAGTACAAAAGTATCTTATTCCAGGCCGGGGATGGTGGTGCATGCCTTTAATCCCAGCACTTGGGAGGCAGAGGCAGGCGGATCTCTGTGAGTTCAAGGCCAGCCTGGTCTACAGAGCGAGTTCCAGGACAGCTGGGGCTACAGGGAGACCCTGTCTCGAAAAGACCAAAAAAAAAAAAAAAATCTTATTCCAAATAAATTCTAAATTCTATACCACCCAATATACCTCAGATTAGCTTAAAAACAAAATTATCCAAAGCAGTTATTGTACCCCAAGGACTATGCAAAGATTCATAAGTAGCTGTCAATCCTGCTGTACACAGCCTCTATATCTAGAAGATTCTAGCCAGAATTTTCCACTGCCACATCAAACTGCCTTTCTTGAGATAAGACTTTATCTCACTAGAGAGAGTGAACCAGTGTTTTTAAAGGCCCAAACAAGGCAGTGGTGTTTATTATGTCGTGCAATGCCGTGGAGGTCAGAAGAGGGTGTTGGAATGCCCTGGAACTGGAGCTAAAGATGGTTTTCAGCCGCCATGTGGGTACTGGGGATCGAACCCTGGTCCTCTGCAAGAGCAGTAGGTGCTCTTAACCTCTAGGTCATCTCTCCAGCCCCATTAACAACATTCTCTTGCCATACTTTTCTTTCTTGACTTTCAGATATTTCTTTCCAGTTGCTACTCCTTGGGAGTAAAACAGAGGTCATTAGGCATAAACTCCTTGGGTTCACGTTCTTGGTCATCTTCACACTTGAAGGGTTGAGCCTGGTCTTACCTACTTCACCAATATTCTATATAAGAAAGACTTTGGGGGAGGGGGCTGGAGAGATGGCTCAGCCTGTTAAGAGCACCGACTGCTCTTGCAGAGGACCCGGGTTCAATTCCCAGCACCCACAAGGCTGCTAAGCACAGTCTTTAAGATAGTCGTGGTGGCGCACGTCTTTAATCCTAGCACTTGGGAGGCAGAGGCAGAGGCAGGGGGATCTCTGTGAGTTCAAGACTAGCCTGGTCTACAGAGTGAGTTCCAGGCCAGCTGGGTCTATAGGGAGACCCTGTCTCAAAAAGACAAAAAAAAAAAAAAAAAAAAAAAAAAAAGACAAAAAAAAAGACTTTGGGGCTGGGGAGATGTCTCAGTGGTTAAGAACACTGTCTGGTCTTACAGAGACCTAGGTTCAATTCCCAACACCCACATGTTGGCTAACAACCAGGGGTTCCAGTTCCAGGGGATCTGATACCTTCTCTTCTGACTTCCATGGGCATTGAACAATAGGGGTGCATTTACATACCTGCAGAAAATAAAAATAATATTCTTTTTAAAAAGAGAGATTTCCATCCCTTACTAAGTCTTTAACCTGCGTCTCAACGATCTGATGTCCTCAGCTGTCTCTACACTCAGGTTTTAGACTCAACGTTTTCTTTCTGGCTATGCATATATGGAAAACAATAAAGAAAAAAAAAGCAGTAACTAATCAAAATAGCCAGTTTTCTTCAATTCCATATCTTCTCTCCCAGGGCTAAGTAGATAGTGACATTTTTCTTCATCAGGTTCTTAAGAAGTGCATTTACATGTTTATTCCATTCAATGGTTCCGTTCGCTCTTTAACCCACTCCTGGCTGGTTTCTGTCCTTATTTCACTGCTCTCCTTAAGGTGGGTTAGTACTTTTATCAATGACAGTCACTGCTCCATTCTTCGGCTTGCCTCCCTTCCTCCTTGCTGCTAATAATTATTAGTCCCTCCACTAGAAAAGTCTCTTCTGAGTTTGGTTTTACTTCGTCCTCTTAATCTCCCTTGTATCATTCTGAGTTCTGACTCCAGCTAATTCCCTTTCTTCTGTCCATCCCTTAGAGGTTGATTTCTTCATTTTTCTCTCTCCTCTTCTACTTTCTCACTTTAGACAAGCTTATACACACCTGGACTCTCCCTTGACTTCTCATTGCAGCTAGAGATCTTTATTTCTGATCATAGGAAGTCTTCTAGGAGACTCCTAAAAATTCAACATACATGAATAATTGGCGTGATCCCTTCCTGTGGATTGCCAGTATGAATTTCTTCACCCATCCTCCTAGCTCAGGTGGAATCCCATCGTCCTCTTGGATGCCCAGGAGTGTCTCCTCTCAGTTCTACCTTCTGCAAAGCTTTCTCCTGACCTCTGTTCTTCGTTCCACTGTCTTAGTAAAATTCCTTAGTCACCCTTCTACGATGAGGTCAGATCATGCCATTTACAGGATTAAAGACCCTTGCAAGAAATGTTTCAGTCAAAATTCCCTGGTGTAACTTATGATCCCCTTCACAAATTGGCCAAGCTTTGTTTTCTAATGACCTCTGGTCTCCCGCCCCATGTGCCGTTACATACTCCAGAGTGTTCCCCATTGTGCCTTCAAAGCTCACCTCAAGGTTCTCCTCTTCCCTGGAATGCTCATGTTTCTTCTCTTGCCCTACTCTTCACTGAGCACAGCCCCATTCCACTCCCACATGTCCCACCGTAGTCATTGTTCTGCCTTCGGTGTTCCCGCAGCATTTTATGCATGCTTCCACTCAGACGGTCCTTGTCTCCTTGTGTTGGCTGTCTGCTGCAATGCCTCCCTTACCAGACCACTAGCTCCTATAAAGCCCCTTCACCTTGTCCTCTGTGAGGCATGCTCCCCCAAGCTTCAGCTCTGTCCTCAAGATGAAAGGAAAAGCACTGAATAGTGGCTTCAGGTAGAACCAGGACTTTCCAGTTCCCCAACACTATTCTACCCACGCGGCCTATGGCAGCTCTTAGATTGATGTCATCTACTTACTTTCTCATCTCTACCAGAATGAGAGTATCTCACCCCCAGGAGCTCACATTATTCACAATTGCCACCCAAGCTTTTCCACAGCCATCCTGAACAATAGGTTCTAAATATGAAATGTTCAATAATTGCCCAACTCTTTAAGTGTCTGTTGTTTGTCATTTTAGTTATTTCCACCATTTCAGTTATTTTTAGTTGTCAAATGGTGTTTTTGTTTTGAATAAAGTAGGATATTTATTTGTTTATTTATATTTTGGTGTTTTTGAGACAAAGTCTTCCTGTAGCCCCTGTAGACCAGGCTAGCCTTGAACTCACAGAGATCCACCTGCCTCTGACTCCCGAGTGAGTGCTGGGATTAAAGGCGTGCACCACCACGCCCGGCCTTAACTAGGATATTGTTTACCAAGCTCTTGTTACTGCACAATGAACATTTTGCCACAGTAGCTCCGCCTATGTAGATCATTGGAACACTGCAGTTCCTGGAGAAGGAATAAGCTTAAGTTGGCAGGAAACAGTCTTCATTTGTGGGAAAGTGAACCTGAGTGAGTAACAAATTAAAAGGGAAAGACTGAACAGGCAGTGATACATGGCGCTTGCTCACGCATCACACTGGAATGCCAATAAATGTGTAACATCGTACACCCTGGAATTGTTATAATTATTAACCCCGTTTATTAGAAAAGAGAATCAATGTTACTACTGAACTTGCTTAGCAGATATATTAAAAAAAAATAAAACACCAACACAAAGTCTCTGTTCAAGTATTTTCGGTTGGTTTCTTCATTATCTACAAGTTATGAGATGGAAGAAAACATTACTTTTTTTTTTTTTTGGTCTTTTTGAGACAGGGTCTCCCTGTAGTCCCAGCTGGCCTGGAACTGGCTATGTAGACCAGGCTGGCCTTGAACTCACAGAGATCCATCTGCCTCTGCCTCCCAAGTGCTAGGATGAAAGGCGTGCGCCACCACGCCTGGCAACATTACTTTTTTTAGCCTTTTTTTTTCTTTTTCTTTTTTCTTTGAGACAGGGTCTCCCTATAGCCCTGGCTGGCCTAGAACTCACTATGTAGACTTGGTTGGCCTTGAACACTCAGAGATCTGCCTGCCTCTGCCTCTGCCTCTGCCTCCTCAGTGCTGGGATTAAAGGCATGTGCCAGCACACCTATCATATATTAATTTTTGATCACCTGAGAGGGTTGGGAAGTTTATGGAAGAAGAGAGGATCAGAGCGAGCTTTTAGCTTGGCATGGTGAGGCATGTCTGTAACACAGCATTCAAGAAACTAAGGCAGGCAGACCAGGAGTTGGAGGCCATCCTGGTTTATACAGTGAGTGCTGGATTAGACTTGGGTTGTCTCAATAAACAAAACAAAAAAGAACCAACTTTTTTCTCTTCTATCTTTGTTGGTTTGCACAGATAACTCACATTCACCATGAAAAATCCACCAATGTAGGTGAGCCCCTGGCATGTACATTGAAATACTGATCTGAGTGAACTTGTGTGAGAGCCTTCACATTCTATATGCTAGAATTATCCTGCGAATTCTGTATTAGTAATACTAATCGCTGATTGTATTTGTTATTTTCTCATTGCTGTGACCAAATATTTGACAAAAATAACTTAGGAGAGAAAGGATTCATCTTGGCTCAAGGAGGATCCAGGCCATCAGGAAAGGGAGGCTTGGGGGCAGCAGAGGCTCAGGAACGTGGCCCTGGGAGCTTGCTCCATCTTGGTGAATCTTGAAGCAGAGAAAGGAATGCTGTGCTCAGCTGGCTTTCCTTTTTTAGTTGGTCGTGGACCCCACTCTTTGAGAGTTTATCATCTACATTCAGGGCAGTTCTTCCTCTTACAGACACACCCAAAAGACTGCCTCCATTACTGTTCTAGGTATTTCTTGAAATCCAATCAAGTTGATAATGGAAATTAACTACCACAGTAATTATATTAAATAATGTACTTTTTCTCAATATAGCATATTGCCAAAACTGCTTTGTTTCAGCCAATCAAATACAGCTATGATTATTGTGTTTTTCCCTCTTCACTTTTTCCCTTTTCTTTTTTTTTTCAATCTTAAGTCAAACTGGACTGTGCTGTGGGTATTTCCCAGTGTCATTAACTCATATGCATATATCTCTACTTACCCCATATCCTGTCCTGTTTCCTACACCTTTCTAAGCTTCATGTATGAATCATTCAAAGTTTTACATATTGCATAAATTACACATTTTCTTTTCAGTATTTAGAAACCATTCTTTCTCCCTTACTTGAGAGATTTTTAGCTTCTTAGCTAAATGAGCTCACCATTGCTCATCCCAATATGCATAATTAAAGTCAGCTTTTTTGGTATTTTTGAGACAGGGTCTCCCTTTTAGTCCCAGCTGGCCTGGAGCTCACTCTGTAGACCAGGCTGGCCTTGAACTCACAAAGATCCACCTGCCTCTGCCTCCCAACTGCTAGGATTAAAGGCATGTGCTACCAAGCCTGCCTGGCTTAAAGTCAGCTTTTCTGACTCTCTTCTGTCTCTGTCTCTTCCTCTCTCTCACCCTTACCCATCTTTTTCTTTCTTCCAGAACATGGTTGGGAGGAACTCTCTGATAGAGAGAAGGCACCTGACTGTGAAGGCATTTCACAGCTCGTTAATTACCTATTGGACATTTGCTCCTTTCAAGACTATTAAGCAGATGGGGGTTCAGGATCGGAGGAACCAGTATGGGGAGCAGTTTGTCTACTTTACATGGAGACCCCTAACCCCTGCTGACTAGGGGATTTGGGATTTTAACAGCTGCTGAAGGAGTAAGAAAAAGAGGGAGACCCTGGTAGTCAAGACAGAAAGCAATTTAATGGATTAGTGTTAGAATCTCAATTCCCTTTTATCACAGTCATCCTTTATCGAAATGCTTGGTGATGAAACTTTGTATTTTCAGGGACAAAGGAAGGGAAAAGGCAAGACGTTCTAGGCACTACTAAGTTAGTGAGGTGATGTGGGGGTTTCAACATTCTGCCAGATCATAAAATGTAGACCTGAAAACAGCTTCCTATGCACTCTTAGTGTACTAGAGTTTGCAAGTGGCACTTCAGAGTTATAAAGAAATATTCAGCACCAGCCAGTAACATGAAATCTGGAAGTTTATGTTGAGTCCTTTAAGTTAAAATGACTAGAAGCTTCCCGGAAATGAGTCCATAATTGATTTGTGAAGATGAGATGCTTGCAATTCACAGCTGTCTAATGTATAAGAAACATAAATAAATAATAAAGATATGTTTTTGGCTGCAAAATTTGATTAGCCACACCCTCAGGTGGGTATTTATGATGTTTGCACTTTTCTGCCATAGAGTTACACCGAATCATTCCTCACCAGAAAGAACCTGATCTTGGTATGGAGAGGGGCTGGAAGCGAAGTTGATTTTTGTATTTTGTTTCACTTTGTGATCCCTTGCCAGGATTAAATAAAAGGTAAGCATGCAGGAAATCCATGAGAGGGCTGCTTACTGTCATTCCATTAGGCGCATTTCCATTATGTGCTGCTCTTGTGCAAATCACGCATAGGAATGGGGTGTGTGTTAGGAGTGCACTGGAGCTATTTAAGAAGGTAACTTCAGTGATGTGGAGTCACAAGAAACTGGTTGGGAGCCTCTCTTCTGTCCTGTACTGGCATAATCATTAGAGGCCTTTTTAGTTTCTCTGACTCTGTTTTCTCTTTCTTTAAAATGGAGAGAATAAACAGGGCACGATGATGGCACACACATTTAATTCCAGTATTCAGGAAGCAGAGGCAAGGGGATCTCTTGAGTATGAGGCCAGTTGGTCTACATAGCAAGTTCTAGGCCATCCACGCTACAAAACAAAAATGGGGAGAATACCACCAATTGTGTACTTTGAGGATTTAATAAGATAAAGAAGTGATTGTATCAGCCACTGGTTCTGAAACTTTATCACCCATAAGAATCCTCAGAGAGTTTGTCAGAGCACAGGCTGTTGGCTCAGAAATTTCTGATTGAGAGCACTGGAGTAGAGCTTGAGAATTGATATTTCAAATAAAATCCCAACTACACTGAGGCCGAGGCTGCAAAATTTGAGAAGCACTGCTGCAGATGACAAGGCATGGTTGCTCCTGTGTTTGTCTAGGTTGGGGAGATGGCTCAGTGGGTGAAGTGTTTGCAGTGCAAATAGAGGGACCTGAGTTCAGATCTCAGGCACCCACATAAAAGTCAGGGGTGACTGGATGTGCCTATAATCCCAGTACTGGGAGGCGGAGCCAAGAGAGTCCCAGGGGCTCATCTACTAGGCAGTCCAGCCAATCAGCAAGTTCCAGGTTCAGCAAACTTGAGACCCTACCTCAAAAGACACAATGAAGAGTGAGATAAGGCACTCACTGTAAACCTCTGACTTCCACATGCGCATGTACAGATCCACATGCACACACACATATACACGTGTGCACATATACATGCAAACTGTACACGCATAGTGGAAAATGTTATTATAATTGTCATTATAGTTATTCTTCAAGAAAGATTATTGCCTTTTCCCTTATTCCCTTAGAGAAATCAAGAGGTGATAGTAATCACCTTTGAACTAAAGTATAAACTCTGCCATTCAGTATAATGGAAACCACAGAAATCTCTAAGGAAATTGAACTTGTAGAATATTAAAAATGTAAACATGTATGCACACTTCCAGTTTATTCAAATGTTTGTATACCTCTAAATTTGCTGGTTAACAGCACTTGACAGGAAGTGGAAGTACGAAAATAAACAGAGGGGCTCATTGAACACAGGAAGTCCTGGAAATCTTGCAAGACTGTCAGTTCCTTTAAGATGTCTAGCCAGACTTTAGGACTGTATGTTCACAAATACCCAACATCAGCCACTTTCATTTTACTTATCCCTAGCTTTCCAGGTCACACTGCCACTTTAAAACATTTGAAGTTTCAAGGGACACAAATCTCAACCTTGGAATGTACATATTAATTTCCTTTTCTCATCCCATGTTTTTATAGCACATTTTAGTGGGCTACTTACAGGTTAAACCTCCAAGTATGCTTTCTTTTTTAAATGGGGAAAAATTTAGGTAATGATAGCGAGTTGTTTTCATCATCAACATGTCACTTTTATCATTTTTATTATTAGAGTGTTCTAATAACAGAATGATCACATCTGCCATTATATGAATGTTGTTCGGATTTAAGTATGTGTTAATAATAATTTAGAGCCAGGCGTGGTAGTGCATGCTTTTAATCCCAGAACTCGGGAGGCAGAGGCAGGTGGATCTCTGGGAGTTAAAAGCCAGCCTGGTATACATATCGANAAAAAAAAAAAAAAAAAAAAAAAAGAATAATTTAGAATTATTGTTTTACTGTGACAAATGTATGAGAATGCATGCATTCAGATTTTAGCATTGAAGTATTATCTTTTTGTTTTGAGACCATGTCTCACTCAATTAGGCTGGCCTGGAACTGACTCTGTAGTCCAGGCTGACCTTGAAGTCATAGCAATCCTCCTGTCTCAGGATCCCAGATGCTGAGATTATACCACACCTGACCGAAGTATTATCTTTTTTTTTTTTCTGTCTTTTTTTGAGACAGGGTCTCCCTATAGCCCCAGCTGGCCTGGAACTCACTCTGTAGATCAGGCTGGCCTTGAACTCACAGAGATCTGCCTGCCTCTGCCTCCCGAGTGCTAGGATTAAAGGTGTGCACCACCATACCCGGCTTAATGAAGTATTATCTTTAGAAAATTACCCCTTCCCCATGCCAGTTAAACAAAATACAGCACATGGATTCACATACGTAGCACACTTACAGAACTCCAGGAAGTATTTTTAAACACGAATAGTAATGTTAATGAGACACAACAGTAGAGTGGTGAATTCCTAAGAGTCATGAGACAAAATGTTCACAGCACAGCACAATGTCGAGTTTCTCTGTGAGCACTGTGTTTGTGAGTATGAATCTGACTGTGGTGAGCATTCTAACTTGCCCCCTCATGAATTCCCTTCTTGACATTGTACAACTCTTTCCTTTGTGATACGGAAACTCTCCCTTGCAGAATCTTTTTCCACAGCTGGCTTTCATCAGTTTATGATAAATATTTCAGTTTTTTTCCACTTTATTTTTCTTTAACAATAACTGCTGCTGAATCAAATCATCCATCTTCTCTCCTATGTAAGAGTGTCGTGTTGACGAGTACATGAGGCACCATTTGCAATTCAGTTTTTTCTCCCCCACTTGGTGTTTTCAGGGACTCCGTCTCAATTATACTTGGCAGGCAGTTCAAATAAATTTCTTTAATCATTCTGAAATTTAAATTCAGAATTCATTGCGAATGTTTTCCTTTGTCTCATAGAGACTTGTGTGTACAAATGAAAGACTAATTTTTTTAATCCAAAATGTTGTTTATTGAGATGGTTTCTCACTCATCTTGATTCAGGGTACTTTTAGTGCTGCTTCCTCCTGGAGAAGCATCCTTCGTGAGCCGTGCTTTTCCACCTGTGGGCTGACAGAGGAGCAGCCAACACACAAGACTACCATTGGTGCATGGCTAAAGACCGTGATGATTTTTTGTTTTTGTTTTTGTTTTTTGTCTTTTTGAGACAGGGTCTCCCTGTAGCTCTGGCTGTCCTGGAACTCACTCTGTAGACCAGGCTGGCTTTGAACTCACAGATATCCGCCTGCCTCTGCCTCCCAAGTGCTAGGATTAAAGGTGTGCGCCACCATGCCCGGCCTGATCATGGTGATTTTATAACATCCTGGGCATTTCACATCCATGAAATAGGAATTGAGGCTCTGCACCAGGCGCTGCTTCTTGTTTTTCCTCTTCTCCTCTTCCAGAGAGGGATGAAGGAGGTCTCTTGCGAGAAGCATGTTCATGTAGGGAGGTTGTCACCGCCAGAAAGGGAAAGACTAATCTTAAAGTTTGTTACTTATATAAGAATTTTTGTGCACATTTATAAGCAATATTCAGACATATGGCACAGAGAAACAAGTAGCATCTTTAAAGTGTCCTCAGATGGGCTGGAGAGATGGTTCATTGGTTAAGAGCATATGCTGCTCTTGTAGAGGACCAGAGTGTGGTTCCCATCACCCACATCTGGTGGCTCACAACTACCTGCAATGCCAGCTTTAGAGGCTCTGACACTGTCTTCTTTACCTCCAATGCCACCCCCATTCACATGTACCTACCCCGCCTCCACATACATGCAATTAAAGGTGAAATGAATCTTAAAAAACGTTCACATATAACTAAAATTCATTTTCTATTTAGCAGAAGGATTTAGTCCATAACTAAATTCTTTTCTTGTGTGCGTGCAAGCATGTGTGTGCATGTGTGCGCATGTGGAGGTCAAAGGTTGATTTCAGATGTCTTTCTCTATTGCTTTCCACATTATTATTTTATTGTTTGTGTGTGTGAGGAGGTGTGTGTGCATGTGTCATGGCACACATCTGGAGGTCACAGGACACCTTTGAGGAGTCAGTTCTTTCCTTCCCCTATGTGGTTTCCAGAGATTGAACTCAGGATGGCAAGCTTGGTGGCAAATACTTTTAAACCCATTGAACCATCTTACCACCCCTGCCACCTTATTTTTTGAGACAGCATCTCTTACTAAACCCAGAGCTGACTGATTGGGTTGATTGACTGACTGGCGAGTAGTCCTCTGTCTCTGTGTGCTATCTGCCTGACTTTTACCTGAGTGCAGGTAACCTGAACTCAGGTCTTCATGCTTTTGTGCCAGGCAATTTACCAACTGAGCCATCTCCCCAAGCCCACATAATTAAATTCTTTATGTTAATTAACTTATCAACCTTTCCATCAGTTATAGGTTATGTGTTTTATTATAAACCCCAAAGAGATTAGAGAACTTGTCCTTGTCAGCTCAGATATGGTAAGTCTCTAGTTTCACTCATGTTGTTAGCCATTCTGCCTGTCCAAGAATATCCATCTATTAGTGAATTTGGTAAATACTACTGCATTTCTTGATTCTAAGATAATAGCCTGGGTATCATTTAATAACTTTCCAGAAGAGAATGAATCACTCACTACAAACAATATATATTGTGTACTATGTTTATGATAGAGATAGAGATATATAACTATGTATAAGTATATATATATATAATATATATATATATATTATATACATAAACACAATACAGAAGATTGGGAGATGGTTCATTTGGTAAAGTACTTGCACAAATACAAGTTGCCAGAATCTACAAAAAATACAGTGCACCCCTGTTATCCCAGGACTGGGTATCCAGAGACTGAAGGGTCCTTGGAGCCTGTTGGCCAACTACTCTTAATGACTTGGTGAGCTCCAGGTTCACAAAAATAAAGTGGGGAGTGATAGAGGAAGACACCTGACTTTAACCTCTGGCTTCCACATGCCTGTGCACTCTTATGGCAAATGGCACATTCCTCCACACATATGCATACACCACATAAATATGCAAAAAGTACAAAATACTATATTTAGTCTTAGTCTCAAATTCCTTTTTAACATTGGGAAAATATGCCTTAATTTCTTCTTTTTATTGATAGTTTTACAAGTTTTGAAGTATATATGTATATGTACTTAGCATATTAAGTACATATATAGTTAAGCATATTTATGTACATAAACCTAAGGATCTAAAGGTCTTTCCCTTTATTTAAGTCCCTATTTCAAGCTTCTATTCTTTCTTTCTTTCTTTGTTTTTTTTTTTTTTTTGTCTTTTTGAGACAGGGTCTCCCTATAGCCCCAACTGTCCTGGAATTCACTGGGTAGACCAGGCTGGCCTTGAACTCACAAAGATCCACCTGCCTCTGCTTCCCAAGTGCTGGGATTAAAGGCGTGCACCACCACGCCCAGCACACAGATATATATGTTTTTTATTTTATGTGTATTAGTATATTACCTGCATGTATGTAAGTGCACCTGTGTTATGCAATGCCTACAGAAGTCAGAAGATGGCGACAGATTCCCTAGAACTGGAGTTACAGACAGTTGTTAGCTGCCATTTGGGTGCTGGGACATGAACCCCAGCCCTCTGCAAAAGCAGCCTGTGCTCTTAAATGCTGACCCATCTCTCCAGCCTTTTAAGCTTCTATTCTTGACATTGTCTCCTAACCAATACTGTGGAACAACTATTTACATAGGATTTGCAGTGTATTATTAAAGTAACTTAGAGATAATGTTAAGTATGTGGAAGGGTATGAACATGTTACATGAGAATACTGCATCATTTTATATAAGGCAGTTGAACATCCACCCAATCCTCAATGTATGGAAGGACTGTATACTAGGGTGGGGGAGATGTTTATATTAAGGAGATTTTATGAATCATTTTTTCTCTCTTCAAGTTTGAGGTTCTGTTAGACCAAACACTCACATCTTTGTCTATTATGGAAATGGCCTTAGAGATCAGTAAATCTTAGAAAGAGAACTCAGAATGTTGCCATTCTTCACTGTCTGTCATGCTTTGAATGTTTGTTTCATCAAAAACTCATATTAAGATTTGATTGACATTATAATAGCATTAAGAAGTGGTGCCTTTAACAGGGGTTTAGAACATGAGGACTTTGCCCTTATGGATGAGGTTAATGCGGACTTTGCCCTTATGGATGAGGTTAATACAAATAAAGAAGGGGAAATTCAACAACCTTTTGCCTCCCCCCCCCAACTCTTCTATCATAAGAGGTCAGCCTTCTTCTTTTCCAAAGAATGCAGAGTTCAAGATTCTATTAAGTAAACATAGACTATTTCTTTACCAGGCCACAGACCTGCCAGTGTGTTGAGTTTGGACTTCCCAGTCTTCAGACTTTATATAATTTATAAATTACCCAGTCTCATGTATTTTGTGATAGCAACAAAAATGGACTAAGACACAGTCAACTTAAAATACATAAAAATATTTATTGAGCATATAGTCTATGAAAAACTCTGCATAAAATGTTAAAAATAATTGAGATGACTAAAACATAACCTGTGAGCTGAAATTCAGACAGTAGAGACTACATGTAAACTATTTACTCAAAAGCAGATAAGAAGAAGCCTCATAAGCTCAAAACTGATCAAAGAAAGGCTTTGAAAATGATAGCCATAGAATTAAAAAAAAAATCTTGGGCTGGAGAGATGGCCTAGCGGTTAGGAGCGCCGACCGCTCTTACAGAGGACCCGGGTTCAATCCCCAGCACCCACATGGCGGCCAAGAACCGTCTGAGGCTCCAATTCCAGGAGAACTCCAGTTCCAGGGGAATCCGACACCCTCTTCTGACCTCCGCGGCATTGCATGACACGGGTGCACAGACTTGCATGCAGACAGTACATTCATACACATACGGAAATAAATAAAATTAAAAAAAATTTTTTTTTAAATCTCAAAGGAACCAAAGAGGTAAAAGTTCTCAAAACACATAATGGTAAAAAATTAAACCTCAATGTACAATCAAACAGAAACAAGAAAAATTGCAACATTGTGTGTGGAGAGAGTAGAGATCTCAGCATGGTCACATGCTGTTGTTGCTGTGTAAATCAACCCACCTTTCTGGGAAATAATTTTTTACTCATGAGTCAAGATTCTTGAACATGCTGACCAAGGGAAATTATCTGATAAATATGCAGGAATACATTAATAAGGGCTTCCACTGCAGCAAAATTGGAAATTGTCAACATTAAATAAGTTGTGTAGTATTGCAGCAACAGACACTTACCTCCTGATTTGGCCAGCAAATAAGTCCCCTTACTTGTCTCTTTTCACTTAGTTGACCAGGGGCTGCCATGAAACTATGTCTAATAGACCACAGGTGATTGATTCGTCTCATTGAAGACATCACCTGGGAAGTTTAGAAATTAGCAAGAGCAGGAAAAGAAACCAGTGTACTAGTGAAGAGAAGACCCCAGTCTCTGGATGTGTGGATGCACCAAGAATACATGGACACAAACCTATATGCAGAACCTACATGCAGACAGTACATTTATACACATACAAAAATAAATAAAATTTAAAAAATAAAATAAAATAAAAGGCTGCTTAGTGTAGTAGTGTTCACTGCATATGCACCAGGTTTGCACTTGGTGCCTGCGAAGCCAGAAGAGTCCGGAAAAGGGTGCTGGGTAACTTTGAACTGGCATTATAAATTATTAGGAGTCACTATATGGGTGCTGGTAACAGAACCTGGGTCCTCTGCAAAAGCAGTGAGTGATCATAACCATTGAACCATCTCTCCAGCCCTCACTTCAGCCTTCTTAAATGCTGTGTATAAATCTGTCCATATATTTAAACCACCCCTACCTTTGACTGTTAGAAGCAAGCCCAGGGCCTCTACTGTCTCTGACTCTCCAGTGCTGGGATTGCAGGTGGGCCTAGCTTTTTCCGTGGATGCCACATCTGTGGAGTATTGTCTTGATTGTCATGCAATGTGGGAGGGCCCAGCCCACAATGAGTGGTGCCACCCTGGGCATGAACCAGGGGAGCAAGCCAGTGAACAGCATTCCTCCATGGCCTGTGCTTCAGCTCCTGCCTCCAGGTTCCTGCCCTGAGTTCCTGCCTTGGGCTCCCTAAGTGATGAACTGTGACCCAGGAGATGTAAACTGAATAAACCCTTTCCTCCACAAGTTGGTGTCAGAGTGTTTTGTCACAGCAATGGAAGACAAACTAGGACACCAGAAAAGCCCAGACCAACGTATTCCCAGTTCTAAATGTCTGTAGATGCCAACCCACAATATTTTACCCAGCAAAAATGTCTATTACAGTTGAAGGAGAAAGAAAATCTTTAAAAAAATTTTTATTTATTTTTATGTGTATGAATGTACTGTCTGCATGTAGGTTTGTGCACCCGTGTCATGCAATGTTGCAGAGGTCAGAAGAGGGTGTCAGATTCCCCTGGGAACTGGAGTTAAAAATGGTTCTTAGCTGCCATGTGGGTGCTGGGATCAAACCCAGGTCCCCTGCAAGAGCGGTCAGTGCTCTTAACCACTAGGCCATCTCTCTATCCCCCCCAAAAAACTTCTATGACATGAATAGGCTGAAAGAATTCATGTCCAGAAAACTAGTCCTTCAGAGAATACTTGAAGCAATACAAAGAGCACAAGACAGGAATGACTATACCAAAGCAGCAACAGAAAGAAGTTAAATGAACTATGGAAATACTAAGCTAGACCAAGAATGCAAACAGAAACTGAAATGATGGGAAGCAATACACATATATCAATAATCACTTTAAATATCAATGGACTGAACTCCCCAGTCAAGAGACACAGACTACTTCAATCTCCTTCCAGCATTTAAAATTTTCACTGTATAAATCTTTAGTGTCTTTGGTCAGGTTAGTTCTGAGATTTTTTTTTTTTTGAGGCCATCATGAATGAGAAGGTGTCCCTGTATTCCTTCTCCAATTGCTTGTTGTTGGCATAAAGAAAGCTACTGATTTTTCTAGATTAATTTTGTAATCTGCCACTTTACTGAAACTGTTCATGATTTCTAGGAGTTTTCTGGTGGAATTTTTGGTGACCTTTAGGTATACTATTGGCAAAAAGGGATAGTTTGACCTCCTCTTTTCCAATTAGTACAACTTTAATTTCCTTCTCTTGTCTTACTGCTCTAGCAAGAGTTTCAAGTGCTATAATGAAAAGGAGTGGATTGAGAAAAAGATGAAAAACATGTTTGGCAGAATACATGAGCTGTGGTGGTGTGTGTGGGGGCAACAAATGGGTAATGGGTCCAGATTTGATTGGGAAATTTTGTATGAAATGCAGAAAGCTTCAATAAAAATTGGCTTTTGGAAAAAATTGTAAAATTTTCAAAATGGAAGAATTCGAAATATAAAATATATTTTATCACATGGAAAAAAAAAGCCAAGGAGTGGAGATAGGGAGCAACTTACTGGGTTCCTGACTTTAAGGGGAATGCTTCTAATTTTTCTCCATTTAGAATGACTTTGGTTGTGGGTTTGTTGTATATGGCTTAAATTATGTTGAGGAATGTTCCTTCTAGTCCAATTCCCCCTAGGACTTTAAGCATGAAGGCATGTTGGATCTCCTATGCTGGCACAAAACAAACCCGTAGATCAATGGAACAAAATTGAAGATGCAAACTTGAGCACATGCAATTTCAGCTACTTCATATTTGAGAAAGGGGTCAAGAAGACTCAGTGGAGGAAAGACAGCATCTTCAGCAAATGGTGCCAGCAAAACTGGATCACCACTTGTAGAAGAATAAAACTAAACCCTGCCTTTCACCTTGTACAAAAGTTAACTCTACATGGATAGAAGACCTCAATGTGAAACCTGAAAGTCTGAAAATGATAGGAAAAAACATTGGCAGTAACAAGATATGTATGAAAAGTCTAAATTAGACAGCAGTTGCACAGGAAATAAGATCAAGAATTGACAAGGGACCTCATTAAACAAAAAGGTTCTGTACGGTGAAAGAAACAATCAAACAAGTGAAGAGAAAACCCAGAGTGGGAGGAAACCTTTATCAATGACACATCTGACAGAGGTTTAGCATCCTGAGTTTATAAATTACTCAAAAACCAAGGATCAAGAAAAGAAATGACCCACTGAAAAGATGGAGTAAAGAGCTGAACAGAGACTTCACAAATGAAGAAGTAAAGATGGATGAGAAACATCTTAAAAAGTGTTCAACATTGCTAATAATTAAGGAAATGCAAAATAAAACCACTGTAAGACTTAATCTTACCCCAGTAAGACTGGCTATGATCAAGAAAACAAACAATACCAAATGCTGGAAAGGTTGTGGGGAAAGGGGAAAACTTATTCACTGCTGGTGGGAGTGCAAACTCGTGTAACCCCTATGGAAAGCAGTGAGGAGAACTCTTAAAAGACTCAAAATGAACTTACTTGACCCAGTCATACCTCCCTGGGTGTATACCTAAAAGATGCATCCTATTGCAGAGATACTTGCACAACCATGTTTTTGCAGCTCTTTTCAAAATAGCGAAGAACTGGAAACAACCTAAGTATCCCTCAACTGATGAGTAGATAATGAAAATATGGTACATCTCCACAATGGAGTTCTATGCAATGGTAAAGAAAGATGATATCATCATGAACTTATTACATGCATTGACATGTATATTGAACTATCTCTGCATGTCTGGAATAAAGTCAACTTGACCATGGTGAATGATCTTTTGGATATATGCCTGTATACAATCTACAAATCTTTTATTGAGATTTTTAGAAAATTTTTTTTAATTTTTATTTTATGTGTATGAGTGTATTGCCTATCTGTATGTAAGAGTAAGTTCACCTGTGTTGTGCAATGTCTGTGGAGGTCAGAAAGGGGCATTGGATCCCCTGGAACTGGAGTTACAGAAAGTTGTTAGCCTCCAGGTGGGTGCTGGGAATTGTACCTAGGTCCTCTGAAAGAGCAACTAGTGCTCTTGCTCATAACTGTTGAGCTATCTCCAGCCCCTTAATGAGACTTTTTACATCTATTTTCATTAAGGATATTGGCCTGTAGTTTTCAATTTGTGTGCGTGTACGTGTGTGTGTGTGTGTGTGTGTGTGTGTGTGTGTGTTTACTTGGTTTTGGTATTAGAGTAATACTGGATTTGTAGAAAGAATTTGGGAGTTCTCCTTCTGTTCCGTCTTTTTGAAGTATTGGTTGTAGTTGTTCTTTGAAGGCCTGGTAAAACCTGCTGTGAATCCCTCTAGACCTGGGCTTTTTTTTTGTTTTATTTTGTTTTGTTTTTTTGGTCTTTTTGAGACAGGGTCTCCTTGTAGCCCCAGATGTCCTGGAACTCGCTCTGTAGACCAGGCTGGCCTGGAACTCACAAAGATCCACCTGCCTCTGCCTCCCAAGTGCTAGGATTAAAGGCATGTGCCACCATGCCCAGCAACCTGGGCTTTTTTTTAGTTGGAAGGCTTCATGTTACTGTTTCAATCTCCTTAATTCTTATGGGTCTGTTTAAATTGGTGATTATTTCTTGGTTTAACCTTATTAGTTCCATTGAGTCTATAAATTCATCCATTTCTTTTAGATTTTCTTATTATATGGAGTATAGGTTTAAAGACTATTCCCTTATAATGTTCTGGAGTACTTTGATGTCATAATTATTCCCTTTTCATCTCTGATATTGTTGATTTGGAGTTGCTCTTTCTTTCTTTTGGTTAGCTGGGCTGAGTCTGCCCATCTTGTTTATCTTTTCAAAGAACCAGCTCTTAGCTTTGTATTATTTTCTGTGTTTCTAGTTCATTGATTTCTGTTGTGATTTTTTTTTGGGGGGGCTCTTTTTTGAGACAGGGTCTCCTGTTAGTTCCAGCTGGCCTGGAGCTTGCTGTGTTGACCAGACTGGCCTTGAACTCACAGAAATCTGCCTGCCTCTGTCTCCCCAGTGCTGGGATTAAAGATGTGTGCTACCATGCCCAGCTTCTTGTGTGAATTTTCTTATTTCTTCTCATCTACTGGATTTGGGTTTGGTTTGTTCTTGTTTTTCCAGATTCTTGAGTTGGGTCACTAAGTCATTTATTTGTGCTCTTTCTGATTTTTTAGCATAGGAGCTTGGAGCTATAAATTTCCCTGCTTTTAATGTGTCCCAGAAGTTTTGTTATATGGTGTTTTCATTTTCATTTAATTCCAGGAAATTTTTATTTATTTCTTGATTTTTTTTCTTTGATCCATTTATCAGTCAGTTGTATGTTATTTAATTTCCATGAGTTAATGTAGTTACTAGAGCTTCTTTTGCTGCTGATTTTAGGCTTTATTTCATTGTGTTCACATAGGATATATAGTATTATTTATTTAGGACATATAGTATTATTTATTTTTTCTTTGTTTGGTATTTGTTGAGGTTTGTTTTGTGTCCCAGGTATGTTGTCTATTTTAGAGAAACTTCAAAGTGATACTGAGTAGAAAGTGTATATTTCGGTGCTTGAGTGGGATATCCTGTAGATGTCTCTTAGGTCCATTTCATGTATGGTATCATTTAATTCCATTCTTTTTCTGTTTATACTTTGTTCATATGACCTATCTATGGAGAAAAATGGAGTACTGAAGTCATCTAATATTCCTGAGTTGGGGTTAATCTGTGTCTTGATATTCAGTAGTATTAAAAAAAATTTTTTTTATTAATTTTATTTATTTCTGTATGTGTATGAATGTACTGTCTGCATGCAAGTCTGTGCACCCGTGTCGTGCAACGCCGCGGAGGTCAGAAGAGGGTCTCGGATTCCCCTGGAACTGGAGTTCTCCTGGAATTGGAGCTTCAGACGGTTCTCAGCCGCCATGTGGGTGCTGGGGATCGAACCCGGGTCCTCTGTAAGAGCGGTCGGCGCTCTTAACCGCTAGGCCATCTCTCCAGCCC
>VZQC01004106.1:1213058-1223849 GCA_009823505.1 Rhizomys pruinosus
GGGGGTGATTCTATGCTTGTCCAGAGCACAAGCAGCATGTTCAGGGCCTGATCCTGGAGCGAGGAGGTTGGGAACAGAGTCGACAGGGCTCTGGCTAACTACCAGGCTCGTCTAGAGCTAGAGCTGGTTATGCAGTGTCTAGTCCTAGAGCGGGGCAGGGGCAGCAGGGGGGAGAAGGGGGTCAGGGGCTGACTACTGTTTTTTATTGAGTAGAGTTTCAAATCATCCATCCTTTCCTTTATTATATTTGTGCAGCTTGCCTCAATTAATGTTAGGATTATATGTTTTCCTGTATTATCTTCCAAATTTTCTATGTATTTAAAAATTCAGCTCTTAATTTATCTGGGCTTGGGTTTCTGATAACAGGTTTACAAAAAATTGGGTAAAAAATCCAAACAAATATACATAAATTTAACAGACCAAGTGTTTTATTATTTTTTTGAGAAACCTGGAGATTAACATTGAAAACAAATTTGGGGAAAACAAAGTTCAGGATATGATGTGCTTCAAAAGCAAAGTTTTATTTTGTTAATCAACCCTCTGCCTTCTGGTTTGGCATTATCAAATTCAGTTCTATTGAAAATAAGCATATTTATATGTATTACATATATTATTTAAGATAAGATACCAGTTACATTAGAAAGCCATGTAAGTCTGCTGATCTGAGAATGTGTGCCTATAGCAGTGCCTGATTTGGATTCTACGGGTGGATTTGGACATATTCAACGAGACAAAGAAAACAAACATACATAAGCATTGGGTTTATCTAGTTACTATGATCATTAAAGCCTTTCCTCTCATGGAACTTCAAAACTGGCAAAAGAACAAAGCTAAAACTTAACAGTGCTGCTATTTTTAATCAGTCATGTGTTCTAAATACATTAATTGCATACCAGCTCTTTAAAATACTTGTGCTTGGCTAAGAGATAGGACATTGTGTTTTTGAAATAAAACATTTCCCCAAATGACTACTTTTTATAAAGGTAATTTTTGTGAAGCTTTTAATTACAGATTGACCATAGATGGAATACTGACTCTAATATGAGGTTGAATATGATAATGTATTCTTTTTTGCCTTCACATTCTGCATTTCTCCTTTTTTGCACTATAGGCCCTTTTCATGCTTTGTGTGCATGGGAGGGGGCTCCTGCCTGCCTCCTAAATCACATAGAAGAGATTCAGGGTCAAGTTACTAGACTTGAGTGAAAACACAAAATGGAAAATCTAGGGAAGATGGAGATTTGAAGCAGGCTGCCATATTTAGACCAGGGCTTAGAAAACAAACTTACCACCTCAAGTTCAGGAACATAGAGCATTTATGCTGCTACTGACTCACTGTGTGAAGGATAGATAGACTGTCCACTATCTTCATTTGACCCCTACCTGGCAGATGGCCCACCATTTTATCAAGCTGTATGTTTTCCTGAATAGAACTAATACTGTGTTCTATAACAACAAGTAGTCTACCCTAATAAATAGGAGGTTTCTGAACCACCATATAAAGGCTTGTTTTTTGAATGTCAGTGAATTTTGAAGGGCCCAGAGTCTCCCTTGGGATGTCCTTGCTAGTGCCTGTGTGTCTTGGAAAAATAGCTGACTAGAATTAGCTGTTAGTTTACATTCAGTGTCATTCTATAGAACAAAACCACTTAAGGCACAAGGTCTTGACTTTCATTTTAGTGGCATCCTTCTCTAACCTAATGGGGCTGGTTTGCCATAGATAGATTGTGATCATGTATGTGCATACTCAACCAAGAGGAAAGGAATTTTAAGATTCTTTCAAAATTGTTTATTAAATGTATATATTTGTGTGAATGTGCAGATGCATACATGTTTGTGCCACAGCATGTATGTAGAAGTCAGAGGTCGGGAGTCAGTTCTCTCTTTCCACCATGTGAATCCTGGGGCTTGAACTCATGTTGCCAGGCTTGGTGGTGCCAAATGCCTTTACCCACTGTTCTGGTTATTATTATTATTTTTTTGCTTCTGATAACAGGTTTAAAAACCAACTGGTGTCACCTGGGAAGAGTAAACCTCAGTTGAGGAATTGTCTCCATCTGATTGGCCTGTGGCCATGTCTGTGAGATATTTTTTTAATTGGTAATTGATGTAGGGGGACCCAGCTCACTGTAGGCCTGAGCTATACATGAAAATTAGCTTATCAAGCCAGGGGAAGTGATTCAGTAAGCAGCATCCCTCTATGGTCTGCACTTCAGTTCTTGCCTCCAGGTTCCTGTCTTGAGTTCTGTATTAGTCACTTTTCTGTTGCTGTGATAAAACACTATGACCAAGGAACTTATAAAAGGAAGAGTTTATTTGAGCTTATGGTTGACAGTTCCAGGGAATTAGAGTCCATTGTGGCGGGAGGCGTGGTGGCTGGAGCTGGAGCGGCAGGCCCAGGGTCACATCTCGCAAAGAGCACAGGAAACAGAGAGAGAGAGAGCAACTGTAGACCACAAGGCTTGTTAAAACTCATTAAGCCTGCCCCCAGTGACATACTTCCCCCAGCATGGCCACACCTTCTAAGACCTCCAAAAACAGTGCCACCAACTGGAGACAAATGTCTGAATACTTACAGCCTATGGGGGACACTCATTCAAACCACCACAAGTTCCTACCTTGGTTTCTCTTTGGTGATAGACTATAACCTGTAAGCCAAATAAAGCCTTTCCTCCCCAAGTTGGTTTTGGTCAGTGTTTTATCACATCAACTGAAAGCTAACTTGGACATCCACTGAGCCATCTCAGCAGCCCCCCATTTCTGTTTGAGGATAATAATAGCTAACATTGACTGGGGATGTATTATGCCAGGTACTGTTGTAAATCCCTACTAGTTCAACTAATGCCTGCATGAACTCCAACTCTGTCTGTATAGCTGAAGTAATTTATCTAACATCATCCAACTAGTATTAAAATAGACATTTGCAGTTAATGGTCTAACTCCAGAGCTTGATCTTTTACTATTAGAAGTAGACATTAATTACTGCAAGAAGTAGACATTATCCAGGAGACAATCTATCTGTTTTCCATGCTACCTTATTATTTTATATTTGCGGAAGACTGGCAGGTGGATGTACCTGATTGTCCCTGAGCCACCTGCCTGACGCCTGTTTCTCTTACTCCATTCTTGGTCAGCCCTGACTCACTAGACTACAGCTTCCCCTGTGGATGACCATAGGTAAGAGGATGTTACCCAGGCCACATCCCTAGTACTGTGCTCGCTTCTTATTCTTTTTTTAAATTTTAAAACATTTTTTAATTTATTTATTTTTGTATGTGTGTATGAGTGTACTGTCTGCATTTAGGTTTGTGCACCCGTGTCATGAAATGCCGCGGAGGTCAGAAGAGGGTTTCGGATTCCCCTGGAACCGGAGTTCTCTGGAATCAGAGTGACAGACAGTTCTTAGCCACCTTGTGGGTGCTGGGGATTGAATCTTGGTCCTCTGCAAGAGCAGTCGGTGCTCTTAACTGCTGGGCTATCTCTCCAGCCCCTGGCTTCTTATTCTTAATACCAGAGGGGTCTTATAGAGAGAAATCCACAGCATCAAGAAGTCTTGATGAGATTGCAGACTTAAAGGGGAACATTTGAATCTTCAAGAATCTCTTCCAAAAGAGGAAAAGCACACACAAAAAGACCAACCTTGTATATGGGATGAACCTATTCCTGTGTAGAATCCTCTGCTATAGCTTGTGTCCCTGAAGCATCCATTGTGCTTAAAGGCTTGGCCTTCAGAATTCTCTGGGCAGTAAGGTCCTTAGGTCATTTGAGAGTCAGAGGTAATGCTCATGGAACCTATTTGATAGTTTTGAGAAGGAGTTGTCATAAAAAGAGCAAGTCTGGCCCCAACCATGCTTTCTTTCTTTCTTGCCTGAGATGTTTTTCCGACATGTGCCCAAATTTATATTAACCCTTTTGCCTCTGACCTGACTATGATGTGCTGTGACAAGCTATTCACCAGAAGCCATATCAGTGGGATCACCTGACTTTAGGTTTTGAATCTCCAAAACTATGAGCTAAATAAACTTTTGCTCTTGATAGGGCTGGCTGCCTCGAGTATTTCATTTTCATAATGCAAAGATAATACACACTCCTTACTAATTTGAGGGAATTCTCTCCTTTTCTCTTTTTTTTTTTTTTAATTTTTTATTTATTTCTGTATGTGTATCAATGTACTGTCTGCATGCAGGTCTGTGCACCCGTGTCATGCAATGCCGCGGAGGTCAGAAGAGGGTCTCGGATTCCCCTGGAGCTAGAGTTCTCCTGGAATTGGAATTTCAGATGGCTCTCGGCCGCCATGTGGGTGCTGGGGATCGAACCCGGGTCCTCTGTAAGAGCGGTCAGCGCTCTTAACCGCTAGGCCATCTCTCCAGCCCCATCTCCTTTTCTCTTTTAAAGAGTTATTTTTATTTACTTATTTGTTTCTTATGTGTATATTGTGTGAGTGTATACATGCAATGCATGTGTAGGGTGGGATGTGTGTGCCTGTGCAAAAAGAATGCATCAAGTGTCTTCCTCTTTGACTCTCCACCTGTTCCACTGAGGAAAAGTCCACCTTTGAACCCTTAGGACTTGTGTTTTCTTAGCTAGGCTGGAAGGCAGCAGCAATCCTACTGTCCCTGTCTGCCGTGGAACTAGGGTTACAGGAATTTGCAGGGAAAATGGAATTGTTCTGTGGGTGCTGGGATCTGAACTCTAGTCCACATGATTGCAGAGCAAGTGCTCTTAGCTACTGAGCCATGGCTCCAGGAATGGTAGTGGGGAATGAAGAAGATGATGGCCTTTCCTAACATGTATGGGGAGGAGGAAATAGACAACCTCTGCTTGAGAGACTGCAGAAAAGCTAGAACTACCTCAAAGGAAGCTGTATCTTTAAAAAACTTTTTTTTATTAATTTTATTTTTTTCTGTATGTGTATGAATGTACTGTCTGCATGCAAGTTTGTGCACCTGTGTCGTGCAACGCCGCAGAGGTCAGAAGAGGGTATCGGATTCCCCTGGAACTGGAGTTCTCCTGGAATTGGAGTTTCAGACGGTTCTTGGCCGCCATGTGGGTGCTGGGGATCGAACCCGGGTCCTCTGTAAGAGCGGTCGGTGCTCTTAACCGCTAGGCCATCTCTGCAGCCCAGGAAGCTGCATCTTAATCCCCTTCATGCAAGGCAGGGGATTTTTGGAAAAAGAGTCTGAGAAGAGAAGGCATGTCTTCATACAAAGAGATTTCTAGAGGCAGTGGAGGTGGGCTTCAGGACGATGGCCAGTGCAGCATGAAGGTGTGGCTGTAGGGCAGCAGGTATTCCTGGAGCAGAGCTTCCTGCCCTTCCCTTGCACCCACCACAGTGCTCCTTCGTAATGTCTCAGCAAAATACCATCACTACCTCACTGTGTGATACTGCTCTAGTCATGCAGCATTCTGTAATCACAGCCGGCAGACTTACATGTAACAAAGACACGAACTTCTTCAAATAGAACAAAGCCGAAATACACTGGATTAATGTGACAGGCTCCATGTGCTGCTATATACATTAGTGATGCCCAAATGACAGACCAAGAAAATCTTCCTGATTCAAGGCAAAGTGACAAAAATTCAAATTATGCAGTGGATTTTTTGATTATATCAAAAGCATGAGACATGATGCTTTGATACACATAACATAGTGAAGTGATTATCACTGCCAAGCAGATTAGCCTAGCCTTCATCTTGTGTTGTCACCTTTCTTTGCTTTCTTTTCATTTGTGGGAAGTTCTTAGACAACATGGGTGAACCTAATAAAGTTTTTCACACTTGTGAATACTTTTTTTTTTTTTTTTTGTAACTGTGATTTTTTTTCCATGCCAGTTAGAAATCAGGAGGACAGCATTGAAATGCTATTTAATGGAACAGTCTTTCCTTGTTGCCAAGGACTTGTTCAGGGTAGATTTACTCTGCAGGGTATTCTGTATGTCAGGAGAAGTTCTGGTTTGAGGGCTTTCAGGAAATGATTACGCTAGAGATAATTGGGGTTTGAGGGATGGTTGTACTAGCGATGGTCCCTAACAGTTATGTTGGGTTCCAGTCCATTTTTTCCCTCAGATCTTAGGCAATCATATACAATTAATCTTTTATTTGAGAAGAATAAAAATTCTCCTTTTGGGCTGGGCACAGTGGCTCCAGCCTTTAATTCCAGCACTTGGGAGGCAGAGACAGGTGGGTTTAAGACCAGCCTGGTCTACATAGTGAGTTCCAGGCCAGCTGGGGATACAGGGAGACCCTGTCTCAAAAAGACAAAAAAAAAAATTCTCCCTTTGTTTCCTTTAGAAAAGTACTTAAACCTAGTGATTCAGTTGCTCTAATAAGACAGTTATTGTATGCTGCTCTGAGAATTTGGTGAGTTGGTTATAACTAAAAAAGACAAGTTCTGGAAAGTTTAAATACTAAGTTCAAGATTGTTTTGTTCCCCTTTTGGGACCAAGTTACACTGGGAAAACACTTCCAAGTACCTTTAAAGTTCTTCCCAAATTTCAGCAATAGGAAATTTAGCATACCAAAGCCCATCCTCTTGGGAGGATGGGTGGGAGGAGGCTGGAACGCTTAATTTAAAGGAATTAATGCAAGAACTAACTCATAAGAAAGTCATTAGAGGGGAATCAAAGCCATATTTATTGAGCACCAAGCACAATTTTAACAAAACCATATAACATTGTTTGTTATATAAATATATGAGTAATAAATAAGTCCACGTGGCTAATTTGGAGTCTAAGGAAACATAGAAGGTAAGAAAATGTGTTTGGTCCTAAGATATTAGCAATAAAGTCTGAGGATGAAAAGGGAGAGAACCCTTCTATGAGCTTATTATTTGCTTTCTAAAATCAATTTTCTTTTCTCCTATTATCTTGGTTTTGCCCCTTCCTCACTAAAATAATGGACAAAATTATAATTTATTACAGCAATAGATGGTCAGTCTGGAAATCAAATTGATAGGATATCTTTTCAATCATTTGACAAATCCCACCAACATAAAAGCATGTGCTCATTTGGAGATGGAGTAAAATATTTGGAAGCTGAAACTGGTTCATAGGCTCTGTGTGCTAAGGTTTTGCTTCAGAGCAATTCAAGCTTTTGAGAAATCCCATCTTAGTCTTTAGGGTTTCTAGTTTGTTTTTACTAGTAATTGCACATTAAAACACCACTTTGTTTCACTTAGAAGGTGACATCTGAGACCAAGGGTGACAAAAAACAGATTACCAAGGGAAGTTGTAGAAAATCTTTCTGAACTAAGCTAAGAAGAGAAAAATTTTAAACAGTAATAGACCTGTTTGATCTAAAATCAAGATGCACAGACTATATACTATGATTACTTCTGTCTCTATGACCAAACACCTTTGTGGAGAGCATAATCTTTTGCCCGTATATGAGTCTGTTGCTTGGTAAAGCAAAATAAAACACAAAAAGCAGCTATTACCAAAGAAATTAGGGCCAACAATAGATTATTTTCTTAATATTTTGTGTTCTTGTTGAAACAGTAAAGAATGCCTGTAAATGTCTCAAAGTTCTATTCATGCCTATTAGCTTTCAGAATATTCAGTGCCTTTTTCTGGCATTGATTTGATTCTTCTTTGCTTTTAGATAAGGATATANGCCCCTTCATTCCATAAATATTTATTAAACAGACGTGTCAGACAGACACTGGACTCAGTGGTGAGCAGGCTGACAGGTCTGTGGGGTGATTAATTCCCATGAGGCTTTCCAGGAAGGGGCCCCTGACGAGCAGGCGGCAGCACACTGGGGTCAGGGACTGGGCAGTGAGTGCAGAGGCCTGGCTGCTGTCTCGGCCCTGAAGTCCTCCTGGCGGGCTTCCCTAAACCAGCAGAGCCAGGAGATGCACTAGCCAGCTGTCCCTGGCTTTGCAACCAGTGGCCTTTCTAGCTTGGCCACACAACTGCTTCTAGACTCCCAAATGGGGCTGGGGGGGCTGATGTCATGGGAGGTGTGTTGAGTCCACAAACTTTTGGAAGGCTGGGTACCCAGTCTCAGCTCCCCCTCAGACTGGAAGGGGGATAAGCCACCCTTATCCCTGAACCTGTTAATGTCTGCCATAAAATAGGGCTGCAGACCCTGTCCACAGCTGTGTCAGGGTGCACGCCATGACCCTGGTGACGTGGAGAAGTCCACAGTGTTATTTCACAGTGTGAGGCTCACTACCGACCCTGGGATCCAAGAACCTTCTGGGCTCCCCGTGGCCATTCTTGGCATGTTCTTGTGGGAGCTGGGTCTTGTTTTAAAATTTTTATTTATTTATTTATCTGTTTATTTATTTATATGAATGTACTGTCTGCATGTAGGTTTGTGCACCTGTGTTGTGCATTGCCGCAGAGGTCAGAAGAGGGCGTTGGATTCCCCTGGAACTGGAGTTCTCCTGGAATTGGAGTTACAGACAGTTCTCAGCCGCCATGTGGGTGCTGAGGATCGAACCCGGGTCCTCTGCAAGAGCAGTTGGCGCTCTTTACCACTAGGCCATCTCTCCAGCCTGGAGCTGGGTCTTTTAGGTGCTCGTGGGTTCATGGCTCATGGGTATCTCCAGCAAGGGAACACAATCTCGCAGACAGACTTTCTGCTGTGTATGTATGTATGCATGTTCCTATGTGCCTGCGTGTACCCACATGTGTACGCATGTTTGTGGAGGCCAGAGGCTGACATGGCTGTCTTCTGAAGTTGCTCCTCGCCTCCTGCATCCAGGCAGGATTGAACCCAGGGCTCATGGTTTGAGCTGCTCTGGCTAGCCAGATTGCCCCAAGGAGCCCCATCTCCATCTCCGGAGTGTTGGGATTACAGGAGGTCCCTAGGCCTGTGCAGTTCTGACAGATTCTGGGGCTTTGAACTCTGGTCCTGACACTTGATCAGCAAGCCATTTACCCATTGAGAAATCTCTCCAGTCCTCAACACCATTTCAAGAGGAGAGACCCTCCTCCGGTCACTCAGTCAGCCACCCACTTGGAATATCCCCCATGCCCCCCACCCCCATGCTACTCAGACACAGAGTAACTCAGACAGAGGCTGCCATGATGCCTGCAGACAGGCAGTGAGGTCAGTCCCCACTCCAGCATGTTTTGACACCTCACCTTTGACCTGGCTCTGAGTGGCTAGAGATGTGCATATAAGGTTGTGTGACTGAGCTCTGGATCCTGGAGGTTCTGAGTTCCTGGTTTGCTTCCTGGCTGGGCCAGTGCAGTAGTGGGCCTCCAGCTGTCCCCTGGGCTCTGCCCCCAAGGCCACCTCCCACAGGAGCAGGACAGGGCTTGCCTCTGGAAAACTAGAAGGAAGCTGAGCCCCTCCCCTCCCCTCCCCTCCTCTCCCCTCCTCCCTTCTCCCTCTCTCCTCTTACCTCTCCTCCTCTCTTTCTATTTGGGCTTTAATATTTGAAATCTCTTTTCATCCTTTCACTTTCCAACTATGCCAGACTCTTAAGTATGAGAGGTCTTTTTTTTTAATTTTTTAATTTATTTTTGTATGTGTATGAATGTACTGTCTGCATGTAGGTTTGTGCACCCGTGTCGTGCAATGCCACGGAGATCAGAAGAGGGTCTCGGATTCCCCTGGAACTGGAGTTCTCCTGGAATTGGAGTTACAGACGATGGTTTTCAGCTGCCATGTGGGTGCTAGGGATTGAACCTGGGTCCTCTGCAAGAGCAGTCAGCGCTCTTAGCCGCTAGGCCATCTCTCCAGCCCCAGTATGAGAGGTCTTTTTATCTTCTGGTATCTTCTTTAGTTTCTTCCGGTATCCTAAGTTTTTTATTATGCAAATCCTTTAGTTCCTTGGTTAGATTTATTCCAAGATTTTTTTCTTTTTGAGGCTACAGTGAATGGGATCATTTTCCTGACTTCTTTCTCAGTATATTTGTTGTTGCTGTGTAGGGAGACTACTGATTTTTGTGTGTTAATTTTGTATCCTGGTACTTTGCTGAATATGTTTATCAATTCTAGGAGTTTTGGTGGAGTCTTTAGGGTTTTTTATATATAGAATCATATCATCCACAAGTAAGAATACTTTGATTTCTTCCTTTCCAGTTTGTATTCCCTCTGTCTTCTGCATTTGTGTTATTGTTCTAAGTAAAACATCAAGCTCTATATTCAATAGGAATGGAGAAAGTAGACATCCTTGTCTTCATTCTGATTATAACGAAAGAAAATGCTTTGAATTTTTCTTCATTTAGTATGTTGCTGGCTGTGGGCCTGTTATATATTGTCTTTATTGTGTTGAGATATGTCATCTGTATCCCTAGATTCTCCATGGCTTTTATCATGAATGGATGTTAAATTTTATAAAAAGCCCTTTCTGCATCTGTTGAGATAATCATGTGATTTCTGCCTTTGAGGCCATTTATGTGGCCATTTATACTTACTGATTTGTGTATGTTGAACCATCTCTGCATCTTTGAGATGAAACAAACTTGACACATAGTGCATGATCTGGTAGATATGCACTTGAATATATTTGTAAGTATTTTGTTGAGAATTTTTACATCTGTGTTCAACAAGGGATTGGCCTGGAATTTTCTTTTTTGCTTGGCTCTTTATCTGGTTTTGGCATCAGCATAATACTGGCTTTGTCAAAAGAATTTGTTTTTAAAAAATATTTATTATTTTCTGTGTATGAGTGTTCACCTACATGTATGTAGGTGTACCACATGTGTGCAATGTCTGCAGAAGCCAGAAGAATATGTTGGATTCTCTGAAACTGGGTGCTCTGGAAGAACAGCAAGTGTTCTTAACCATTCAGCCATCTCTCCAGCCTCCCTCCCTTGTAAAAAGAAATTGCAA
>VZQC01004106.1:1229127-1262562 GCA_009823505.1 Rhizomys pruinosus
TGGATCTCCACGAGTTCAAGGCCAGCCTGATCTACATAGGGAATTCCAGGACAGCTGGAGCTGCAGGGACACCCTGTCCCCAAAAATACATATATATATACATATATATATGTATATATGTATACATGTATATATATATATGTATTTTTTTGAGAAAAGATCTCCCTTTTGGTGCCAGCTCGCCTGGAGCTCCCTGTGTAGACCAGGCTGGCCTTGAACTCACAGAGATCTTCCTGCCTCTGCCTCTTGAGAGCTGGATTAAAGGCATGCCCCACCATGCCTGGCTAAATCTTTTTTTTACGTTCATTTTTTAAATATATATTTATTGATGTTTTGTGCATTTCATACATCATTTCTCATTTCAATTTAGACTCATTTCCCTTTCCATGTCCCCCACCCCACCTGAGTTCATGCATTCTGCCAAACATGTCTTGTATCTTGTCTTGAGTCTTTTTTTTTGGGGGGGGTGTCTTTTTTGAGACAGGGTTTCCCTTTAGTCCCAGCTGGCCTGGAGCTTGCTCTGTAGACAAAGCTGGCCTTGAAATCACAGAGATCTGCCTGCCTCTGCCTCCCAAGTGCTAGGATTAAAGACCTGCGCCACCACACCTGGCCCTGATTTTTTTTTTTTTAAGTTTTTCAAAGCAGAGGATTATTATTTTTGGGAGAACTTTACTGTTTCAGTCAGTTTTTTGTCCCATTTCTTGTTGTTGTTGTTCCCTCCAATTTGTATTGCTTCAACATATGCATATATGTACGTCATACCTATACTACCATTATGTTGTCTGAAAATAAACTGTATGTTATTTCCAAATCATATTTTGGGATTCACATTTTTCCCTTTTATTTTTATATTACTCTAAAATATGCATGCATACTCTGCACCCATATACCAAAATTACAAAGTCTGAAAATAAGTGATTAGGTTAATTGTAGAACCTATACATTGTAAGAGCACAGTTACTTTCAGATAAAGAGAAATATTACATTAATGTTGTTCAGTTTGCTTTACAACTAGGTACTTGGTGCTAGCATCCACAAATGAGGGATACCATTCATCATTTGTTTTTCTGGGACTGTGTTACTTCATTTAGCATAATATTTTCTAGTTCCATCCATTTACCTGCAAAGTTCATGATGTCATCTTTTTTGCCACTGCATAGAACTCCATCTATCTACTCATTGGTTGAGGGGCACTTGGATTGGTTGCAGCTCTTCACTATTGTGAAGAGTGGTATGACTGGGTCAGGTGGTAGACTAATTCGAGTCTTTTTAAGGGTTCTCCACACTTCTTTCCACAGTCGTTGTGTGAGTTTATGTTCTGACCAGCAGTGGATGAGTGTTCCCCTTTCCCTACAACCTCTCCACCATTTGGTATCATTTGTTTTCTTCATCCTAGCCAGTCTTATCAGAGTGAGATGATATTTTAAAGTGGTTTTAAATTACATTTCCTTAATTATTAGCGATGTTGAACACTTTTTAAGGTGTTTCTCAGCCATCTTTATTTCCTCACTTGTGAAGTCTCTGTCCAGGTTCAGGTCTTTACTCCATCTTTTGAGTAAGTCATTTGTTTTCTTAGTTCTTTGGCAGCTGCACAGGAAATAAGGTCGACAATTAACAAGTGGGACCTCATTAAAGTCAAAAGCTTCAGTACTGTGAAAGAAATGATCAGGGAAGTGAAGAGAAAACCCACAGAGTGGGAGGAAACCTCCACTGCTGATACATCTGACAGAGCATTAACTTCCAGAATATATAAACTACAAAAAAAAAAAAAAAAAAAAAAAAACCAAATAACTAAGAAACAAATGACCAGCTAAATATTTTATTTTTAATGCTATAATGAATGGAATTATTTTCTCAATTTCATTTTGTAGTGTCCACTGAATGTGCACAGAAATGCAGTTGATTTGTGCATATCGAGCTTATATCTGGAAATTTTTTTTAATTTTTATTTATTTTTGTATGTGTATGAATGTATTGTCTGCATGTAGGTCTGTGTACCCATGTCGTGCAATGCTGCGGAGGTCAGAAGAGGGTGTCCGATTTCCCTGGAACTGGAGTTCTCCTGGAATTGGAGTTACAGATGGTTCTTAGCCATCATGTGGTTGCTGGGGATTGAACCTGGGTCCTCTGCAAGAGCAGTCGGTGCTCTTAATTGCTAGGCTATCTCTACAGCCCCATATCTGGAAATATTATAGAACTCATTTGCTGGGTTGAATAGTTTACACTAGGATATTTAGGATTTTTCATAAATATTATCATACTACATGGGGCTGGAAAGAGGGCTCAGTTGTTAAGAGCATTATCTACCCTTCAGAGGACCTGGATTTGGTTCTCAGCACCCACATGGAGGCTAACAACCATCCTTAACTCTAGTTCCAGGGAATCTGATGCCCTCTTCTGACCTCTGTGGGCATTGCATGACACAAGTACACTTCAATACATCAAGCAAAACACTCATATACAAAAAATAATTTGTAAGTATTTTATTTTACTTTTCTTGAATTAAATCACCTAGATGCTCTAGCACGATGCTTCTGAAAATGGTGGGAATGGTCATCTTTGTCTTGTTCTTGACTTTAAATTTTACTTTTAGGTATGATATTAGCCATGAGTTTTTTTTTTCCCCCTAGATGCACTATCAGAAAGTGTATTAGTCACTTTTCTATTGCTGTAATAAAACACCATGACCAAAGGAACTTATAAAAGGAAGAGTTTATTTGAGCTTACGATTGATGGTTCCAGGGAATTAGAGTCCATTGTGGTGGGAGGCATGGTAGCTGGAGCAGGAACAGCAAGCCGAGGGTCACATCTCACAAAGAGCACAGGAAGCAGAGAGAGCCACTGGAGACCGCAAGGCTTGTTAAACTCACTAAGCCTGTCCCCAATAATGTACTTCCTCTAGCATGGCCACACCTTCTAAGACCTCTTAGAACAGTGCCACCAACTGGAGACAAATGTCTGAATACTTAAAGCCTATGGGGGACACTCATTCAAACCACCACAGAAAGATTCCTCCAATTCCCAAATTTTCAGTGTTTTATTATTAATGCTGAATAGGTTTTGCATTCTGCAAAATGGTTTTCTTCATATATTGAGAAGTTCATGTGGGTTTTTTTCCTTAATATATTGATATGATGATTGGCTTGACTGATTTTTAGCTGGTAAACAAATCTTATAGACTATCATCATTTGTTTCTGTAATGCTGGGAAATGAACCTGGAGCCTCCTTCATGTTGGGGAAGCATTCTGTCACTGAGCTAACAGACCGCAGCCTGCAATGAATTATTCTGTCTTCCCCACTTAGAGTTATGTCTTGAATCCTGGCACATTTTGTTTAGATAAATACTGAATTCTGGGGATGTTGTTATTCTCATTTTAAAAATCATTTAGGCCTGGGGCTGTAGCTTTGTGATGAAGTGCCTGATGATGCAGTATTTGACTGTCATGCACAAGGTCCTGAGTTTAATCTCTAGTATGCAAAAGAAGAAACACAACATAATCTTTCAACCATTTTTTAGTACAATATTTATTGATATGACAGTGTCAAACCCAAAATTTACCATTTTGCAGGCTCCTAACCTATATAGTGCTTTTATGAGGTTATTTTCCTAGGACATGTATTTCCATTTATTTGAAAGTTGGTATGGAGTTTTATACTGCTATAGCTCTTCTGCTTAAACTGAATCAGAAGTGAATTAAATTCTTAAACAACATAGAAGTATGTCTTCACTGTACCTTTTCAAAAAGAATACATCCTCCCTATGCTGTTTTTTTCAAGATTAGAATTTTAGTTTTTTTTTGTGGGGGGCTTAAAAGTTTACATTTCTATGGGCCAGGAGTGGCAGCACATGCCTTTAATCCCAGCAGTTGGGAGACAGAAGTAGGCAGATCTCAGTGAGTTCAAGGCCAGCCTGGTCTACAGAGTGAGTTCCAGGCCAGCTGGGACTACAGGGAGACCCTGTCTCAAAAATACCAAAAAAGTTTACATTTCTATTATGATGATGATGATGATGATGATGATGATGATGATGATGATGTGTGTGTGTAGGTGGGGAACAACTTTCAGGAATTTGTTCTCTCCTTCCACCATGTGGGTGGAAGTGCTGATTACTGGCTTGCTCCATAATTCTTTATAAATTAAGAAAATGTTCAAACTGCATAAATTAAAAATAAGATTTAAAACAATTGCTCCTTTATTCCTGATCATTTTATCAAGCATTTAATACAGAAGTATCAAATGTTGGCAAACATGCTGAGGAATGGATATTCTCACCCCCCCTCTACAAGTCTTAGTGACAGTGTATGTTGACAAAACACACTGCTGGTGGTGTTGGTGTCTGTGCTGGATAGCTTTAGTGTCAACTTGACATACGTGGGTTGAGGGAGCCTCAATTTGGGAACTGCCTCCACTGGACTGGCCTGAGGCCATGTCTGTGGGGACATTTTTTTGATTGTTGAGTGATGTGGGAGGCCCAGCCCATTATGTGTGGTGCTAATCCCCTTCCCCTTGGCAAGCTGTGCTGTATAAGAAAGCAGGCTCAGCCTGGCGTGGTGGTCCATACCTTTAATCCCAGCCTTGGGAGGCAGAGGGAGGAGGATCTCTGTGAGTTCAAGGCCTGCCTGGTCTACACAGTGAGCTCCAGGCCAGCTGGGACTAAAGGGAGACCCTGTCTCAAAAAGACAAAAAAAAAAAAAGGCTGAACGTGGGCCAGGGGAGCAAGCCAGTAAGCAGCATTCCTCCATGGCCTGTGCTTCAGCTCCTGCCTCCAGATTCCTGCCCTGAGTTTCTACCTTGGGCTTCCTAAGTGATGAACTGTAACCCAGGAGACATGAGCTAAATAAACCCTTTCCTCCCCAGTGTGTTATTGGTCAGAGTCAGAGTGTTTTGTCACAGCAATTGAGAGCAAACTAGAATAGTATCTGTGCATAGATCTAGCATGGGACAGCTGAGGCAGCTGTGATTTGTAGGTTGAATTCTAGTGGTTTCTGGGGTGGTACTGATGCTAGACATAAATTTATTTGAACTTTTGCAATTTTCATACAATACAATTTGATGATATTTTAGATCCCCTCCCCTATCTGCACTTCCTCTGTTGCTCTCCTAATTTAATGTTCTCTCTCTCTCTCTCTCTCTCTCTCTCTCTCTCTCTCTCTCTCTCCATATATATGGCCTATAGAGCCTAATTTGTGCCTCCAAAGGTCCTTTAGTGTAGGTCCAGTCACTGGAGCTTGGTTAACCTCGCAAGAGTCCCATCCTTGAAAGAAACTCACTTGCCTCCGCTTAGCAGCCATCTGTTGCTAAAAGTTCTTCAGAAAGGGGTGGGGTTCTTTACCCACTTCCCATGTTTACACTGGGATTTTATCTGGTTCAAGCTTGCATGGGACTTGTGCATGCTTTCACCATCGCCGAGGGTTCTTATGACGAAGTGACAAGCTGTCTGGAAAACTCTTATTTCCTTATGGTCATCTACTGCCTTTGAATCATACGGTCTTTCTACCCCATGTCCTATGGTCCCTGAGCCTTGGGAGGCAGAACTTTGCTATAGGTGTTCTATTTGGGGATACACTCTGCAGTTTCTTGTTCTGTGCACATTGGCCAGTTGTAGGTTTCTGTGTTAATCATCACCTGCCCCATCAGGAAACCTCTCTGGTGAGAGCTGAGAGATGCATTAATCTATGGGTATAACATTGTCATGATTAAATAGCTGTAGTACTATAGCTATTTAGTAGAAAACTAGTAGTAGGCTTTCTCCTATGCCCTGTGGGCTGTCTAGCCTCCAGTTCCTAGGCCTGATATTAGTCACATATGGGGTTCATACTATGGAGTGGATCTTAAATTCAAATAGAAAGTTGTTGGTCGCTTCCATAATACTCATGCTACTATTACACCAGTGGGCATACCTTGCCAGACCAATTGTTTATGTAGTGTACAGCATTCACAATGGATAAGGTTGATGATTGTATTTTTTCTTCTGGTAGCATGTGTAGCACCTTCCACCACTATGAAAGCTGGCCCTTAGAGGTGAGGCTTTGAAGTCAGTAACAGGTTGATTTCTCCTTATTTGTTGTACAGCTCCTGTATGTAGTGTCTTCAGCAGCAGGGTCTTAATATGAAGTTTTGGAGGGTAACCAAGAGCAGGGGCAATGACTAGGTGTACAGCCTCAAGAGCTTCAAGAGGTTCCATTCATGGAATCAGGTTTTAATTCATTAGCCTATGGTATCTAATAGGGGCAAAATCCCCTGTTCTAAGGTAACTCCTTTAAACCTCTTTTTATAATATATATACATACATTAAGAAGTTTCTAAGCCAGGTGTGGTGGCACACACCTTTAATCCTAGCACTTGGGAGACAGGGGCAGGCAGATCTCTGTGAGTTCAAGGCCTTCCTGGTCTACACAGTGAGTTCCAGGCCAGCTGGGACTAAAGGGAGATCCTGTCTCAAAAACAAAAAACAAAACAAAACAAAAAAAGGCTGGGGGTATATTGCAGCTGTTAAAGGCTGAGGCTATGAACTGCAAAAAAAANATTGAGAGCAAACTAGAATAGTATCTGTGCATAGATCTAGCATGGGACAGCTGAGGCAGCTGTGATTTGTAGGTTGAATTCTTCTGTTGGGGTCTGGGGTCGGTACTGCTTGCCTCATAGACATAAATTTATTTGAACTTTTGCATTTCATACATAACAAATTGATGATGGTTCTCGAGTGTCCCCCCCCTATGTTTGTCGCAACTTCCATCTGTTGCTCTCGCTAATTAAATGTTCTCTCTCTCCTCTCTCTCTCTCTCTCTTCTCTCTCTCTTCTCTCCCAATATAGGCTATAGAGCCTAATTTGTGCCTCCAAAGGTCCTTTAGTGTAGGTCCAGTCACTGGAGCTTGGTTAACCTCGCAAGAGTCCCATCCTTGAAAGGAAAACCTCACCTTGCCTCCGCTTCGCAGCCATCTGTTGCTAAACGGTTTCTTCAGAACAGGGGTGGGTTCTTGACCACTTCCCATGTTTAGCATTGGATTTTATCTGCGATGGGGGGATTTCAAGCTTGCATGGGACTTGTGCCTGCCTTATCACCATCGCCGAGGGTTCTTATGACGAAGTGACAAGCTGTCTGGAAAACTCTTATTTCCTCATGGTCATCTACTGCTGTTGAATCAACGGTCTTTCTTACCCCATGTCCTCTGGTCCCTGAGGGGCCTTGGGAGGCAGAACTTTGCTATAGGTGTTCTATTTGGGGATACACTCTGCAGTTTCTTTTTCTCTGCCATTGCCCAGTTGTAGGTTTCTGTGTTAATCATCACTTGCCCCCATCAGGAAAACCCTCTCTGTGAGAGCTGAGAGATGCATTAATCTATCGGTATAACATGTCATTGATTACAACTAGCTATATTACTCTAGCTATTTAGTACGAAAAACTAGTAGTAGGCTTTCTCCTATGCCCTGTGGGCTGTCTAGCCTCCAGTTCCTAGGCCTGATATTAGTCACATATGGGGTCTACTATGGATTGTGAATCTTAAATTCAAATAAAAAACGTTTTGGTCGCTTCACATAATACTCCTGCTACTATTTTACACCAGTGGGCATACCTTTCTTCTGGTAGCATGTGTAGCACCTTCCACCACTATGAAAGATCGGCCCTTAGAGGTGAGGCTTTGAAGTCAAACCAGGGTTGCTCTCCTTATTTCGTTGTACAGCTCATGTATTTGTAGTGTCTTCAGGCAGCGCAGGGGTTTAATACGGTGAAGTTTTGGGACCGTGTAACTCAGGAGCAGGGGGACATAATGGGACTAGGTGTATCAGGCCTCAAGCGCTTCAAAGAGGTTCCTTCATGGAATCAGGGTTTTAATTCATTAGCCGTTTGGCGTACTTTCTAATAGCGGTACAAAATCCCCTGTTCTAAGGTAACACTCTTTAAAAACCATCGTTTTTGTATAACATATATACCTAGGCACATAGGCACACTTAAAGGGGTTCTAAGCCAGGTGTGGTGGCCACACACCTTTAATCCTAGCCACGTGGGATGACAGGTGGGCAGGCAAGATCTCTGTGAGTTCAAGGCCGTTCTGGTCTAGTCAACACGGATGACGTTCCAAGGCCAGCTGGGACTAAAGGGAGCATACCTGTTCAAAAAACACAAAACAAAACAAAACAAAAAAAGGCTGGGGGTATATTGCAGCTGTTAAAGGCTGAGGCTCAATGGAACTGCAAAATAAAAAAAAACACAAAAAAAGGAAAAGAAAAAAAAAATAAAAACAGAAAAAAAAGACGTTTCTATCGTGATGGAGTGCACACACATTAGCGTAGTGTTAAAGGCACTGTGGGTGTTGTGGTCATCCCTCCTGTGTATCCCTCTTCTGTCACTGCCCTCCCTTCTTCCCTACGACATGTTTAACCCTTTTCCTACCCTTCCTACTTTAATTATTCCTCTTTCTCCCTTTATTTTTTTTTTTTATGTGTATGAATGTACTGTCTGCATACAAGTTTGTGCACCCATGTCGCGCAATGCCATGGAGGTCAGAAGAGAGTGTCGGATTCCCCTGGAGCTGGAATTCGCCTGGAATTGGAGTTTCAGATGGTTCTCAGCTGCCATGTGGGTGCTGGGGATCGAACCCGGGTCCTCTGCAAGAGTGGTTGGCGCTCTTAACTGCTAGGCATCTCTCCAGCTCTCTTTCTCCCTTTATACCACTGCATTCTACCACCTCTCTCAGAAAGCCTCTCCATGGCCATTTATTTATTTATTTATTTTCTTTTTTTGGTATTTTTGAGACAGGGTCTCCCTTTAGTCCCAGCTGGCCTGGAGCTCAGTCTGTAGACCAGGCTGGCCTTGAACTCACAGAGATCCGCCTGCCTCTGCCTCCCAAGTGCTAGGATTAAAGGCGTGCGCCACCATGCCGGGCTCTCCATGGCCATTTATTAGCTTCCTGACTTCTGTGGATTTTTCAAATTGATACATGCATATCTAGGATTTCAAAGCTATTATCCAGCTATGAGAGAGAACATGTGATGTTTGTCTTTCTGGGTCTTAGTTAATTCCTTAGGATGATTGTTTTCAGGTTTTTTTTTTTCTTGTCTTTTTGAGACAGGGTCTCCTTTAGTCTCAGATGACCTGAAGCTCACTATGTAGACCAGGCTGGCCTTGAACTCCCAGAGATTTGCCTACCTCTGCCCCTCAAGTGCTGGGATTAAAGGCCCTTGTTTTCAGTTTTTTTTTTTTAATTTTATTTATTTCTGTATGTGTATGAATGTACTGTCTGCATGCAAGTCTGTGCACCCATGTTGTGCAATGCCACGGAGGTCAGAAGAGGGTGGGTGTCGGATTCCCCTGGAACTGGAGTTCTCCTGGAATTGGAGTTTCAGACGGTTCTCGGCCGCCATGTGGGTGCTGGGGATCGAACCCGGGTCCTCTGTAAGAGCAGTCGGCGCTCCTAACCGCTAGGCCATCTCTCCAGCCCTGTTTTCACTTTTTAACCTTGATGATAATGACATGGTAAGCTGAACATTCATGTTTATTGCTGAACATTCATGTTTATTGCTTCATTGTCTCTGATTATACCTCATATCTCAAAAAACTGAACAGTATCAGCAGGCAGCTTTATGAAATGCAGGTGTTGTTGTGTTTCTTGATGCCAGTGGTGTTTGCAAAATGTCTGGTTTATAAATTTTTCCAAAATTTACTCATCATCCCACATTTTTATAATAGTTGCATTTGATTGAAAAATGGTTAAAATAAATTAGATCAAGAACCTTTATGAATCACTCCTTGCCTATAAAACAATGTTCGTACTTGTCTAAATTTCAAATTCTTCCTTATACTTATCGACTACTATGGTATTTTAATTCCTAACTCCTATTACTGTCTTCAAAGGAAACAAACAAAAAAATGGCAATTACAAATCAGAACAAAACAACAATGAAAATGCTCTGGCAGAGCAGTACTTGGATGAAATGGCCCTTAACCAGGAAAGGAGTCTGACCTTTCCTCTTACTCTGTGTTTGAAGGTGAGTGGGAGGGTTTTGAGTTGCCTACCACATGATTTGCTCTAGTGAGTCAGAGGATGGTGACTTGCTAGCTTAGTCTCCATCGATAATTAATATGTGTCCTGTGACACAGTTCTCAGAAGGAACACATTATTCCAAACTTGTTATCTAGCTAGTACTGTTCAAGACTTTTCATTCTGACTTAAATCAGCTAAAACCATCTTTTAGGGCCTATATGACTGGAATTGTGCTGGGTAGCTTCAGTGGTCAAATTGACACACCTGGGAAGAAGGAATCTCAATTGGGGGATTTTCTCTGTTGGATTGGCCGGTGGGCAGTCTGTGAGGCATTTTCTTGATTGTGGGTGGTTCCACCCCTGGAAAGATGGTCCTGGGATGTATTAGAAAGCAGGCTGAACACAGGCTAGAGAAGCAAGGAGTAAGTAGCACTCCTCCATGGTCTCTTCTGCTTTGAGTTCCTGCCTTGGCTTCCCTCCATGATGGACTGTAAGCTATAAGGCTGAACAAACCCTCTCCTCCCCCAAGCTGCTTTTGGTCAGTGTTTTATCACAGCATAAACAACCAAACAAGAACAGAGATACATAGTGGTTTGTACCCCTTAAGACACAGTGAAAACTACTTTACAGATCACTTTCACACTTACTCACATTGAGCTTCACACATACATGCCACTGAAAGAAACACCATCAAATGTTCCTGGAAAATGTTGCTGCACATACCTGCACTTTGGGTGGAGAACACACCCAAAAGAGTGACAGGCAGCCTCTAGGGAAGAGCTGAGGGAGGGGCAGGATGTGGTCACGGTGATTCAGAAGTGCCCCTCCTTTCTCTTCTGAGTCAGCATGTAGCCGGCCACATGGCCCCTCATGGTGCAGTGAGGGCTCATGGATGAGCTGTTGCTCGGGTCTCCCCGCCTGCCTTCATTAAAACACTCAGCAATTTTCAGAAGTCGTTTATCTTATGAGTTGTCTCTCTACATCATTCAAGCAACATTCAACATTCTACATCTTTGAAACTTTCTGATAGGTGACACATGGACTAAGGTGTGGCTGGGCTAACATATGGTTGGACTCACTTGGCCCTTACAATGGTCAGGTGCCTCTGCGAGCTTGGAGGCAGCTTAATGAATTTGTTGAGCTTCTGTATTGGAACCAAGCCACCTTAACTGTGCTCAGATCTCTTCTCGCCATCATGTAGATTTGTGCCTTTATAAGTGTACAGATATTGTTATTTTCTGTCTCAGAGCATGATTCATGGGCCCATGGCATAGTTAGTGCACTGGGAACCAAATGGAATGTGATCCTTCTTGCTGTTGCCAATAGCCGAAGTTAGAGTGGAGCAGAGGCAGATCTGCTGGTGGTCCTGAGTCCTGGGGCTCCTGGGGCTCTGTGGGTTACACTGTCCAGCGCTGGGCAATAAAACAGCATTTTATTGGTGGGCCTGTTTCATGACTTGATTTGGGGCATTGTTCCCAAACCTGGCTGCTCTGGCAATTCTGTGAACTGAATGGCCTTCTAAATACATTCCTTTGGGCTTTAACTGTTGGCATGGTAGCAGTATGTAGCCAAGGATATCACTCTGGTTTGGATATGTGGTCCGCAAAGGCCCATATGTTAAAGGTGTGGTGCCCAGGGTGGGAGGGTGAATCCTTAGCAGGTGCGTCTAGAGGGCAGTCCTTAGGTCATTGGTGCATCTCTTTGAAGGGAGCTGTGAGATCCCGGCCCTTTCTCTTCCTCTCTTTTACTTCCTGGCTGATGAGATGAGTAGTTCTGCCCCAGCACAAGCTGCTGTTGATACACTGCATCACACCAAAAGGCTGTTGCAAGAGATCGTCTCGCTGGTTGGACTTTACAAAACCATGACCTAAACTAATATTTTCTCTTAATAAATTAATTATCTCATATATTTTCTTTAAAAATTTAAATTATATGCTTTTATTTTATGTATATGAGAGTTTTGCCTGCATGCATGTAAGTGCACCGTGTTTCTGCAATGTCCATGGAGGTCAGAAGAAAGTGTTGAATCCCCTCCAACTGGAGTTACTGACTGTTGCTGGCGCCACTGGAGTTATGGTGCTGGGAACCCAGCCTGGGTCCTCTGCAAGAGCATCACTGGACCATCTCCCCACCCTTAGGTGTATTCTTATGATGAGGGAGAGTTAACTGAAACAGATGTTGAGTGATACAGTAAAATTTACTTTCTTATCCGCAAAGCTTAATAATTGGGGTTAGTGGAGTACTTAAATATATCAATACACATAAGCACTTACTCTGGAATCTGTTACATTGGAGTATTAGCCATTATTACTATTATTATTGTCATTAATTTGTTGGGTACAGGAGGAACATTGAACTTTCTGTATGAAAGTGAATTAAAACAATTAAAAATTTTTTATTTTATTTATTTATTTATTTATTTATTTATTTATTTATTTATTTATTTATTTTGGTCTTTTTGAGACAGGGTCTCCCTGTAGTCCCAGCTGTCCTGGAACTCACTCTGTAGACCAGGCTGGTCTTGAACTCACAGAGATCCGCCTGCCTCTGCCTCCCAAATGCTAGGATTAAAGGTGTGCGCCACCACGCCCGGTGAGATTATTTTTATTTTATGTTTATGAGTGTTCTAGCTTGTGTGTGTGTAACTGTTCCCATGTCATGCAATGCTCATGGGGCCCAGAAGAGATTGGTGGATTCCCTGGAACTGGAATAACAGATGGTTGTTAGCCACCATATGGGTGCTGGGAATCGAGCGTGGGTCCTCTGCAAGTGCAGTCAGTGTTCTTAATCACTGGGACATCTCCCCAGCCACAGGAAAGTGAATTAAAAAAAAATTGAAGAAATAATACTTTAATTTATTCTTTGAAAATTTTGTACATGTGACAATGTGTTTTGATTATACTTGTTCCCATTATCTCCCTCCAACTAACTTTGGAGGCCCCCAATCATTTCCTTCCCTACTTTTCATGATTATTATTATTATTATTCATTCCTTGGGTTCAGTTAGTACTGACTATGTAAGTACATGGGTGTGCAGCCCTCCACTGGGCCATGGAAAACCCACCAGCAGCCACGTTCCCAAAGAAAAGTGACTTTCCCTCAGCAGCCATCATTTGCCCCTAGCTCCTTGGCTCATGGTGGGGCCTGAAGATTCCCTCCCTCATCCATGTTGGGATTTTGACTGGCTTGATCTTGTGCTGGTCTTGTGCAGACAATCACAGCTGCTGTGAGTTGATGAGTGCATCAACTACATCATGTCCAGAAGACAGCATTTCACAGCTCTCCTCCCCATCCTCTGGCTCCTGCATTGTTTTCTGCCCCATCTTCTGCAATGTTGCCTGGGCCTTGGATATGGAGAGGTTGACATAAATGATCTATCTACAGCTGAGCATTCATACACTTACTCCCAGCACTTTGACCAGTTATAGGTCTCTTCATTAACCTCTTCATTACCAAAAGAAGCTTCTGATCAAGGTTGAGAGCAGCACACATAAACAAATATTTTAAAGGCTGGTTAACAACATGATCATTTAGTGAAGCAATACCAGTAGCCCCCCACTTTCAATTGAGCTTATGATCTCCCCAGTCATGGACTTTTGACCAGATAACAGTACCAAACATGACATCTGTCCTATTGAACAGGGCTCCAATCCAATTAGGAAGCATTTAGGCCACTATTGCACCAGGGGGCACAGTTCGTCTGGCAAGTTGGTATTGTAGAACACAGGGTCCTGTGCTACATAAGTCTAGCACAGATGTCTTTTCTTCCCCGGCAGCCTGCACACAGCCTTCCAGGACCGTGAAAGCTAACCAACAGAGAGTTTCTTAATCAGTTTGAAATGGATGCCTCAATGTCCTTGACCAAAGTAGATGGTATCCTCAGCAATAGGAGCTTACCACCTAGCTATTATGAGCAACCAAAGCAATGGAAATAGCCTGTGTTGTGTTGGGTGCCTTGACCAATAACTCATAAGGAGTCCTGTGACTGGCACTGAGATTTTTCATTAATAACCCAAGTCTTCTGGGAACAGCAGTTCATCCATACAAAGTTTCTCTGATTGAATTTCATTTTTATATTATATTTTAAAAATTATAAAAAATTATTTACAAACCAGTGTGTTACATAAGGCTTCTTCAGATATCCTGTTTTGGCTGACCCGCCCTTAGCCCTCCTCTCCTCAATTCCCTTGTTCTTATCCCCTCTTTTTGAGTTAGGATCTCCCTGTAGGCCCGCTGGCTTGGAACTGACTATGTAGACCAGGGCAGCCTTGAATTTTCAGAGATCTGCCTGCCTCTGCCTCCCAAGTGCTGGGATTAAAGATGTGCACCACCATGACTGGCTGCCCATATCCCCTCCTAACCTTTATTCCAGAGTGTCTGTCCTCCCATTCTCTCGTGCCACCTATGCTCTATGGTCCACTCTAATTCTATTTCTTATTTGGGTGCAGGACTGTAGGGTTCAGCCTCCCCCCAGTCCCTTCATTTCCCCATCCCCAGCCCTTCCATGTTTTAACCTAGGAAAGTGAATCTTAAGATCAGGAGTAAACTTCCCCACTGTTTTAGGATTAGGAATGATAGCTTGACATTTTGGAAAGTAGAGATTATCACATCTTAGCTTCAAATTTCAAGTATGCATTGAATGAATTAAAAGTAATTGAGCTCTAGTCAGCCCATCCAGAGTCCTTCGTTTTAAGATCAGCTCTTCCTCACCCAGTACTAATCAGCTGCCAATAGTTCTGCTGAGATTGGGACTTGTTCCCCATTTCCACAGTTCTATGCTGGGTTTTGTCTGCTTGAGTTTGCATGGGTCTTGTGCATGCTGACACCACTGCTGCAGATTCATATGAACAGGTTCCCAGAGGTTGTATGATTAGATTCCCATCTGGAAGCAGTACCTCCCTGGCTATTGCAATCTTTCTACCCCCTCTTCTGCAATGGTCCCTGAGCCCTGGGTGAATTGAAGCTTAATATAGGAGTTCTGTCCAAGGACCCATACTCTGCAGACTCCTACTCTCCACAGTTTGGCCATTTGTGACCTTTTGTGTTCCTGACCCTCTGTTGCAGGAGGGGTCTTCATTAATGAGGGCAGAGAGATTCATTAGTATCTTCTTTATCTCTTGTTCAGTGTTGCAAGAGCATTAGATGTAGAGGTTGCATTGTAGATATGCCATTTAGGCTTGGGCCTTCACAGACAATGTCTGTGTGTGACCAGTCGTGGTACACTGTAATAGTGTAAAAGGTAATGTAATAGTGTAATAGGTGCAAAAGAAGCTTCTTTGATAAGTGGAGACTGGGATACTTGACTGTAAATATAAGGATACATATTTTGTACTTAGTAAGAAATTACATTAGTCTAGGGATTTGACGGGCTTGGGGTTTTCTCTAAGATCCCCTCCAGTCATCTGTATTTGGCTGTGTTTATAGACCCACACATCAGTTTTCTCCCAGTGAGTGGGCTTTAAGTCCAGTTATGTATTCATCGATTGCCCCCAAGATCAAAGTGCCACTGTTGCACTGTCACATGCTCTGATGGTCATTGATGTGTTCCTTGTTCTTAAAGCTGGTGTTACACCACTGATTGATGCTCTCCTCTAGCAGCCTTCACTGTGCTCCTCAAAGATATGAGAGCTAGCCTTCAGACAAAGTGGCTTTCAGGCCAATTCCAGCTCCATCGCTCCAAATCCTGTTTGTAAAGTATGTCTTGCCTTTAGCAGTAGGAGCTTACCTTCAAGTTCTGGGAGGCAACCAGGGCTGTGGAAATAGCCTGTGTAATTTTGGAAGTCTCTTGGACCACCGGACAACAACTCAAAAAGAAGATTTTTCTTTCTGGTATAGTTTCTTGTTATGTAGCCTTAAGCTATACACATGGACTCATGGAGAGATATTGTATGTGTAATATGTCATTAGGTTGTTAGACTGATATGATTCCCTTGTTTGTGTTTTTGTTTTTTGTTTTTTTTTTTTACACTAGCCAGGCATTAATTCTCTTCTCTCCTCTGTCTAATCCTCCTCCCTCTATGCCTTCCACATTTAACATATCCCCATTTCTCCCCTTTTCTCCCTTGATAATACCTGTCTCCTATGGTCGCATGTCTCTTGAGCTTCTTCTTCCCCTTTATCCCCAAATTTCTTTCTAGAACGCTCCCATTTAAGTATCCCCATTTTATCCATCTTGCCCTTAGTAACACCTGTCTCTTACTATTCTTCTCTCTCAGGTTCCTTCTTTCCCTTTACTTCCCTGGTTCCTTTCCATTTTCCTGGCTCTTGCAGTTACATTGGGATATATACCCACATCTAAGGATTTGGTGCTAGGATCCACAAATAAGGGAGAGCATTCATTGTTTTCCTGAGTCCATGTTACTTTACTTAGCACAGTAGTTTCTAGTGCCATCCATTTGCCTGTAAATTTCATGACTTCATCTTTCTTTACTGCTGAGTAGAACACCACTGTGTAAAAATGTATTACATTTTCATTATTCACTGGTTAGTTGAAGGACACTTATGTTGCTTCCATCTCTTAGGTATTGTGAAAAACACAGCAACAAACACAGATGTACAAGTATCTCTGCAGTAGGATGAGTCCTTTGGGTATATGCCAAGGAGCAGTGTAACCAGGTAAAATGGTAAGTTTGTGTTTATATTTTTAAGAGTTCTCCACACTGCTTTTCATAGCTGTTGCAAAAGATTGAAATCTCATCAGCAGTAAATAAGTGTTCCCCTTTCCCCACATCTTCTCCAGCATTTGGTATCATTTGTTCTCTTAATCTTAGCCGGTCTGACATCTTAAAATGGTTTTAATTTACGTTTCTCTAATTACTAAGTATGTTGAACAATTTTTAAAATGCTTCTTAGCCATTTTTTTTTTTTTTTTTTTTTTTTTTGCCTTTCGAGACAGGCCGTCTCCCTGTACCCCAGCTCTTCATGGCAAACCATACTCTGTAAAACCAGGCCTTGAGCCCTTGAACTTCACAAAGATCTGCCTGCCTCTGCCCCCAAGTGCTAGGATTAAAGGCTCGCACAACGCACGCTCGGCTGGTCACTTTTTTTTTCCTTTAAGTAATTTTTATTGAGGTGCATTTTCATACAACATTTCTTTTTTTCTTTCTTTTTTTTTTCTTTTTTTCTGTCTTTTTTTTGAGACAAGGTCTCCCTGTAGCCCCAGCTGTCCCGGAACTTACTCTGTAGACCAGGCCTGGCCTTGAATCACAAGATCTCCTGCCTCTGCCTCCCAAGTGCTAGGATTAAAGGCGTGTGCCACCACACCCGGCTACAACATTTCTTAATCAAATTTAGACTCATTCCCCCTTCCATGCCCACCCCTTACATCCCACCACCCCCTGCCAGAGCTCATGGACTCTGTCATATATGTTAAGTCCTATCTTGCATCTTTTTCTCAGTCTTTTATAACCTTTTTGATGTACGAGTTTACTGTTTTGGTCAGTTCTTTGAGTAGGTTTTTCTCTCTCTTTTTTTTGTTCCCTTTAATTTTATATTATTCTAAAATATGCATATATATATATATACTCCACACATAAATCAAAATTACAATTTCTGAAAGTAAGCTATAGGTTAATTCCTAAACACATTTAGAGATTCACATTTTAACAATAAAGTTGCATGCAGGTTAAAAAGATGTGTAACTTTACATTCTTTTTTTTTTTTTTTAGAATATGGATACATCATCTTCCTTCCATATATGGTAATTACAATGTGTGAGTTACAAGTGGTAAGACAATTCTAGAGCCCATTAACGAGATTCACATTGATATATGCACAGTTGCTTTCAAGATACAATGAAATATAATCAATAAAGTTGCTCAGTTTCTGCCCTCAGGCGATTTGGTGTTACAGTATCCACAAATGAAGGGAAAACCATTCACTTTTTTGTTTTCTGGGACTATGTTTACTTCACTTAGATAATAATTGCTGCAAGTTCCATCCATTTTACTACAAAGCTTTCATGATTCATCTTCTTTACTGCTGCCTGACTAGAACTCTATTGTGTAGAATGTACCTACATTTTTGTTATCGCAGCCATCAGTTGAGGGGCATTGGGTTGGTTCCAGCTCTTTGCTATTGTGAAGAGAGCATGCAGTAAACATAGATGTGCATGTATCTTTGTGCAGTAGGGATGGGTCTTGTGGGTAAATACCAAGAGTGGTATGGCTGGGTCAGGTGTAGGCTCGTTTTGAGTTTTTAAAGGACGTTCTCCACACTGCTTTCTCACAGTGTTGTATGAGTTTACATTCCCACCAGCAGTGGATGACAGTGTTCCCCTTTCCCCACAACCTCTCCAGCATTTGATGTCTTTTGTTTTCATTGAATCTTGCTAGTCTATTGAGTGAGATGCATACCTTAGCGTGGGTTTTAATTTGCATTTTTTCCTTAATTTATAATGATTTGAACACTTTTTTAGATGTTTTCCTCGAGCCATCTTTTATCTTAACTGTTTCATCTTCTTTACTCATCATTCTTGAGTATGGTTCATTTGATTCTTCTTTGTTTGTTTTAAGTTAGTTTTATATATTCCTGGATGTTATATTGGCTTGGTAGACGTATCAGTGGATGAAAGATTTCCCTTCCACTCTGTGGGTTTTTCTCTTCATTGCCTTGATTGTGTTTTTTTAGCTGTACAAAAGCTTTTTGAGTTTGATTGAGGGTCCCATCTCCATTGTCATGTGTTGCTTCCTTTATTTCCTGTGGCTTGCTGTTTGATTTTAGAGAAGTGTTTTCCTAAGCCTATGTTCTTGTAGGTTTGCTTCTGCTTATTGACTGGTTTTTTTTTTTTTTTTTTTTTTTGCCCGACTTTTCTTCTATCACCTTCAGGGTTCAGGTTGAGATCTTTGATCCACTCGAGGTTGATTTTTTGTTATAGGCAAAGGTAGGGTTTTAATTTTTGTTCTTCTACAAATGGTGATCCAGTTTTGCTTAAACACCCATTTGGCTGAATATTGCTATCTTTCCTCCATTTAGGTTTTTTGGCCCCTTTGTCAAATATGAGGTTGGCTGAAAGTTATATGAGCTCAAGTTTGGATCTTTCAATTTTGTTCCATTGGTCAGTCGTGGTCTTGGTTTTTTTTTTTTTTTTTTTTTTTTTGCCAATACCAGGCTGTCTTTATTGACTATGGCCCTTTTACATATAGCTTGAATTTTGGTAAAGTAATCCCCCCAGCATTGCACTTTCACTAGATGTTGCCTTTTAGCTATTCGGCGTCTTTTTGTTTTTCCATATGAATTTAAGGATTTTTTTTTCATGCATGTGAAGAAAGTCTTGGAAATTATGATTGGGATTGCATTAAATCTGAACATTAATTTGGGTAGAATGGACATTTTACCTATATTAATTTTTCCAAATTCCATGAGCATGGAGATCTTTTCATCTTTGATGTCATTTTCGTATCTCCTTTCTTCAGGGTTTTAAAATTTTTGTTGTTAGAGGTGTTTGGTGTCTTTGTTAGGTTTATTCCTAGGTATTTATTTATTTATTTTATTTTTTTTGAGGGCTATTGTGATTTGGGAAGGTCTCCTTATATTCCTTCTCCAGTTGCTTATTGTTGGTTGTAAAGAAAGGCTATGTGATTTTTCTAGGTATATTTTGTATCCCACCATGTTATTGAAACTTTTTAGTCTTTAGCATCCCTTAGGTAAATTATCATATACGCTGGGCGTGGTGGCGCACTACCATTTAATCCTAGGCATTGTGGAGACCATTAGAGCCAGGTGGGATCTTGTGTGAGTTCAAGGGCAGCCAGGGTCTACAGAGTTGAGTCCAGGGACAGGGCTGGCTACAGAGGCTGAGACCTGTCTTGAAAAGACCCAAGAAAAAAAAAATTATCATATCATCTGCAAATAAGGGATAGTTTTTACTTTCCTCTTTTCCAATTAGTACTTCTTAATTTCCCTTTCTCAAACCTTATTGCGCCAGCCAAGCAATTTCCAAGCACTATTTTTGAAGAGGGACTGTGGCGATAGTGGACAGCTTTGACATGTTTTCCTGCCTTTAAGAGGAATGCTTACAAATCTCCATTTAGGTTGATGTTGGATGTGGGTTTCTTGTATATGGCTTTGATTACATTGAGGAATGGTTCCCTCCAGTCCATTTCCCTTTAGGACTTTAAGCATGAAGGGACTGGATTTTGTCAAAAGTTTTATGCATCAATGAGATGATGGTATGTGGTTTTTGTCTTTCAGTCCATTTTATGTGTTTTTATGATATTTATTGATTTAAGTACTGCTGAACTATATCCTGGCATCTCTGGTATGAATCCAACCTGGTCATGATGGGATGATCTTCTTGATGTGCTTTCTGTATTGTGATTTGCAAGTATTTTGTTTGAAAAATTTTTCATTCTGTGTTCATTAATGGTATGGGTCTATAGTTTCTTTCTTGTTGTGTCTTTGCCTGGTTTTCGGTATTAGAGTGATTGTTGGCTTCGTAGAAGGATTTGGGATATTTCCCTCTGCTTATGTATCCTGAGAAGTTTGAGTAGTAAAGGTTGCAAGACCTCTTTAATGTTTGTAATTCTGCTGTGAAACCATTGGGCCTGGGCTTTTTTTACGTTGGAGGGTTTTTATTACATCTTCAATTTCCTCAGGTATTATGGGACTGTTTAATCTGTTTCAATTTCTTTCTTGGTTTAAGCTTTGGCGAATCACAGGATTTCAGATATTCATTCCATTTCTCTTAGGTTTTTTTTCTTAGGTTTTCAAATTTTGTTGAGTGTAGGTTTTTTGAAGTATTCTTGTATGATTGTCTGGATCTTTTCTTTATCTGTTGTGATGCTCCCCTTTCATCACAAATGCTATGATTTATTGCTTCTTTCTTTCTTTGCGTTTAACTGGGCTAGAGCGTCTGTCCATTTTGTTTTATCTTTTCAAAGAACCAGCTTTTTGGATTCATTGAATTTTTTTTGTATTGTTTTCTTTGTTTTCTATTTCATTTGATTTCTGCTCTTGATTTTGTTATTTTTCTTTCCTGGTCAAGGTTAGGTTCATTTGTTGTTTTTTCTCAAGTGTTTTTATCTGAAGTGTAAGATTGTTTCTTTGTTCTTTCTGTTTTTTTTTTTTTTGTTGTTGTTGTTCTCTTTTTGTTTTTTTTTTTCTTAATATGGGCACTTAGGGCTATACATTTCCCTCTTCGGATTAGTGTAATGTATCCCACAGGTTTTGTTGTTTTGTATGTCATTTTCCTTTAGTTCCAGGAATGCTTTTATTTCATTATTTCTTCCCTGACCCACTCATTGTTCAGGATTGTGTTATTTAGTCTGCACATATTCTTATAATTAGTAGGGCTTATTCTGGTGTTAATATTGAGCTTTATTGTAATGTGGTCTGATAGAATGTATGAAATTATTTCAATCGTTTTGTATTTGTTGAGATTTCTTTTGTGTCCCAGTATGTGGTCGACTTTGGAGAATGTTCTGTGGGGCACAGAGTAGAAAGTATATTCTCTGGTGTTTGGGTGGAATATTCTGAAGATATCTGTGAGGTCCATTTGGTGTTTTGTATTGTTCAGTTCTGATGTCTCTCTATTTTTTTTTGTCCAGTTGACCTATCCAGGGGGCTTAGTGGGGTATTGAAGTCCCCCACTATTAGTGTGCTGGGATTAATCTATGTCTTGAGGTCCTGAAGGATTGTATTTATAAAGTTCAGTGCACCAGAGTTTGGTGTATAAACATTTAAGATTGTGAAATCTTCTTGGTTAATTGTTCCATTGATAAGGATATAATGGCCCTCTTTGTCTTTTCTGATTACTTTTACTCTGAAGTCTATTTTGTATGATATTTGAATAGCCACCCCTGCTTGCTTTTTGGTACCATTTTCTTGGAATTTTTTTTTTCCATCATTTCACTCGAAAGTAGTGTCTGTCCTTGAGAATGAGATGGGCTTCTTGTAGGCAGCATATAGATGGATTCTGTTTCCTAATCCATTCTCCCAGTCTATGTCTTTTGATTGGGGAGTTTAGACCATTAATATTTAAAGTTATTATTGAGAAATGCGTGTTGTTTCCTTTCAACTTATTTTTCATTTACATTTTTGGTCTAGGTATTTACTCTGTTATGCTTTTGGTAATTTCTCTCTTGGCTTGCTTAAGGATAGTTGCTCCTCTCCTCTGTTTTTTAATTGCTTCAAGTATTTTCTGAAGTGTTGGTTTTTTTAAAAATATTTTTATTTATTTATTTATATATATATATTTATTAAATCTAGACTTGTGTTCCCCCCATTCCCCCACCCCACCAGAGCTCATGCATTCTGCCAAACATGCTTTTCATCTCTTTCTCAGTCTTTCTCAATATTCTCCATGTGGAAGTTGACTGTTTTGAGCAGAAGTTCACTGTTTCAGTCAGTTCTTTGATGCAGTCCTTTCTGTCGTTGTTGTTGTTGTTGTTGTTGTTGTTTCCAATATGCATCACTCCCAACTGCTATCGACAAAAGCTCAAGGGGCCGTGCACAAGAAATACTTACAACTAGGTAATTGGCACTAGCATCCACAGATGAGGGATACCATTCTTTGTTTGTTTTTCTGGGACTGTGTTACTTCACTCAGCATGATTTCCTCTAGCTCCAGCCATTTTCCTTCCTGCTCTTCAGCTGGTCTTGGGAGATCTCAGATCTGAAGTGTTGGTTTTTTTGACATGTGTTCTTTCATTTTGTTTATGTCATGAAAGATTTTTCTTTCTCCTTCAACTATGATTGACATTTTTCCTGGGTATAGTAATCTGGGTTGGGATCTAAAGTCAGTTAGCACTCGGAATACTTTGGTCTATGTTCTTCTGGCTTTCATAGTTTGCACTGAGAAGTCAGCTGTAATTCTGCTGGGTTTCTCCTTATCTGTAACTTGTTTTTCTCTTGTGGTTTTCAGTATTTTGTCCTTGTTTTGAGCATCTAGTGTTTTAACTATGATACAGTGTGGGGAATTTCTTTTCTGGTCTTGTCTATTCGATGTTCTATGTGTTTCTTGTATGTGTATGGGTTTGTCTTTTTGAATTTGGGGAATTTTTCTTCTATTATTCTGTTGAAGATCTGAACAATACCATTCTCTTGGAAGTCTTCTCCTTCCTCTGTCCCTATGATATGGAAGTTTGATCTTTTCATAGTGTCCCACATTTCCTGGTTGTTCCACTCTTGTGTTTTTTTAAAATTTTACATAATCTTTACTTGAGGTTTCTAGCTGCACCGTATTATCCTGTAGGTCTGATATTCTTTTTTCTGCTTCATCCATTCTGCTTCTGAGGCTTTTTCCCATCCTTTCCTGCTGATTGGATGAATGTTCAATTTCCTTTTTTATTTCATCCTGTGATTTCTTCAGTATTTCCCCTTCCTTTTGGAGCTTTTCCTTCTTTTCTTGTAGCTCCTTGCTTCACTTGTCAGTTTTTTTCCTTTCAGCCTGAGATCTTTTCAATGTTTCCACTTCCTTCTGGAGTTTATTATCCTCTCCCTCTAGTTCTTTTTGGAGTTTGTATTTCTCTTCCTCTAGTTCTTTCCTGAGTTTGTCAATCTTTCCTTTTAGTTCTTTTTGGAGTTTGTCATTCTTTCCTTCTAGTTCATGAGTTTTTCATTCTCTCCCTTTATTTCTCTGATGTGTTTTTTATAGTCTTTGAATATGTCTACAATTGTTCTTCTAAGGTCAGTGTCTTGGTTTTCTTTCAGGGAGATCTGGTTGTTGGTATCTTCTACAGGATAGGTTGAGTTCGGTGGGGATTTATTTTGAGTTTTTCCCATATTGTTGTTTTTTCATTGTGTCTTTGGCGTGTGTATTTTTTGTTGTTGTTGTTGTTTTCCTCCTTTGTTTGTTTGCCTTCTGTTGATAATCTCAAATGTTAATATGGAGGACTGGTTGGTGACTCAGTTTGTTTCCTGCTGGTTTCTTCCTCAGTTTTGGCAGCCTCAAATCACTGACACTGCTGGATCCTCCCAACCACAGTAAACCACAGCACCAGCATTTTATACTTTCCACCACAGTATCAGTAGCTTGAGCAGGGTGGGGAGGGGGAACATTTACTCCTTTGGCCCATGCACCAGACCCCACCTGGGCAACTGGGCACTGAGTGTGTTCATCCCTGTCTGTCCTTCTATCCATGCACACAGTTCCTCTCTATGGTTCTAGCATTGGGTGGTGGGTGCTAGGGTGGGCTGCCACAGGCCTGCATGCCAGAAACCCACCTGGGCAACTGGGCATTGAGTGTGTGCGCCCCAGCTGTCCTTCTATCCATGCACGAAGTTCCTCTCTGTGGTTCTAGCATTGGGTGGTGGGTGCCGGGGTGGACCCCTGCAAGTCTACATGCCAGGAACCCACCTGGGCAACTGGGCACTGAGTGTGTGCACCCCTGGCTGTCCTTTTATCCATGAATGCCAGGTCACTTGTTTTTAAATTCTTTGTTTTTTGAGTTCTTCATATATTCTGGATGTTAAATCTCTGTCAGATATGTTACTGGTGAAGATTTTCTTCCATTTTGTGAGTTTTCTCTTCACTTCCTTGGTTATTTTGCTGTACAGAAGCTTTTTAGGTTAATGAGGTCCCACTTGTTAATTGTTGACCTCAATGCCTGAGCAACTGATGTTCAATATAGAAAGTCATTTCCTACACCTATATCTTGTAGGTTGATGTGAGTGTTTTCTTCTATCAGTTTCAGAGATTAGGTTTCACACTGAGGTCTTTGATCCATTTGGAGTTGACTTTTGTGCAAGGTGAAAGATAAGGTCTTGCTGGGCGTGGTGGTGCATGCCTTTAATCCTAGCACTCGGGTGGCAGAGGCAGGTGGATCTTTGTGAGTTCAAGGCCAGCCTGGTCTACAGAGTAAGTTCCAGGTCAACTGGGGCTACAGGGAGACCCTGTCTTGAAAAGAAATAAAAGAAAAAAAAAAAAAAAACATAACAAAACAAAACAAAAAAACGAAAAAAGAAAGATAAGGTCTTGTTTCATTCTTCTACAGGTGGAGATACAGTTTTGCCAGAAACATTTGCTGAATATATACTATCTTTCCTCCTTCGAGTGTTCTGTGCTCCTTTGTCAAATATCAGGTGACTGAAATTGCTTGTACTCATGTTTGGATCTTCAGTGATATTCCATTTATCTATGGATCTATTTTTGTACCAGTACCATGCTCTTTTTATGACTATAGCTCTGTAATATATCTTGAAATCTGGAGTAGTAATCCCCCCTGCATTGCTCTTTGTGCTCAGGGTTGCTTTGGCTATCAGGAGTCTTTTGTGTTCCATGTGAATTTTAGTTTTTTTTTTTTTTCTAATTCTGTGAAGAATGTTAGGATTTTGAGTGGGATTGCACTGAATCTCTATATTGCTTTTGGTAGGATTAAGTTTTTCATTCATGAGTATGACAGATTCTTCCATCTTCTGGTGTCTTCCTCAATTGGTTCCTTTAAAGATTTAAAATTTCTCATTTTTTAATGTAAGCTCTTCATGCTACAAACCTTCTTCTCAAGACTACTTTTAAAGTGTCCTAGAAGTTTTATTGTGTTGTTTAATTCCAGGAATACTTTTATTTCTTTCTTAATTTCTCCTTTGGCCCATTTATCATTCAGGAGTGTGTTGTTTAATCTCAATAAAATCTTGTAGTTACTATGGCTTCTTCCAGTGTAGATTTGAAACTTTATTGCATTGTGGTTTGATGGAATGCATGGAATTATTTCAATTTGTTTTGTGTTTGTTGAGGTTTGTTTTGTGCCCCAGTGTGTGGTCAGTTTTAGGGAAAGTTCAATAGGGTGCTGAAAAGAAAGGATATTCTTTGGTGCTTGGGTGGAATATCCAGTAGATGTCTGTTAAGTCCATTTGATGTATGGTATTGTTTATTTTTATTTATTCATTTTTTTAAAGGGGGATGTATGATATTGTTTAACTCAGATGTCTATCTGTTTATTCTTTGTCCAATTGACCTGTCTAATGGAGATAGTGGGGTATTGAAGTCCCTTATTACTAGTGAGTTGGGATTAATCATTGTCTTAAAGTCCTGTAGTATTGTGTTTATGAAGTTGGGTGCACCAGTGTTTTATATATATATATATATTTATATATATATATGTATATATATATATATATATATATATATAAATGTATATATATATATTATTGTAATACTTTATTGGTTAATTATTCCTTTGATAAGAATGAAGTGTCCCTCTTTATATGTTAGTTTTAGTTTGAAGTCTATATTGTCAAATATTAGAATTGCAACTCCTGCTTGCTTCTTAGTGCCTTTTGCTTAGAAGATTTTTTTTCATGCTTTCACCTTGATGCTGTACCTGTCCTTGAAAATGATATGGGGTTCTTCCAGACAAGGAAAAGATAGATTTTGTTTCTTAATCTCTTCAAGTATCCTATATGTTTTGACTGGGGGGTTTAGTCCACTGACTTTTAAAGCTATTATTAAAAAGACGTTTGTTGGTTCCCATCATTTTAATTTGTTTTCCTTCTAGGTCTAACTTTGTGTTTCCACAGTTATACCTTCATTTAGTTTTTTTCTGTTGCCCCTTGGGTATAGTCCATCCTTCTTCAGCTTTTTGTAATTGCTTCAAATATTCTCTGATGGGCTGGTTTTCTGGACATGAATTCTTTTGGCCTATTCATGTCATAAAAGATTTTTCTTTCCCCTTAAAGTATAACAGACATTTTTACAGGTAAAGTATTCTGGGTTGGCATCTATAGCCATTTAGAACTGGGAATACTTTGGTCCAGGCTCTTCTGGCTTTCATAGTTTGCATTGAAAAGTCAGCTGTAATTATGATGGGTTTTCCTTTATATGTGACTTGTTTTTCTTTTTGCAGCTTTCAGTATTCTTTCTTTGTTCTGTAGTGTTTTAATATGATATGCTGTGGGGAGCTTTTTTCTGGTCCTTCTATTTAGTGTTCTATGTGATTCTTATATTTGTACGGCCATGTCTTTCTTAATTTGGGGAACTTTTCTTTTACAGTCCTGTTGAAGTGCTGGTCAATACCATTATACTGAGATTCTTCTTCATCTATGCCTATGATGCATAAATTTGGTCTTTTCATTATGTGCCACATTTCCTGAAATTCCATTCTTGTGGTTTTTTTTTTTTTAATTTTCATAATCTTTGCTTGAGAAGTCTAATTCTTCAACTTATCCAGTCTTGATATTCTGTTTTCCATTTCATTCATTCTCTTGGTGAGGCTTTCTCCTGTTGTTTTAAATTGGTTTATTGAGTTTAGCACTTCCTTCTTAATTTCAGCCTGAGTTTTCTTCATAATTTCCCTTTTATGAATTCAGTTAGAAGTTTATCCCTATCTTCTTTTAGTTCTTTGACTTGTTTGTGGGTTCTTTAAATTCCTTGAGTTTTTTGATCATGTTTAAGACTGTTCTTTTAAATTCTGTGTCCTTGGTTATCTCTTTGGGGTTCTCATTGTGAAATTCATCTATACGACTGGTGGTGTTTGGTGGGGACATATTATTTGGGGTTCTCATATTGTTATTTTCCATTGTGATTTTGGCATGTGAATTTCTTTTATTGTTTGTGATTCAGGTGTGAAACTTAAGCCTTCCTTTGTTGAAATCTGATTCTGTTTGTATCCTTAATGTGCCTCAGTTGTTTTCTTATTGGGTATGAAAGCTGTTTGCTCTAGGTTTCAGGTTCTCTCTTTGATTTTATTTTGGAAGGGTAAGATGGGTCCAGTCTAGCTACTCAGGAATTCACACAAAGGCACCAATTAGATAGATATTCTCTCATTCTTCTTCCTAAGGTTGGGGCCAGTACTAGTCAGCAGGTACAGCCTAATCTGGGAAGCTTACAAAGCAGAGGCTGGATTCAGGTGTTCTCAGGCAATCTGGAAAGATCTGGGCACTTACTAAAAGGCAGAGAAGCCTAGCAGTGGGAGGGGCTTCAGATGGTCCCAATTTAGGGGAATGGGCATGGTGAGATTTGGATAGCTCACCACTGTGGGGAGCTAAAAGGATAGTCCAGAAATCTGGGGTCCGGTGCTAGCTTCGGCAGCACATATACTAAAATTGGAACGATACAGAGAAGATTAGCATGGCCCCTGCGCAAGGATGACACGCAAATTCGTGAAGCGTTCCATATTTTAAAAAGAAAGAAAAACAAAAAGAAAAAAGAAAAAAAAAAGATAAAAAACAGAAATCTGGGGTCCTAAGAGAAAAAGCAGGCCTGTGCCCAAGGTTAGAAAGGGAGCAGAGTGTGGAGGTGGAGAAATCGAGAGTTTTCAGGACTATAGGTAAGTCAAGGCATGGTGGGCAGGAACAGAGTTTCCAGGGAAGAAGCCTGGTCTTGGGAATTCCAGATCAAGTTGGGGTGGAGACCTACAGTGAAGAGTCCTACAAGGTATGCTAGAAAATTGAGCTGGTCTGAATTAGGGAGACCAATACACATTGGGCGGGTTTGGACCAAGATGCCAGGAATCTGTGGTGCTAAGAGGAAAAGGGGGCCTGTGCCTAAGGCTAGAAGGGGGACAGGGTATAGGATGAGGAAGTCTTAAGAATACTCTAATACCTGCTTGTTTTGTATGTACTTATGCATTTCTGTTTGACTTAAACTGATGTGTCAAATTGCCTAGAAATAGGATAGGAATATGTTCAGCTTTTCTGGCAACAAAACTTCCAAAATTATCTTTTGTAGCCAATTATAACAGATCTACCTGGAGAGAGAAGAGGTGCTCCTAAAAACTGGGAAGTGAAACTTACAGAGCCTAGGAAGCTCATGAAACCTACAAGAGTCAGATGCCCCTTCCCAAGGTAGAAAGGATTGCTCAGGAAAGATGCAGGGCCAGCTGGATGCATGTCGTGTAGGGAGCTCCAGAGATGCAAGGTTCCTGGTTTATCACCCATGCTGAGGTGGGCTTTGGGGTAATGCAACTTCCTATAGGTCACCCAGGCTCCTGTAAATAACCTCTCACCTGTGTTTATATAAATAGCCCCAGGGGCTGGAGAGATGGCCTAGCGGTTAAGAGCCCCGACCGCTCTTGCAGAGGACTCGGGTTTGATCCCCAGCACCCACATGGCGGCTAAGAACCGTCTGAAACTCCAATTCCAGGAGAACTCCAGTTCCAGGGGAATCTGACACCCTCTTCTGACCTCCGCGGCATTGCACGACACGGGAGCCCAGACCTACATGCAGACAGTTCATTCATACACATACACATACAGAAATAAATAAAATTAAAAAAAAAAAGATAAATAGCCCCAATAAATTGTCTGGTTCACAGGATAGATGGATGGAATAATTTTGATCATCTGTTGGTGTTGTCCTATTTAGGATGAATACGCATTTGTCTCACCAGGAAACGTTGCCAAACAAATGCTAGTATCTGTTTACATTCCACCTAACATCATGTGGTTTCTGTTTCACTGTTTTCTTTTGGTCAATGTTTTGTTTTGGTTTATATTTTTTGAGACAGGGTCTCCCTGTAGCCTCATCTGGCCTGGAACTCACTGTGTAGAACTGGCTAGATCTCACAGAGTTACAGCTGCCTCTGCCTTGTGAGTGCTGGGACTAAAGCCCATGCTGGGTTTATAAATGTTTTTAATGGTGAACATTCTAGAATGTATGTAACCTGCTTTTTTGTTTTGAATTTGCATTTTCCTGATAACTAATATTGCCCAGATTTTCATGGTTGTTGGCCAATTGGCTGTGATAAACCTCTCAAATCCACTTTTTTTCTTTTTAGAATCAATCAAATAATAAATATGTCTTTCCTTATTAATTTATAAGAGTCTACAAATTCATTCTTTGTGAGACATAAATATGTCTGCCATCTTCTCTCACTTTCATCTTTTCTGTTCTCTTTAAGAACCTTTTTCATTTTTTAAAAAATTATTTATTATTTTTTATGTGTATGAATGTAGTGTCTGCATGTAGGTTGGTGCACCCGTGTCATGCAATGCTGCAGAGGTCAGAAGAAGGCTTCGGATTCCCCTGGAACTGGAGTTAAAGACAGTTCTTAGCCACCATGTGGGTGCTGGGAATCAAACCTGGGTCCTCTGCAAGAGCAGTTGGTGCTCTTAACTCCTGAGCCATCTCTCCAGCCCCTTAATAACTCTTTGTGTTTATTTGTTTTGTGTGCAAATGTATGGGGCAGGCATGCACATACCACACTGTGTGTTGGAGGTCAGAGGACAACTTCTGGGGGTCGGTCCTCATCTTCCACTGTGAAGAGTCCCAGGGATTGAACTCGAGTCCTCAGGCTTGGAGGCAGCCCCTTTACCATGGAGCCATCTTACTAGTCCTACTTTTTGTTCTCTTAATGATGTCTTTTGATAAATAGAAATTCTGAATTTTAACGAGGTCCAATGACCAAGAATTCCTATTATAGCTAGTGTATTTTATTTTAATTAATACACTTTACTTGCTAAAGGAGTTTTAGGTTTTCAGAAAAATTGAAGAAAAATAACAGATCCCTATGCTCTGATTTTGGCTGTGATTGACAGCATTTTTTTTTTTTTCTGTATGTGTATCAATGTGCATGCAGGTCTGTGCACCCGTGTCGTGCAATGCCGCGGAGGTCAGAAGAGGGTCTCGGATTCCCCTGGAACTGGAGTTCTCCTGGAATTGGAGTTTCAGACGGTTCTTAGCCGCCATGTGGGTGCTGGGGATCGAACCCGGGTCCTCTGTAAGAGCGGTCGGCGCTCTTAACCACTAGGCCATCTCTCCAGCCCCCGACAGCATTTTTTTATATGGTAGACTTGTTATAATTGGGGAATTAATTGTTATTAGCTGAAGTTCAGCACATATAGCAGGCTTACTCTTTGCGCTTTATGCTTTTCTGGGAAATTGACAAATATATGATATTATGTATCTACCAATATAGTCCAAATTCCTGTGAAATAGCTATTCTTATGTGTCATTTTAACTGAGTTAACAGCCACATATCTGAGGGTTTCTGTTATTGTGTTTTGAGTAAGAGACTAGCATTGAACTAGTAGAATGAGTGNTTTTTTTTTAAATTTTTTTTTTTATTTTTGTTTGTGTGTCAATGTCCTGTGTGCATGCAGGTCTGTGCACCCGTGTCGTGCAATGCCGCGGAGGTCAGAAGAGGGTCTCGGATTCCCCTGGAACTGGAGTTCTCCTGGAATTGGAGTTTCAGACGGTTCTTAGCCGCCATGTGGGTGCTGGGGATCGAACCCGGGTCCTCTGTAAGAGCGGTCGGCGCTCTTAACCACTAGGCCATCTCTCCAGCCCCCGACAGCATTTTTTTATATGGTAGACTTGTTATAATTGGGGAATTAATTGTTATTAGCTGAAGTTCAGCACATATAGCAGGCTTACTCTTTGCGCTTTATGCTTTTCTGGGAAATTGACAAATATATGATATTATGTATCTACCAATATAGTCCAAATTCCTGTGAAATAGCTATTCTTATGTGTCATTTTAACTGAGTTAACAGCCACATATCTGAGGGTTTCTGTTATTGTGTTTTGAGTAAGAGACTAGCATTGAACTAGTAGAATGAGTGATGAAGATGAGCTTGGCTGATATGGAGAATATCTATATTCTGGAACAGAAAGGTGGAAACAAGGCATATTCTCTCTCACTCTTTTCTTGAGTTGGGGCGTCCATCCTTTTTTGTCTTCTAGTATTAGAGTTCCTGGTTTTAGGACCATAGAATTCCACAACTTCTACCTAGTAGCCTTGCTAGAATTAGGACTTTGGATTCAGACTGAGGTATACCACTGGCTTCCCTCATTTTCCAGCTTGCAGCTAGTATGTCATGGCCATATCAATCTCCATAAATATGGCAGCCAATTACCATAATAAATCTCATATACTTTATCACCCTCTTCCTCTGGAGAACCCCATTATGCCCTACCAACCTCTGATTTTTTTTTCCTGTTCCTGCCATTTTTCCTCTCCCAGAATGTCTATAAATGAATTGATATATTCTATAGTCTTTTCTGGAGAGACATGAGTCCTCAGTCCATATTAGGAGGATAAAAAGCTGTGTCTCATGTCTTTGAGGAGTGCCAAAAGCGGTGGCAGCCACAGAGTAGATGCACTTGCCAGTAAGAATTGGAGATAGGCCAAACACCAGTACTCTCTCTTTATTCTTTTTGTCTTTTTTACTAAGATCTCAAGTTCTATGTCTGCAGTACAGTTTCTCTGGTCTTACTGATTATTTGTATCTGGTTGTACTTTCCTTTTGGATGCTTAAGGCCACACAGTTAGCCCAGATTAACCAAGGTTTTTGTTTTCTCAAGATCACTTGAGGATCTGGTCCTCAGGGGTCTCTCAGAGTTTTTTTGTGGGGGGGAGGAGAAGGGTGGGAGCCCCTTGCTCCTTTCAGCTTTTCATTCACCAGTTCCATCCTCTCGAGGACAAAAGCAGGTCTTGCTAGACCAGGCTTCCTTTTCTGAAGCATGAGCAGACTTTCCTCTCTGTAGACTGGACACTGGCTGAGGTCCCATCAGTGGCTCTCCAAGACCTCCCTGAACAGGAAGACTGGTGACCCACGTCTGTAGGACATTTCAAGAAGTGCCACCATGTATAGTCCCCTAAGACTTGGTTGACCTCTGAGGGCAAGGAACAAAGTTATTCCTTAGGTCCCTCAGCCAAATTGGTATGGATGTTAAGAATGGTCATTAAGCGCCCAGAAAGGTTAAGTTGCACCAGCCTATTACATCTATATTAAGATTGTATCCTTTGGAAACAAACTGTATGTTACTTCCATAGCATATTTCTTGAATTGCATCTTTCTATTTTAATCCCATAATACTCTAGAAGATGCACACATACCCTCCATCATGCACCAAAAACCCAAGGTCTGAAAATAAATGTTAGGTAAGCTCTAGAACCTGTTTAGGGATCCACATTGCAAGAGCATAGTTGTCTTTAGATCATGAGGAATATAATATTAACGTAATTCAGTTTGTCTTACAACTAGATACTTGGTACTAGCATCCACAGATAAGGGATACCATTCATCTTTTGTTTTTCTGGGATTGTGTTACTTCACTTAGCATAAAATCTAGTTCTATCCATTTGCCTGCAAATTTCATGATGTCATCTTTCTTTACCACTGCATAGTAGCGGTAAGATGTACCACATTTTCTCTATCCACTCATCATTTGAGGGGCATTTGGGTTGGTGAAGAGAGCTGCAATAAACATAGCCATACATGTATCTCTGTGGTAGGAAGAATCTGATGGATATATTACCAGAAGTGGTATGGCTGGGTCAGGTAGGCTATTTCGAGTCTTTTAAGGGTTCTCCATACTGCTTTCCATACTGGTTGTACAAGTTTGCATTCCCACCAGCAGTGGATAAGTGTTCCCCTTTTCCCATACCCTCTCCAGCATTTAGTATCATTTCTTTTCTTGACCCTTGCCAGGCTTATCAGGGTGAGATGATATCTTAAGGTGGTTTTAATTTGGATTTCCTTAATTATTAGCGATGTTGAATACTTTTTAAGATGTTTCCCAGCCATCTCTATTTCCTCACTTGTGAAGTCTCTGCTTAGCTTTTTTTTTTT